>BSBM01000599.1:6710000-7203442 GCA_027924585.1 Larix kaempferi | reverse complement strand
TTATTATAACTAGCATTGACACAAGTTATTGGCACACATTCCCACTTTCAAGACACGATTAACAGATATGATGGAATGCTCCCTCTTGCAAGAATTAGGTGGCGTATGATATAGTAAAAAAGAGCCCAAGGCGAAGCATCCTGTTTTGAAGGGGACTTCTCAATTGTCTAAGGATCTAAGCCAGCTCATTATTATATTGTTATATCTTGGAGTAAATGTGGATCTGATAGCCACTTATTGCTATTATATTGGGGACTCATTGAGGAGGTTGAAGAGTGATGTACTTTATTCTAATGTGGAATACAACATTGGCAACTCAGATCTCTAAGAGGTTCTATTTGTTAGTTTCTTCTTCTTTCTCATTTTTCTACAATTAGAAAAGGTGTACTCTTGCATATTGTCTATGTACATCATCAGCTAAGTCACCTGATACGAGGACACTGGACACGGAGGACATGAAATACGAGTATCTAGCATGGACACCACGACCCCCGAAATTAGGACACGACAACCCCCAGAAGGTGCACATGGCTAAATTAGCATTGCGTATCAAGAAATGGTCCATGAAATGATAAATTAGCAGTGCATATCCATAAAATGAGGCATTCAAATAAAAAAAATTGAACATCTCCACAAGAATATTTCTTATATCTACGTAAGCTGCAGATATAGTTTCTTGCACTCCATGCAGTGTTTGAATATGATTTTTTAAGTGTCTAAGATATATTTATAATTCATGCGGTTTATGCTACATTTTCTATTGTGATTTTAACCCCAAAGTGATCATCATCCATATCATCTTCATATATCAACTAATTTTAGAGACTAGGAGGATGATCAGTCTGAGAGAAAGTTGTAGGATTATTTTAGGACCAATCCATGAGAGTGTCACCTCTTGCTTGGTGTTCATCATATGCTCAATGCATCACCCCCATCTCCATAAGAAACTGCATATTGTATTGAAATTATATCGTAGTATTCTTCAGTTAGATAGCCCAAATTATATCGAGCATGGGGCACTTGATGAAGAAGATGGTAGAAATAGTGCAGAAGTTACAAGGTTTGGATCAGAAAACACCAAGCTCATGTCTACACTAATGCTCCCTGAGGACTTGCTGAGGGTCTTCAATGTAATTGACAGGGGTTTTGATGGACTGATCAGCAATTAAGATATCAAGAAGATAATAAACAATCTGAGACTGGATGTAAGTTCAAAACACATATTGGATGTTCATGGATCTATAAGTCTCTTGGGTAGATGAGTTTTTGTGTATGTACAATAGTCTTTGGAATGATGATCAGGTATGAGCAGCATTTTGATGGAGACAATGGATTGGAATCCCATGGTGAATTGGTGCAGGTGTTTAAGGTGTTCGATGGGGATGGAGATGGGTACATCTGCACTTCTGAGCTGCAATGGATTTTAGAATCGTTGGGACTGAACAAAGGGAGAGATATTTCAGTATGTGAGAATATGATCAACAAGGTTGACATTAACTTTGATGGGAAGGTGGATTTTTCAGAATTCATGTAGAAAACTCTTCATATGACTTCTTGCATATCTCTAAAGCACAAATATTGAAAGCAAGTTTCTTAAACCATGTTTCTATGGTGCTCTGCACAACCTGCCCTTTGTGTGCTGAAAGAGGGTACCCCCACTGTAAATCTATCCATTCTCTCAAACTAAACAATGATAGTAGAACCCAGGACCCAGCCAGAGAAGCTGTAAACCTATCCAAACATGTCACCCAAAATGGGCTCATCAACATCGTGAGCTCATGAGACCAAGAAGATGTATAAATATCTTTACATGTGGGCCTTGGAACTCTGACTCCTACAAAAACGTAGACCTGCTCAAAATAGTTTAGCAATTTCTCTGAATCTAGTGAAACTTACTCTATAGCAAGATTTGATCACTTGTAGCAATCTTTGATCATTGTGAAGCCATGTATGCACCTATGATCGAACTAGCATGATGCAATATATGTGCATCTTAACCCTCCATCTGCACAAGAAAATCTAGGTGCTAACAATGATAGCTCAAGTGGCTCAACTGATAGACGAATAGTTGCACAACTTATGCATTAGTTGAGTTTCTGGCCTGCACAACTAACCCATGTACCCTATAAATCTATGAGGTCATTAAAATGCATTAACTTTTGTTGAAAAAACACATGAATGTTGTGGCAAAGAGGTAAAATTCATTCGGGTATTAAAAAAAAAATTGCTTTTTGATTTGGCATGCTAGAGTCTCGTCTTATGCCCGAGATATGTTTGGATACCCCGTTCAAGCAGCCACATGGAGGATACAGACACATGGAGGTTTTGAGTTATCTTGCTCTCTAACTCTCCAATTCTCCTCTCAAGCAAACACATGGAGGATACAGACAAAATTAACATATAATAAAGAATTTAAAACTCACTATTAACTCTTCTAAACTGACAACCCTGACCATTCTAGAAAGGGCACTCCAGTTAGAGATAACCATTCTAAAAAATCACCAACAGGCATCAACATTGACCGAATCTGAGATTTGTTTTCTCTAGGTAGGAAGCACTATACAAGAGGAGTGAGGTGCACTAGAAAAGAGGAATCTAACTATAAATGAGACACTTTCACTCTAATTAATAGTACACACAACAATGACCAATAAAGGCAAAGGCACCCCTGACTTACGAAGGCTTGTTGTTTGAATCTCGAGCCAATGATGCTCCACATTTAGTTGTGAGAGAAATTGGAGTCTATTTCAACATATACTCCAAAATACACAACTGGATAGACGAGAAAATGCACATGGATAAACGAGAAACACCAAATGAGTGGTGTTTTGTTCAAGTATAATCTCAAACTTTGAATGAAGTTACTGAGATGTTCAAACTCATCAGCAAACTTTTTACTTAATGCTATTTAAGTACTATTTAAAATTCTTGGTTTCAAATAGTAGTTAGATTCTAATATTTATATTAAATTCTAAACTATTTGGTATAACACTTCAAAAAGAACCATTTTATGATCATTGAGATGGATAACGCAGATCCAACATCTAATTGGGTCATTGAGTATGGTGATGGCCATGAGGACACTAGTCAACTATCAAAGAAGCAGTAAGGAGTTGATGTATGTGGAGTACACAGTGACAGTATGTACAGAACCTGATATGCAATTCATAAAAATAAAATCATTTTGCTTCATGCCATGGTCCATCATTTCTGAATGATCCATGGCATTCTTTTATGTATTAGGTCATAACTTTGGAAGATGAGAAGCCCACAGGGGATAGAGCAATTACTAATGAGAAACTAAGATGAGAAGTTGTAAATGGAAGGTGACAAGTTCAAATCCCCTGGGTAACTTAAAAAAAAAACTGTGGAAGATGAGAAGACATGAAGACAAAGGGTAGGAAATTTGGACAAACATTTGCATTAGACATTGTTGCAACTGAAACATGATTTGTTGTGTAAATTGAAATATTGTGTTAGATAGCAAGAGGGGTAGGAAGTGTGAGTGATAGAAAGAGTGGGATATCTTAGAAGATTAGCTCATTATGTGAGCAATTGCGATTGGTGGAATACCAATAGAGAATTCTAATCCATGTGCTTATTCATTGCATGCAATTTTTTTTAAATCTTTGAGATATCATTTGTCGTTTGGTCTACATTGCAAGGTTACTTATGATTGCCTCTTTCCCCATTTGTTGCAATGAGAAAAGGAACAACCAAGGTTACTACAAGTATAACAAACCACAATGAAATACACGCAACAAGGAGTGTATGTCTAGGATTCAATGTCTACAACTATTTCAACAAGAATGAGTTCACCTATTCCTATTGCATCAGTAGAGTAATGTAAAGAAAACAGATAATAAAACTAGTTGTAAAGCCTTGATTATTTATGTTTAGATCTAATTAAATATAGGATGAAAGTAGGCCATGATTGTATAATTTTCCAACTTGCAATGAGGTAGGGCCATCTAAAGACAGAGAGTTCATATGCATGACAAGACTAATAAAAATTGACCTGTAACAACATTAGCCAACAATATTTAGTGGGAATGTATATAAACAATGGGTGGCTTTGATCACTACTATTAAAATGTAGCCCATGAGGAATTAAAGTTTGATGGTGCCTACATAGGCAATCTGGGTTCTTCGAGGCTTGGGGTCAAAAAGGCAAAAGGAGCAAATTACAGGCATATTACTTTGATATTAAGTATGTCAAAGGCAAAATAACAGAGTTGCCGATGCACTATCCAGGAGACCTGAGGTAGGGGCTATATCTTCAGTATAAGTTTATTGGAGGGAGGAGTTGATGGTTAAATATGCCAAAGATACTTATGCTACAGGGTTGCTTGAAGACAATATTGTGATTTTAGACAAGGACAAGAGGTACCAAGTGAAACAAGGAATCATTCTTGATAAAGACATAATCTATATGGTAATGGGTGTAAAACTAAAAACGAAAAGAATTGCAGCCTTCCATGATTCTCATTAGCTGGACATATGGGATTCCTCAAAAACTTAGAAACAGGTACAGAATCAATATGCATGGAAGGGTATTAAGGGAGATGTAATTCAGTATGTACAATAATGTGATATTTGTAAAGGGATGAAGCATGAGACCCGCACATCCAGCAAGATTGCTTCAGCCTCTTCTCATTCCACAAAAAAAAGTGGATTCAGTTTCCATAGACTTCATTATAGGTTTGCCTAGAGTGGGAGGAAATAGTTTCATTTTTGTGCGTGGTATATATATTAACAAAATTTCCACATTTCTTCTCCATTCCTAGTGAGTTCAAGGCACCACAAGTGGCAGATTTATTTTTTAGGAAGGTTTTTCAACTTAATGGGGTACCCCGCACCATTATCAGTGATAGAGATGCAAATTTCATGAGTGCATTTTGGCAGGAGCTATTCAGATTTATAGGGACACAATGAACTCCAAGTACCATTTAGAATCCCAAGACCAATGGACAAAAATAAATTGTGAACAACTGGATTGAAGTCTATTTGCGGAGTTATGTGATTGATCAACAGACAACTTGGGTAAACTGGTGACAACAATGAGTGAAGGATGTGTATAAGACTTATAATTTTCCTTGGATGGGAAAAAAATAAAAAATAGCAAGACCATAAAATATAAATGACAACCACAACCAAAAAGTATTAATGTTATAGCATGCAAGGAAACACAAATGCAACTAGCAAAAAGTGTGGGCAAACATAAAAAACTAAGCAGAAAAAGACCCTAATTATGTATCATGGTCTTTATTTTTCCTTACACATGGGACATAGTTATGGACTAAATACAATAGAAACCACAATAAGCAGGATGGGATGTCCTTAAAACTAGCATTGTTTTAAATAGCAAAATCTAGTGGAAGAATAACATACAGTGGCAGTAAAAAATGACAACAGAAACTAAAACATCAGCACTATTTCATATAGTTAAACCCAGAGTCAAGAAACCTTTTTTCAGTTTTCTCATATTACCAACTATAGAAACTAAGACATCATCCTTATTTCATATTGTTAAACTCGGATCCAAGAAACCTTTTTTTCAGTTTCCTTACCTTACTTCAAGTTTAGTTGAAATTTTCATTTGGCCCCATTCTTTATTTAAATCACTAAGGACAGAATACAGTTTAATAACGTAACTGATATGATGGAGAAGCAAGGACACAAATGTTACCTTTCGAAAAAATAATTCTTGTTGCCCCTATTTTTCTACCTTGTCCAATGAAAATGACTTATAAATTCTAATTAACAGCAATTTGGTACTTTCCACTCACACCATTAATAATCATCCTAAAGGCCATACATTGATGTTCACTTACTTTTAAATATGAAAATGAATAAAACTAGCTTAACCTAAGGTAAAAGTATTGGAGTAAATACAAATAATTTTACCCAACATACAAAGCAGAAAACACACTGGATGAAAACTATAACAGCTCATTAAACTACCATTTAAGAAATGCGCACAATTATATTTTAATAAATAGGAATGTATGAGAGTTAGTTATCCAAAACTTCACCTTCCATGTCCATGTCCATCTCCATGTCTGAAACAATAGAAAATGTTAAAGACACTCCATAGGCAACTTCTGGACCTGTGGGCAATCCTCCAGTTGCAACTCTTGGACCTGCGGGTACTCCTCCTGCTGGTTGGAATCAAAAGGTAATAATGGAGCTGGAAACATGCTCATTCCCTCTCCTTGCCTGCTCGTGCTTTGTTCTATCTGGCACTTCATCTTGAACCAGTGAAAATAGTCATGCCCAATTGCAGCGTCGCTTCCAGGTTCTCTGCCAAAAGGAAATGAAAACTTTGAATTTCCTGCCTCCTTTTCTTAAGCCATATTCTCAAATACATGCCCATTCTTAGCAACAAATTGTGATAAAATTTCAATGTTCCGAACCACTTCATCACCTATTGGCTTCTGCGGAGGTGGAGGAAAAGCAGTTTCCAGCAGATGCCCCTGAGAACCTTGTGGAGAGGCTGGAATGGGTGAAGAAGAATTTACCAAAGGACCGTATTCAGTTGAAGATGAATTTAAAGAAGGAGCTACCGGATGCGGAGCTTCCGGAGCCAGCCCAGGTGATGGCTTCCCTAATGGTGCCACTTGTGGACCTGCGACGGGTGGAAATCCTAGTGGAGGAGGAGGCCTCGAGGGCATTGTTCTAGGAGTAGATTGAGAAGAGATCATGTGAACAGGTGGAGCAGCTAGCATTAGTTTCCCGAGAAGTAATGCATTGCCACCATAAGGCTGTGGCATGACAGGATGTTGTTTCCCACCTGGGAATCGAGGAGGTGACCTCATAGGGCCTCAGCTGTGCATTGCAGAAGGTGCAAAAAGAAAACCCATGTTCATCGGTCTAGGGTGGAAACCCGAGGGCAGGGGTGGAGGCGATGCTAGGGATGGGGTTGCTACTGGAGGCTCGTGCCTGAATTGAGCAGGATCCCCTTCTGGCCTTTGCATTTTAAAACTGTTTATTCAACCAAATATGAAATTACTAAATAAATTAAGACCTCCAATCCACCATTCAATATCTAGACATTGAACACTCAAGGCCCGTGACACTGTGCCTCCTCGACATCCTATTTCCCCCTCCAATGCAAGCTAAAAATGTACCACTTCTGACTTGAGAAAACTCATCCTCCAGATTCATTAAGACATCCTAACCCCAACACAAACTCCCTGCAAAAAAAATTTAAAAACCCTAATGTCAAAACCACCAGACATGCAATTATACTCTGCACAAACAGGATGGAATCTCATGAGAATTAACAGCTTCTAGAATATCCCACGGCAAAGAACATAATATCCCTTTATGAAAATCTAAGCGGAACTTACCTGCAGAAAATGGCCATGAGATCGATGCCCTATACCCTGCAAATTTACCAATTTGGTGCGCGACCCAAGAGAATAAATGATTGGAAATTGTGATCATGAAATAGCAACAACAGTTCAATTCAGTTGTTTTAAGAATCTGATCCTTCAAGCCCCCTAAGTTTCATCAGCAATGCTCTTTCGTTGCTTACTATCCTTCAAGCCCCGCAAGTTTCATGAGCAATGCTCTTTCTTTGCTTAATGATGACATGTAAAAATAAGTCATTCTTTTAGCCCCGCAAGTTTCATGAGTAATGCTCTTTCTTTGCTTAATGATGACATGTAAAATTAAGTCATTCTTTTCATTTGAAAAAGGTACTAGTACACTTAGTAAAGTCAAGAGGCTTTCTTTTGCACTGGGTATGGCAGCACTCAATGTTATATATGTCATATAACACAACCATCTTTTGCCCTGATCTAGTGGCTTAGTCTCTAAGCCACTATGTCACCTTTGTCGTCTGAGCAGTTTCCCAAATTGATCTTGCATCTTAAACTTTTAACCAATATAGTGAAACATAACTTATGAGACACACGGAAAATCCACTTTCCAGATGTTCAATGTGAATTGCCATAACTAATTTTATAGATCTTTTTTTTTGCATTAGTGCAGCTACAATTAGCTTGCTAGCCCAATTCCAATCCAACTTTTAAATAGTATAATAATATTTAATACCTCTTAAAATGGGTTCCTAGGATGCTTCGAACAATACAAGCTCGATGAAGAATTGGGTTCTTCAACTCTTCTAAAAGCAACATGATGCTTATTCTTGGAAAAGTTCAATCATTGTAAATCACTAGTGGTGGTTCTTCAAACAAATATAAATTCCAACCTAAATAAAATCTAGCCTACTTAACAATGGAAAAAATGATCATGTAAGCCAAAAAAGGAAGAAATTGTTTCAGAAGCCAAAAACATTGGATGTTGAGTCTGGTCTGTATCTACTGCTAAATTAGTGAGCAATAGAGATGTATGCATAAAGGCAGATGATGTTTTGGGTCACATTGTAAATATTTGGATATAATGATGGGATATACATGTAGAGTTGAAAGCTAAGTCCCAACTAGTGAATCCCTAGGCATGTTTTTTTTATAACTATTCTTTTGATATACCATGAGGTAGATTAACCATGAAATTTTCAATGTCGTGTAATATTATTTCAAAATTAATTCAAAGTTCCAAGGTTGGTTGCTAAGGGCATGAGATGATCTATGAGTCGACTATAGGAGAAGAGGAATGGAAAAAACCAAGAGATTGAGAAACAATGCTAAAATGCCTAAGTCTCATAGCCTTCATATTTTCACCATTTGCCTTGTTAAAAACCTCTATTGACAATCATTAAGTGTAGGTGGTGGTTGGAGGAGAAGTCCACCTTCCATAGTTATGAGAGCATGGGCATTGAGTGCAAGTCCATGAAGAGTGTAAGAGACTCCATATCCGTAAAAATTTGAACCTTGTGGGAATTTGAACCACCTTTATCTTCGTGCACTCTCTCTGTACAAGATTTGGAAGAACCATTCCATTTGCTTGTTATGATTCATTCATCCATTCATTCATCGCCATCTATTCACATTTTCATCCATTCATTCATGTTTTAGCCATTGACTCAATTTGTGTGTTCCCAGACTATGCTCTCCCATTCATCTAGATTCTAAACCATCCTCATTCGAATCTTTGAGTAGCGAGAGAGAGCTAAAGAAGGGTGGATAATGAAGCTAAGAAGAGAAAGGGAAGGGTGCAAAAGATCATATAGGCCAGGGTGGTAGGAACCTACCTGCAATCCCTATAGAATGTTCCTCAATGAATGCTCAAGAGCAAAGAGATGGTTCTATTGAGTTGATCATGGAGGAAAACATCAGATTGGACCCCTTTTGCACACACATAGAACACAAAGAGGGATGAAGGTTCTTGAAGGACTATTAAGCAAAGAAATGAAAGGCCTTCAAGTATGATTGAGGTACTATTTATTGAAGAAAGGGTATATTCCTAGTGTTTGTAGAGAAATGGTAAGGAGTGCCATGGCTTGTCTAGTCAAAATATTTCCTAAATATTTATATGGTTCAAAGCTATGGTTATCCCTAACAGTAGTTGGGTTAGGTAAATGACCTGAGTGTCATAAATCAGTTTCCTTTGCTTAGTGGCCTTATTGCCCCACCTAGGGATGGAATCCACAAAGGACTGAATATGGTTGAAGTGTTAATGTCAAACGATGGTTGTTCTGTCCTTTGAAGAGTTCATTCGAATTAGGGTGGTTGGATTCATGGACCTCATACTTTGCATGACCATTAGAAAGGATAAGTATTGTTATGAGAAGTGATAGAATATATGAGATGTGTAAAAGAAGGGGAAGCATGAATAGACAAAGGCAACACCATAGGAAAATATCAATAAGGAATTTATCATTAAAACTAGATTAGAATAAAGAAGAGTGCACAAAAATTTGAGGACGTATCAAGAAGAAGCCTAAAAACAAATCCACTAACAGGAAAAAAGACATGGGGGTTGTTGAGGGAGGTTTGGCAACATACCCCATAATGGTTTCCTCAAATTACCCTGTCTCTGTTCCTTCTCCTTCTGGGCAACTTAGAGCATTAAACCTTGATATGAGGGTTCCTTAATGCTAGTCTTAATCTCTCTTAACATTAGGGGGATTGTAGGTGCCTAGTCCAAGATGCTAGCCCTTAAGGAGCTTTTGTCGACAATTAAACCTGATGTAGTATTTCTTCAAGAGACTATGCTGGATCATGTTAGAGCTAAATATTTTTTTCTAAAAGTTTGTCCGACATGCATAGAACTATGTTGCGACAACCAGTTGGAATTTCAGGGGGTTACAATTTGGAAAGATGGAGTCTAATAGCAAAGCCAAAAAATAACGGAGGTTGGGGAATAAGAGATCTCAATCTCTTTAACAAGGCCCTAGCTAGTCACCAAATCACTGTGGAGGGCACTTTTTCATGATGGTATTTGGAGTGTCACTATGAGAAGGAAATATCTTAAAGGAGTTGATGTTGTATCATGGTTGAGGTCGAAGAAACACTTTGCTTTCCCAATAGCCTCCATTATCTAGAAAAATATATTGACTACACTACATGTGGTTAAGCGGTGGATTGCTTGGAAGGTTGGTACAAGTATGAGAGTTCTTTTAGGCTTGGATCCTTTTCTGGGTGGAGGATTTGACTTTATACTATCAAAAGAACTACTACAACACCTACACAGTCGGAGCCTTTATTATCTTTCATATATACATAAGACAAATATCTCCAACTTGATAGGTTCTAGTATTTGGCTCTCTGCATAAGATCTCAAACTCACAGGAACTTTAGCCAGTGAATGGAACACATACATATAGGCAATTTACCAAAATGGGATCACTCTGTCTACAGAACCAGATAGGTTGGTTTGGACTTGGAACAAAATAGAAGGGATTGTGCAGACAATAAAAGAGGCCTATAATGCATTTATATATCTTTATGAGAATGATGGTTTGAAGTGGTGGTATATAGTGATATGGAAAATCAAAGCTCCTCCAAAATGAATTCTATTTATATGGTTATGCTTACGAAATAAAGTCTTAACAGGGGATATTTACAGGGAAAGGGGTGGAATTGGACCTTCAGCCTATCCATTATGTTTGAGCATTGAGGAGACCATACAACATCTTGCAATAGATTGTAGCATTACTAATCAAGAGCTTTGGACATTGATTTGTAACATTCTTCAAGTAAAAAATAATTGGCATCTGCAGCCCCTTTAAGAAAATTTAAAGCTCTCGTTTTTAACAAATCCCAAGGTAAAATCAATTCCCTTTATTATCACATGGGGCTTATGGATTTTAATGAATGCCATTCCTTTTTAAGGCTACAGACAGAACCTAGAGGAGGTTGGGAGAAGGATTATTAAAGCATCAACAGAATTCGTCATAGATCTAGGTGCAGACAAAGTAAAATTTTTGATAAATCGACCAATTTTATTTGGTAATTCACCCATGGGATTATTCGATGGCACAAAAAATAAGGATCAAAGTGGAATTGGGATTTTGGTGAAAGACACCTCCACTCACTGTTTTAGGTAACACATGGCAACTGATGAAACGAAACTAATGAAGTTGAATATAGAATCGACCTGACCAATGTATTTAAATTTTGCTTAACTTTAAAATTTTGTCTCCTTGTATTTTATTAGACTGGGTCTAAAGCTTTATGTTAACAACAACTCCTAGGGAACAATGCATGTAAAGTTCAAAACCATGCCATTATCGAGCATGTTTAACCTAAAGTTCTTCCTTGACTGTCACCAATCATAGGCACCGATGACAATGGTGGAGAGCTCATTCTTCACGCAGTTAATTGAGTCGGTACCAGTATGCACTAACATGTGTATACAACAAGGCGTCATGTGTCTACAGCAAGGCGACAGGTGGTGGCACATCTTAAATAATGCAGACCATGAGTCTTTGCTCTCATATGATGATACCCAAAACTTGAGTCCAACTTTGAAAAAACCTTTTCCCATCTAAGTTAATAAAGAGGATCATCAATTTGGGTCGGAGGTACTTGTTCTTAATTAATTGTCACCTTATTTAACATTGAATTACCAATGCACATCCAAAAGGTTCCATCCTTGTTATTGACTACCAATATGTGTTCTATCCAAGGTGATGCACTTGGTCATATGAATGCTTTGTCTAATAATTATTGTAATTGCATCTTGAATTCACTCAACTCATTAGTTTAAAATATATTCTAGGCCTTTGATATGGGCATGTGTGTGTTATGTTATGCTCTCTTGTTTCCATTGTCATCCATTGGAATCCACTTGAGTCACCCTTCACAAAAAGGGGAAAAAAATGAGAAGAAAGGGTAATGGAAGAATGAAAATTACTAGCATGTTGAAATTGGGAGGAAATTTTTTATTTCTAGTGTTACAGATCTAAAAATTACCAACATATCCCACTTGTAGTTGAAATTAGATTCACTATTTAGAGATTCTGTGATGACGCAAGGCCTTAATCATCACTCAAGAGTTCAATTCAATCATGATTTTTAAGGGGGGTTCCAAAAAAACCACCTCCCAAAGTTCAATTCTCATGACTTTTGGGGGGGGTTTGACAAACCACCACCAAAAGTTATGAGAATTGGGCTTTTAGGGGGGGGGTTCAAACAACCGCCTCTAAAAGTTCAATTCTCATGACTTTTAAGGGGGGTTCCAAAAAAACCGCCTCCAAAAGTTCAATTCTCATGAATTTTAGGGGGGGGTTTGACAAATCGCCCCCAAAAGTCATGAGAATTGTGCTTTTAAGGGGGGTTTTCCCAAAACTGCCCCCAAAAGTCAAATTTCAGGACTTTCAAGGGGGGTTCCGAAAAAACCACCTCCTAAAGTTCAATTCTCATGACTTTTAGGGGGGGTTTTGATAAATCGCCCCCAAAAGTTATGAGAATTGGAATTTTGGGGGGGGGTTCCCAAAAGTCAAATTTCAGGACTTTTAGGGGCAGTTTTTTTAAAACCACCCCCAAAAGTCCAATTTCCATGACTTTTAGGGGCGGTTTTAGAAGACCACCTCCAAATGTCTGAAAAACCTTTTAGGGGGGGTTTTACCAAGACCCCCGCAAGACAAAACCACCCCTAGAGGGATATTTTGTTGTAGTGTGATGGCAGTCACCACAGGATTTCCTAGATTTGTATACTTTGGAATTCTGGGTTGGTTTTCTATGCAATCTAACATTTCACCTATAACATGAATCATCGAAGGGTCTTTTTGTTTTCTACCCGGTATTTTAATACAGAGTTCCTTTATCAGTTTACTATAGATTGGTATATCTTTAATGGCTTGTAACAAAGGGATCTTAATACAAATATTTTTCAATTCATTAATGATATCATACTTTGGATAAGTTACAAGTTTTTCTATTACTAGATGCTCCGGATATGGGGGTGACTTTTCTCCTGTAATTACTTCTTTATGAGGATGGTTGTGTGTTGAAGGTTTAGAAATGACCACATATTTAAGAATGACATCATTCAAAACTTCACTAGGTATGTTTTCTTCTTCATTCTCTTCTCGGATAACAACTGATGACTTGGGTTGATCTTGCAAAACTCTTATAGACCGCATTTGAATCTCATTTACTAGTGTGATCGAAATGACATATGATGGAAGAGGTAGCAACCCAATGCTATTAAGAGATTGAGTTGGCTTGTTGTTAGGATTTGGCATCAATTGTGCAGGTAATATTGTGGGTCTTGGAGGATTCATATTCTGGAAATGGTGAGGTTGATTTGTGATAGGGGGTAGTGAAGGAGGTGCAAATCCAGGAAAAAGTTGTTGGATATTAGGTGGGTAAGGATAGTTAGGCATAGGAGGAGGTGGTTGAGCATAAGCTTGTCCTCTCCATCTGTGTGGCCATTGCTATTGTTGAGCATTGTGAGGAGGGTATTGAGGTGGCCAATTTTTCCAACCTAAAGTGTTCTATTATTGAGGAGGTTGATAAGGATAGTAATAAGGTGGAAATCGTGATGATGGATCTTGATATGATGATTGATATCTAGGTTTCCAAGGCCTCCCCAAAGTTTCCACTCTTATATACAGCTTGCAACCCAGGAAATGATGGACAATTATTAGTTGGATGTTCTTCTATACAAAGGTGACAAACTGAAGCATTATTCAATGGACATTCCCATTGGGGATATTTAGTTCTACACCTAGGACAGAAAACAGTCATTGTTGCACACTCTTCATCCTATCTCTTTTTGGCTTGTAATGCATCCAATTGAGAACCCGTGGCTCCTAAGATATTTGTTTTGAAATTTTCCAATAGGTTTCCCAACTCTACCCTTGTAACTCCACCAGGACTGGATGTGTTTCCTTTTAGGTTCCTAGCATAAGATTCTCGAAAATGTCTTCCACTTTTCCATCTGCTCCTAGAGTAATTCCTACATAGATCATAAATCTTAGGAAAAGACTTATGAGAGATGTATCCTGCTACCATGAGATTAAGGTTTTCTAAGAATTCTTCTGAGATTCCCTTAAGGAAGAGCATTCTTACTGCATCTTTTTGAAGATCACTATATTTAGATTTATGCAACAGATAGCTAAATATTTCGAGATAGTCTTCTAGGCTCTCATCTTCAAGTTGTTGTATTTTAAAAATATCATTGCAAGAGTCCTTAGGTTTACAGTAATCTTGATACTTCCGTAGAAACACATTCTTCATGTCTTCCCAAGTTCTAATACTAGATTCTCCTGATCCCATTAAACATCGAAGAGAAGAATCTTTTAATGTGGTAGGAAAGAGTTTTAACTTTTGGCCATCTTGTAGGTAGTTATAACTCCTACACAAAATGTCAAATTCGAATAAGAATGTATCCGGATCCTCACTACTTTTCCCATAAAAGGTTGGTAGTGAGGAAGGAAGGGTGTTTTTCATAGTTACATCTTGTGCAGTGTTTAGGATAGGGAATCCAAAGTTACCTTCAGTTCTAACTTCTCCCTCTTCTTCATCTTATTTGACATGATCTTCATTTTCATCCTGCATGAAGACTTCATTTCCAAAGAGAGAATAATTAGGTGGTTTCTTTCTTGGGGAATATGGGATCTCCCAGCGTTCTGTTTCAGTAAGAGTATTTTTCTTTTTAGGAGTAGAATTACCAGCTATGTGGGAGTCTAGTTTTGAAGGCCCTACCATTGTTGTTTCAATATGTGAAATAAATATGTTCACAAAATTTTCAAAAAGAGTATCTAATTGTGTAGGATCAATAAAATCTACTAAGTTTGGACCACCTACTATTGAAAAGGTAGTGTCTTTAGGTTTTTTAACTAATGGAGGGTTGAGAGGTTCCGATGTTTTATCCTTTTGAATTTCCTCTTGTCTAAGTTCAGTCTCGATATGAACTTGAGGTTCTTCTAGTGGAATTTCATTATGAACAAAATTTTTTGATGTCCCTATGGTTTCCCCTAATTGATTTCTAGAAAGGATTTCCTTTGCTTTCGAAGTAGGACTATCCCTTTTAGGTGTCTTCTGATACCTTTCTACTGAGTTAGTAGTCGGGGTGTCACGCCCCGCATATAGGTTAGTAGGAATTTTAGTAGGGATTTTAGTAGGAAGGCTAGTTTTAATAAATCTACCTTTTGAGTCTCTAGACCTATTCATGAAAACAAAACTATAAATGAAATAAATTCTAACTGCGTCACTACTATTGTTGGGTTTTGGGGATGCCTGTTATAACATATGCGTAGGTTCTTACTTCTCATCTTATTGCTCACCTGCCACCAGCCTATTTCTAAGTTTCAAAAAGGAAATTCAATTTATCACTAAATTTTTAGAAGAAAATTCTACCTATCTGCGACTGAATTCTACCTATCTACAACTCCCCGGAAACAACACCAAAATGTTCAGGTGTATAATTTACTGTCCTAAGGAATCACCAAAATATTTAATTATTGACCAGAGTTGGTAATCTTAGAGTTGTGGCATAGTATATGCTGAGGTAGAATGGGACCTAAGGTTTTGGCTTGGCAGACCTTAGAAAAGTTTAATAAAAAAAAGATCCAAAGATCTTTTAAAATGAAAAAATGAGTCAAACTTCTAGAATACAACTACTGAACTGATTAAACCTAACGAAACCAATAGATTAGAATAGTATCCGCTTATACTACTCTACTCTATGGGCAATAATTGAAAACAACAAATGTTATTGTAAGAAGCAAGACTTAATAAAAAACAGAACTACTTTGATGAAATTGAAAGCTACTTGATTAATAATTCAAACTCTAATCTAGGAATTTGAAACAACTGTAAATGAGTTTAGGAACCTATCTATAAAATGCTTCAATTAACAATTAACTACGGGAACAAGAAAATATATGATCGTAAAGCAAAACTACAAACTACTTAATGAATTAAAAAACTATTCATACATTCAACTCAAAATTAAACTAAACTACCTAATTCAATTCTCCTTGAGGATTCTGAGGAAATGTATCAAATGTGATAGGAACAGGAGAGAAGGTGTCAAAGTGACTTTCAAATGTAACAAGGAAATAAAATGGAAGCAAATCTAGTTTAACTTCTACAAATAAATGCAAACTAAAGAGTGTCCAATTACAACTAACTTTAAACATTGTACTCTATTATCTATCCATAGACAAATGACATGGAACAAATGTAATCTAGAAGCAAGTAGAAAAATTAATAAAGATATTTACCCAAAACAGAATTTGATTGAGAAGGAAGTAGAAAACTTAATAAAGATATTTACTTGAAACTGAATCTGATTGAGAAGCAAGTAGAAAACTTGATAAAGATGTCTTATTTCTGAAACAAATCCTATTCTATGAACATCTTCATTAACTATGTAAATAGGAAAACTAATCCTATATCTGAACTAAGAAATTATCAAAACTAATGTACTTTGAAAAATGAAATTACTAAGTTCAATTCGAAATCAGTCTTAAGAAACATGAAATAACTAAACTAAGAAAGAAACTGATAAATTCTAGAATAGTAAAACATTAATGAATCAAATATAAAAGAAACATAATCTGTAAGGCAACTAAAACAAAGTTAAGGAAATGGAATGGAAACTAAGAATAATGATGAAACTTAATTAAAACTCTATGTAGTGTAGAATAAGATGTTAATTACATCTAAGAATGCTAATTAAATGCAAGAAATATTACAATTCAAAAACCTAAGAAACTGGATTCTAAACAAGCATAAAAGCAATGCAGAAAATATTAAAGTCCGTATGATCATCCGGATGACGGTCTAAAAGATGGTCTGAATGACAGTTTGGATGGAAGAAAATGATTTAAACTAAGGAAAGAAGCAGACTAAATGATCTTAACTCCAGCTAGTTGATGCATATGAACCTACAGTGCAGGAAAGCAGTAAATGGACTGTCTAGAAGCTGAAATAACAAAAATCCATCTATACTAATCATTATCTAAAGAAACAACTATTTCTATGGCATAATAAAACAAAGATGAAATGTAAATAAAACTAACCTACAGCTACAAGAGAAATTAGCAGAACTAAATTTGATTATGAATTAAACTTGAACTACTGAAACATCAACTGACTAATTCTATCTAATTGCAAATGAAAGGATTGGAATTAAACTAAGAATATTTAAGCATGACCGACCACTTCGACTTGTGAATTAAACTAGCAAATTAAACTAACAGCAAGATATGAATTACAAGAAAATAAAGAACTGTCATGTATAGGAAACAAGTTAAATACTAGAAATGAAAACTATTTAATTGCATAAAAGAAATGCAAAATATATACAATAAAACCTCTGGTTGTTGAGGGGCCCTTCTCAGCAATCAGGGATTGAAGATTAACTCAAATTCGTCACCAACAACAGAACTTCAACAGCTAAGAAATTGGAACTTCCATTGATTGATAAAAATTACATAGCGTCTATATAAAAATTACGGCTATTGTCTATGTGTTACAATTGCTCTATATATGTATGTATGTTGTGTTTCTTCACAGGAAACGTCTTTATATAGGTTTACAATAAGAGAGAAGGTCGACATAGTCAACCTATCTAAAAATAGAGTTGTTAATGGCTACAAACGGATGCAGGGTGGTTTACGACAATGCACAGGCTGTCTGCCTAAGTCCACGGCGTTGATTCTCCTTGATGTGAACATTTGGGTGTTGTTTCCCTTCAATCGTGGGCAGAGGATGTGTTGGAAAACTGGGCATGGGAGGACAAGGAACTTCTGGAACGTTGACGTGGGAAGAGAATGTGATTTCAATCTAAGCGAACAAGAGGATGGATCTTCTGGAATAAATGCTCACCAACTGTGAGTAACACATACTTAACAGAACCCACATCATTATTTTCGTCTTTATTGCCCCGAAATATCTAACCAACGATTCTGTGGGTATGAATGGAGGGCTGAACAATAGTTCAGATGCAGTAGAGCGTCTTCAGCATGACGACGTGGCTGAATGAAGGTCTGAATGAAGACCACCACCTGTAGAACAAAAACTAAATGCCAAACACATTTATAAATGTGAGATCATTGTCAATGAACCATAAAAAATGATGATAATTATTCACGATTCGTATGATATTCAAATAAAGGCATACCTAGGTCTGTTTGATGGTCTGATTGGAAAAGAGAATGACTTATCATATCAAAATAGTGAAAATAATGCCAATGAGAGCATGTTTACTGATCAAAATGGTGACAAAAATGGATTCCAACATGCGCCTTCCAGTTCAGAGCTCCCTCTGCAACATCCTACTCCACCCGCTTCTCTTCCCTTCGATACTAACCCACACTGATCCACTACTGCTACACCTCCACACCCATCCCTCCACAATCTCCTTCCACCCCCCTGCACATCGTCCTCCTACCATTTCCACATCATGCATGCTCCTCCTTTGCGCTGTTGTAGCATCGCACTTGCTCCACCACCCTTCACCTCCCTCTCCATCTCTAGCATCCTGCTGCCTTCCCGCCTTCCTTCCTCCTCCCTCCCTCCATCTTCTTGCGCCTCCTCTTCTACGAGCATGCTGCCTTCCCACTTTTGCACTAGCCTGCTCCCATGACACACCTCCTCGTAGCCACTCTTCCAGGGCCACTCTTCCATCTCCACTCCATCATATATGGCAATAGTCATCAATCCTTAAAGATGACTACCCACATTTTTCTGAAACCCTAATTTGACTTGTTTCAATATATATATATAATTTGAAATAATAAATGTTATTATATTATACTTACACTTATAATTATTATTAATTAAAAATATATATATATATCAAAATCAAAGAAGATATTGAAGAAAAAAATCAAAGTTCAAGAAGATATTGACGAATCATTGAAGCCAATTATCTAATTATTGAAGGAATTATGGATTCAATATATAAATCCAAATTTTAGACTATGTGTCCTTATTGCGAAATGGAATTCCAATATTTGACATTTTTTAAGAATAGTAATCGCTCTTGTCCGATATGTAGCAAATATTTTACTATGGAAGAATATCAAGGTCAATCACAATTGCAATTGCAAATACATAAATTGGAAGGAGAATTAGGATAGTCTACAAGGAAAGTAATAAAAATCTACAATTTCAGATAAGTATGCAGAGCATTCTTGATTATTTGACACAGCAAGAGAATTGTCGCTTAAACGATCAAAATAAAAAACTGGAAAAATCTAATGAAGATATCAAAAAATGTTATTAGCTAAGAATGAAGAAATATCTCGATTAAAAATTCACAATCGAGATATTGAAGACAAAACCAAAAAGTTCGAAGATATCGAACAATCACCTTATAGAAGCGCTAACGATTTCAAAGAAGACATGTAAAACCCTTAAACAAGCTCATCATGGACAAATATAACAAATTGGCACAAGTTAGGAGCAAGTTAGAAAAGAAAGAATCATAAATGTATCAACATCAACAACAAAAGGAAGAGATCCATCAAAAGTATGACTACACTAAAAAGGCGCACAAGCTGGAAATTAAGAAAATCAATGGCAAATTAGCAAGAAATGCCGAAGAACTATTTCGACTAAGAATTCATAACAAGACATTACTTATGAAAATCAAGAACTGAAACATAGTCGAAAGATGGAACATTCCAATGAAAACCTAGAAGGAAGAATACTATAAAAGCAAGAAGAAAACCAGTACCTAAGAAATTTTAATCAAGAAATAGAGGAACAAATCAAGAAGTTAAAAGAGGAAAAAAAGTCGCAAGATGAAAGGTTCGAGAAGATTGAGAGTAATAACAATCTACTGGAGAAAAAAGTAGCACAAATCTAGAAGGAAGCATCCAGACTCTCCATAAACAAATTCAAGTTGAAGAAGAAGAAATAAATACAAATTCAATCCTCGTCACAGTTCAAAAATAAGTTAATCCAAAAGAAAAACAAACAACAAAAGCTCGTTATCGACACCCCAATTATAAATGTCATTTTGACCAATGATAGGGTCAAAATGAACATAAACAGAGGAATTACGATGTCACACAAGCAAGAACATCAAACCAACATACTAAGAAACAAACGAAAAGACCCATCCCACAAAGCGATCAAATAGCTCCAATAAAAATAGATCTCAGATGGACCACATCAGAGACGATGCGACAGTTCTTCTGTGGATTTCGTAACTCGTATCGCCTCATTTCATCATGTGTTGCAAATACTAAAAGAAAGGATCTAGAGATGACATTTCATGCAAAAAATCAGACATAACTTTTGTCTTCAATAAGCTTTGAGGACATAGCTTCCCTTAATGGGATGGCAATGTAACGAATATAAAATAATATATTAATTATAAACAATAATTTATTAATTACTAAAGTGAAAGGGTGTAACTCTTCACTATGCATGCTCAAGGCTATAAAGGCGAGCCTCATTGTAATATTTTATCATCACCTATCATTCATTTTATCAATATTCATTTATACATTTATTTGAAGATGGAACATCTTCCCCCTTAGTATCCGAATACAGATTCTCCTTTACACTCGGATACGGTGTAACAATAGTCACCCATGGTCAACCAAGTGAACCATAGTCAAAAGTCAAAGAATGTCAACCGATAGCCATTTATTGAAAAAAAAATTCAACCATGATCAACCAAATTCAACCAAAATAAACCACAGTAAAACAAATTTTACCATAGTCAATCATAACGAAACATGGTTAAACAGACTCAACCATTGTCAACCATCATCAACCAAAGTTAACTAAAGTCAACCATGTAGTCAAGCAAATTCAACCACAATAGACCATAGCCAACCATGCTCAATCAAGGTCAACCAAAATCAAGCATGGTCAACCATAATCTACCATATTCAACCACAATTAACCATAGAAAACCATAGTGGAATTATAATTAGCCATATGATTTTAAAGTCAACCTTCATGTCAACTGAAGTCATCCATAGTTAAACAATAGTGGAATTATAATCAACTATATGATTTAAAAGTCAAGCTTGGTGTCAACCTTCTATAAATTGCTAGCCTTTTCTTCTTTCTCACCTCGCTCATAAGAAGTTATCCACCCAACTACGCTTAATAGATATAATATAACTAATGAATGAAACTGATCGGAAGATAAGGCGAGAGACCATTTTACTGAGCTAAAATAATATATGCTATATAATTTTTCATCAGTATAAAATATTTATTTTGTAAAAGAAGCCGAGGAAGCTTGCCCCATCAATCGAGCTATCTCCTTCATTAACCTCCCTCCATCATGCGTGTTACTGAGACGTGTTACTTAAAACGGAAGCAACAATAACACCAATACCGACCAAAAGTAAGCTATAGTGCCAATGAAGAATACTATCACATTGGACCCTATCATTCTCAGAATCATGAGTTTTATTGCTTGTTCAACTAAAGAGAAAACCAAGAAGCAAGTAGTAGACAATAATTATATTGTAACGAAGAGGGCGGGTCAAAGCATAGGTCTAGTGAAGGAGTTAACCCCGTGTGAAAGATGTAGTTCCGTAATGAGAGAAAAAATTTATATGGGAAAATAGAAAATAAAGAGTATAGAGAGAATCCAAGCAATAGCCATATTCCAACAGTCGATCCAGTACATCCTATTTCTAAGCTACCATTTAATCTATAGTTCCCCCACCAATCATTAGTCTTAAATGAGATCTAGCTATAGGTGGAAGTAGGGAAATATACTGAGTGCAACACCTTCTAAGCATCTATCTCACGATTGAAAACATAGTTTTATTCCTAAGCTGAAGCGAACAACATTTTCTCCATTGACTCGGCTCATCATTAGGGCCTATATCCTCATCGTCATCCCTATTTTAAGTATTACCAATTATGAGCCAATAGCTTAAAACAGGGGACTACATTTGAGATCTCTGGTAGGAATAGAAAAAGAAACATATATTATAGATATCAATATATATCTGGGATGGTGAGTACCGAAGGGAAGGACTCAAACTCAAGGAATACTTAATAACGAATATGCATGGTAGGTATAGCTTCTATTCGTGTTTAAATCATAGCAATTGAAGTAATCATTAATATGGGAAGGAAGTAGGGTATCAATCATAGTTTCAATCGTAGCTGAGTGGTATAGAATTTAAGTATTCATAGTTTGGAACCGGGGGACACATATAGGAGAGGAAACGAACTAATGTGGGTAGGTGGAATATATATTTCGAGAGGCAACAACTAGAACAATTGAAGAACTAATCATACGGAGGTTAAAAAATAATGTAGAGTAATACAAATTGGTTGGTCTCATAACGCTTTATTAACCAATTATTGGGGATCACCAGAAGCATAAGAGCAATAGCTAGAGGCTTACGAGCATAGGAGTGAGAGTTTGGTGGAGAAATTAATTACCCATTAATTTATACTACTCATTCAAGGAAGTAGAGTATGCTTCGTCATCATATGCTTGACTCCAATAAATGTTTAAGTATCAGCCTATCTAAGTGGTGCCGATCAAGAGAAAACGCTAATCATCCGTAGGGAGCTTTACCAGCAAAACCAATAGAATAAGCAGAAACGATAGCAGTCAGACTAGTTTATTCACTCAATATTCATATTTTTCTTCACTTGCTTCATCCACAAATTATATCATAACTGTTATAATAAGAGGCTGCTCTCAACCGGGATAGAGGCTATTGCAGTTGATCCGGACAAACTTCACCCTTTTCTAGCGATTGAACCAGTTTTGATGGAGTATGCCACGCATTTCCTAAGTTTATTAAAGTTGTTGCTCTGGTAAACGCTTAGAGGACAACCATTCTCTCTCCATCATAAAGTTCCATAACTTTGCTTGATGATGAATGGATAAGTCGATTCGTGTACAGCCAGCTATAGGAGATCCATTTATTATATTGGTAATATTTGGTGAGCACTTTTAACTTGAATATTGTGTTCAAATCCCCCGATCAGAATGCCTAACCTTCCCGTTATGCTTCATATATTTATCCTGCTTCCTAATATGCATCCAGGTACTTTTTCCCGATGATGGAGTGTTGGCCCGGTTTTGCAACCGGACTTAGTGCTATGGGCACTTGCTAACTAGTAGCAGCAGTTTCAATATAAAGCAAAAACAATAAACTAAATCTAAACTAAACTAAACTAGCATGTGCATTTTGAATTAAAGAACAAGAACAAGAAAGATAAAAAATAATTTTTTGTATTGACAATGGGGCAAGCAAATGCTTGCAAGAACAATACCTCCAAGTGATGAAGGTTGTTTGAATGGCTCCAATGGTGAGCAGCTCCAATCTCCAATGGGTCCTTTCTCCAAGGTTGCTACAATGGCCAATTACTCAAGGGAGATTTTGGCAGCATGAGGATAGGAATATGAATGGATGTAAAATGAGGAGCCCCTACCACCTTTTTATAGGTTTTGGTGGTGGGGAATACCATTTGTGGTTTTGTGGAAACCAAATGGTATTGACCAACATGGTTTAGGTACTTTTCCCTCCTTTTTTCCTTTTTTGAATAAAATTAATATTTTTATTCCCTTTTTAATATTTTTTTGGGAATTTGGGCCCTTTTTGAGGGTTTTTTATGCTTTTTTAGGAAAAATAATTTTTTTGAATGGGAAAAGGGGTGTACTAAGGTCTTTTGGTGACCTTTTTGTTGGTTTCAAGGGCTCAGATGGTGAAAAAGTGGACAAATGGGTCATGTGAATAGGGAAATGAGCTAGTGAGCACTTTTTGGGTGTTAATAGATTGCCCCCTGATGTGTGAGGGCAGGAGCTCATCGTATGGCCGATAGACATCATAGTTATTTTGTATTTTTTCTGGGGTTTGGGGAGGAGAAGAGACCGATTGGAGACTGGATCTGCGTCCCATGGAAGATGCAAAAAATAAACAAATATTACATGGCCTCAATATGAATGAGGGATAATCTATGATAATGGACGAGGCGGGCATACCCATGCTCGTATCAAGACATATACATAACAATTAGTCCCAAGAAGGGGGATCTAATACATAAAAAAAAATTATGGTACATCATAATGGTCCAAAGGGTACATTATTTTGGGATGTACTCATGATCATAACATGGCTGATCTCAATAACCGATACACTGGAATGACTGTTGAACTGCTGAAACTGAAGGTGTCCAACATCTATAAGGACGTAATGACTGTGAGCCATATCTGGTAAGTATTTGTAACTGTATACTCGAGGGAGTATAAAACCGGTGTATATCTGAATACTGTCGCCATGCGCAGCCCGGATATCTATAGGAAAAGTATAACTGGTTGTATCCATAGGTAGACTCTCCAATGTGGAGGAGTCAGATGGTATCCGGGGTCTTCGTCTAATAACTGAAAGGACCAATACCCTGTGCGAGTCTCAACGATGCGATCAAGGTGTTGAAGTCGAGCATGTGAGAAACAACCATTTGGAGAAGCACTGAGGACTCTTCTCGAAATGATTCGTAGGCACTCATCATAAATGGTGATGAGTCCTAGACACAGGGACCTCTAGGTCTATCCTCTGGAATAAATGTGGTTGTCGTCGACAGAGGGAAACCGGCAACTAACAAGGCAATGATGTTTCCTTGATAGGAGCGCGAGGTGTAGAACTGAAGTATTGTAGTAGTGATGGTAGGACTGACATACTTGTGGGGGTGGGAAGTAAGTGGGGTCATAATGGGAAGACTTTTAAACTTCCTTTGTTCAGAGCATGATGACATGGTTGACCTGGCAGCGTAAGGAACTGACTTGTAGGTGCGGGTATCACTACTTTGAAGGAGTGGAGGGTATGTACTGACTCTGGGGGGGAATCAAGCTGATGGGTGCTGTCGAGGGGTTCTCAGGGTGACATACTGCAGAATACTCTGAACAAAGGTGACCAAAATGGGGAAGCTGCCATATGAGTAGACGTGATCTGTAGTGGCAGAAAGATGCGCCATTGGGTCCTTCTTCGTAGTTTCAATGAGCTCCAAGAAGGGATAAAAGTGTGCTCTGAAATGGTACTGTCCTGTGGATTTGTGAGCCTAGGACTGTTCGTGCTCATTGGTGCTTTCATTTTTAAGGAGTCTGAAAGCGATAAGAAGACTCTGCAGTGGTTATGAGTACTGTCCTGTTGGTTTTGCGAGCCCAGGATGGTGATTGCTCGTGGTCACTTTCATGTTTAGAGAGTCTGAAAGCGGTAAGGGGACTCCATTGGTGTTCTTTTTCATAAGTTTAGTCTCCAAGGCCCAAAAAAGCATAAAATGATGCAAATGGAGAACTCTTCTAGCCGATGTGACTAGATTATTCCTTTTTTGTAATTAGTCTACAAGGTCCGGAAAATGGGTAAACTTATACCAGGTAGACGCCCTTTCAGATACGTTTAACGAGCATGAAAGGAAGCAAGGTTGCTCGGCGATCTTTTCATTGTTTTAGGAGTCAGAAAAGAGCTTAACAGAAACTCCCTAAGTGCCTTTTTCGTAAAAGGGATTGCTCGGCCCGAAAAAGGGGTAAAATTATACCGAACAAAAATGGATAGATGGGAGCAAGAAAAGGTCTCAAGCGTCGTCATGTGTGTGGGATAATGGATCCGGTGACATAAAGATTGTCAAAAGGGGCTTGCGGCTTTGTAGCACGCAAACCGAGGCGACAATGGGGGGCATGAAAAAATGCCTGAAAAACCTGGGCGTGAGAGCGAAAAATGATCTCGAGCATCATCACGAGCATGAAAAACTGAATCCGACGATTTAAAGCTTGCCGAAAATGGACGCCGGTCGATGTCGTACGTAAACCGAGGCAACAGGTGGGCATGGGAAAAAATGTCCGAAAAATCGGGAGGTGAGAGTGAGAAATGATCTCAAGCGTCATCACAAGCGCGAAAAACTGAGTCCGGCGATATAAGGCATGCCAAAAACGGACGACGGTCGATGTGGCACGCGAACCGAGGTGATGAGGGGGCATGGAAAAAATGCCCAAAAAATCTAGGCATGAGTGCGAGAAATGATCTCCAGCATCATCATGAGCGCGGAAAACTGAATCCAGGAATATAAAGACTGTCGAAAATAGAGAACGGCCGATGTGGCACGTAAACCGAGGCAACAAGGGGGCATTGGAAAAATGCCTGAAAAATATGGAGGTGAGAGCGAGAAATGATCTCAAGCATCATCATGAGCACAAAAAACTGAATTCGTCGGATAAGACTTGTCCAAAACGGACGATGATCGATGCGACACGCAAATCGAGGTGATGGGGGCACCCAAAAAATGGTTAGATATGCATATGATGGCTTAATTGCATTGTGCAGATGTTGGTCCAGTGCCGCCGGCCGACTACGTGGCTCGTCGGGGGCGGGCGATGGTGGTCGCTCATCCACCTGCAGCGGTACCACCTCCACGTGGTGGAGGATTTGAGGCTCGTGGGCGAGGGGTTGGCCCTCGAGATGATGCCATAGAGGGTGTTAGACATACTTTTGAGATGATTCTAGCTGGGCTCCCCAAGGATGGCTGGAGAGACATGGACCAGGACGTCGTGGAGCATTGCTTCGGTGCACTGCCTGAGTGGCGGTCACTCCTGTTGAGGACAGCGGTTTTTATGGCCGAGCACAGGGATGGTGTTCGGGATGACCCGGCAGGGCCGGCTGAGCGGAGGATCCGGTTACGGGATGATCCAGCAGGGCCAGCAGAGCGCAGAGTTCGGGCTCACCATGATCCAGTGGGGTCCGTGGAGGAGGCGCCAGAGGAGGCGAGGGACCCTGATGACTAGATGATATGTATTTTCCCCCAAATGCTGATGAGCATATGGGGAAGCTCTATTTTGTACGACTCATGTATTTTTGTATATTGGGTGCTGAGGGAACCTATGACATGTTTTGACTATATGATGATGTATATATATATATATATATATATATATATGATGTTGGTATATAGTCTTGTATGCAAATGGATGCACTCGTTGTCTTTATGTTCGCCCATGGAGGCATGTTTAATTTTCTTGTATGCCCGTGGAGGCACATGTTATGCACATGGATGCACATTTTGTTTTTTGTATATGCCCGTGGAGGCACATGTTATGCACGTGGATGCACATTTTGATTTGGTATAATGCGATTAGTGTGCCAGTCTAGAATGTTGTTGGCCATATGGTCCGCTACACTATTGAGGTTTCTTGGGATGTGTGTAAATGAAATTGATTCAAACTTTCTAACCATTTGTTTAGTGCGCGGGAATTTTCTGAAAAGGCAGGGATCGCGTACCTGGTAATCGTTGTTGAGTTGGGAAACGACGAGCTGTGAGTCCAAGAAAACGTTAAGGTGACGTATGCTCATTTGGAGAGCTGAGGCCAAGAGACCGGTCACGACATCATATTCAGCCTGGTTGTTGGTCATGGCACCCAAACACACTCTGTTGATATGGATCAACTCATGTGAAGGGGAATATATTACCCAAGCTGCAGAGGCGAGATTGGGGGACCAACGGCTTGCTCCATCGGCGAAACTGACGTAGCAGAGTGGAACATGCGTGCGGACGGGATCGGTGGAAGGGGTCGACTGGACTGAGGGGTGTCTAGTGGATATTGTATAGATGGCGGGGTCAAGGCCCGGTATTTCGGTATCTGACCAAGTAAAGACATCAGTGAATTCTTGGAAGATTTTTCAGTATTCTCCAATCTCATGCTCACAGTGGGGGGTAATGTAATGGTATGAAGGGCACCAAGTGGGTCGTAGATGTCAATGTGGATGACGGGAGAAATAGCAGCCATGGGATCCTTTAACCAGTCGATTGTAGTAGGAAGGAAATCTTTGGACTCAACCGCGGATTGGGTAACGATGGTGGATGAAGTCTCTTCCGGGAGGAAGTATGGACGATGGTGCATGTCCTCCCCGGGATAATCAAGGGCAATAGGAGCCTCTAGAATCTTTTCATCATTGCGAGAGCTCTGAGTGGTCAAATCAAGTGATGAGGTAGTGGGAGTCGAAGAGATCATGTAGATGGTGTTAATCTCTCCAGATGAGGATGATACGGGAGGGTAGATCTCCTCGATAGTAGGGGGTGCCGTCTCAAGGTCCAAATTATTCATCTCATAAAGAGCTGCTCTGTAATCTAGGATGTCAGGACAGTTATGTGAGTAGTGGCCGTAAATACCGCATATCGCACATGGGTGGTTGGTACGCAGTGATTTATCAGGAGGCATGGGGTTTGGATCGAGTTTGACCACCGGGATGTTGGGGTCGTCATCCAGAATTTGCATGTGTTCCTGCAATGTAGGTAACTGTGGACATTGATGGGTTGGATGGCCTAACTCATCACACAACGAGCATTTGGGAGGAGCACAGAACACGAGAGGAGGTTTAACTCCCTTGGGTGGGGGTACCGCAGTGTATTGTTGTGGGCCTCTGACCCCAGTGGGCTTGACTAGAGGGGGGGATTCGTCGATGACGAAGGAGTGGCGATACCAGGAAGTGGTTGGGTAGAAGTGACAATGGGTTGCACTGGCTGCAGGATGACATTTGGTGTCGGCAGGGGAACGGGAGGTGAAATATACCACAACCGGGGTGCTTACTACACCCGAAGGAGGAAATAGAAAGGGGATTGTGTGGATGGGTGTAACTCCAATGTGACTAGGTACCAATGGTGGTTTAGGCAACAAGGAGGGTTGGTTACCGGGTTGTTGTGAAAGAGTGCAGAGGTTAGCGACGTGGGTCTCCGGTGACGGTGGTGGAATGGCCTGGAATGTAGAGGTCATCGGTGCGTCGGAGTATAGTCTGGGTCCTACCGAGGAAATGAAGGAGGTAGTTGCACCACAAACAGGTTGTTCGACCATGGGGAGAACATTTGCAGGTGCAGCGGGGGCCTTTGGATCGTAATAGGTGAGTTGGTCTACCTTGACCGTGCGTCCCTCATGGGGGAACTGCATGGTATGAAAAACGGATGAGGCAACAGCCCGCATGGCATACATGTAACTACGACCAAGTAGAAGGTTATAGTCAAGTTGGGCATCGATGACCTCAATGTCAATAAGGACGGTTTTACTCGCTAACTGAATGGGGACATTCGCTAGTAGACCTTGGGGTTGTGCCAAACGGCCGTCATAGGCTCGTAATTCAGTGGTGGACTGCTGGAGAGTAGGGGATCCCAACTTCTGCCAAACGAATGTGGACATGACGGATGTAGAGGCCCTTTCATCGATAATGCATAGATGGATAACAAGATTCCGAACAGAAATGGAAACTTGGAATGCTAAAGAGGAAGGTAGGCGTGGTTCAGACTGGTCTGAATCGAATGCAATCAGCTGTGAATCATTGGGGTCAATGGCACCAATGGCAGAGAGTAAAGTCTTGCGCTATGACAGACAGTTTTTCAAGACCTCTAAAGCAGACATGGCTACAGGAGATTGGGCTAAGTCGTCTACGATTTTGTAATTCGACGCAGCCCAAGCATTGGGATTATTGTTGATACGACGAAGTGGGAAGCGAGGTGATTTGGAAGCGCCATCAAGGGGAGCCGAAGGTATATGTAATGTTTGATCTGTGGGATTAACGTTAGTGTTCTTGTCGGCAGGAGGGGCTTCAGTGGTGGAACCATATTGGTTCTGACGGGTTTGGAGGTTGGCGTCGGCAGTTGACATCATCAACAAGTGGTGAGTACCTGAATCAAACATGGGTTGATCAGGAGCTGCATAAGTGATCTGCTGTGGTGGCGCATTGCCCTGAGGGGGGACTAACGGCTGAGTGTTCACTACACCTTGGTTTGGAAAGGGGTTTTGTAATACCAAAGGTTGATGTTGAGGTGGTGGAGGGTTGGGTGACAGCTAAGGAGCCGCTTTCCCTTTACGATGGGCATCATCAGTCCAAAGTTGCCGAGCTCGGTCCAAATGTGGGCAAGCATGCATGTAATGACCATAAACCCCGCATATAGAACAAGGGTGGTTTGTTCTGAGGTTATTATTTCTATGCTGCTTGGGATTCCAATCCAGATTGCAGTTGGGAGGAGCAACATTGTTATTTTGCGGAGGATTGGGAGGTGGAAGACCTTGCTGATGTTGTTGGTTATTACCGCGGGTGCAACCTCTACCATGGTTCTGTTGCACATTTTGGTTGCGCTGGTTGTTCTGGTGCTGGGGCTGGTTTTGCTGTGTGTACACTTGCCCTTGAGCAGTGGGAGGATTTTGGTTCTCCGCAGGGGCAGGAGCAGGTTGTGGTGGATAATAAACCGGTGGGGTTGGAGGTGGTCCAGTTACCTGCTGGGGTTGTTGGTAACCCTGAGCTGTTGGAGGTGTTGGGTTAGCTGTCGCAGCTAGCTGTGGATAGTACATACGTTGAGGTGCGACTGGGGGGGCGTATGCAGATGGTGCATGACCAAAGCACTAAGGTGGACATGAAGGTCTGTGGATATGGTGGTGATCTGCCATGGGAGCATATGAATTGGTTGCTCCAGATTGAGATGTAGCCCGCGAAAGGTCGGGACCATGGCTAGGATGTGCAATGGAAAAGGGTTGGGGATGTGGGGTAATACGACCAATGGTGCCATTTGTGGCGTGGGATGCCCACGACGCATCGTGTTGGGATGAATCAGCACGAGGTGTGTCTGGTATAATGGTATACAGATAACCTGACTGGGCGTAGATGAGGTCAAACTACTGGGCTTTGAGGATGGCTTCTTCTTCAGACTGGGGTCTTTCGGATGCCACATCCTTCGCAATGAGAGGGAGGAGGGATTTTAGAAACCAATCTAAGAAGATGCGGTCATCTAACTTGATTTTGCAGAGGCTTCGGCGTCGACGCCATTCATGAATGTGGTCAGTGATGTGGGTGGCCGTGTTCTATCTGCACGACAGTAGGATCTCAACTCCCGCATCATAGTGGACAGGTAACTAGAAGAACTGCAGGAAGGTCGAAGCAAGGGAGGTAAAGGTGGCATGCGTCCCATGGGGCTGCTCGATATACCACTTAGCTGCAGAGCCAGTGAAGGTGCGTTGTAATAGACGGAGGTGGATAGAGTCGTCCACTATGGAGTTGGAGGAACACCATAGATGAAAGGACATGATATGGTGCTGGGGGTCCTCACCTGGCTTGCCCTCAAATTTAGGGATGTTGGAGGGGAGTTTGGTGGGCATATGAGGCCACACAGGATTGTGTCTGATAGGATCATTGGTGAGCCTGGCCAAGTCTGGCAAGTTCAGACTTGCCATGTACGGTAAGCTAGCAGATGTAGTGACTGGGACTGGGACATGCATAGTCATGGTGGTATGATGTAGGGGTCCAGTAGTGCCTAACGGTATGCTAGGGATTGAAGGTATATGTCCTCCAATAGGTGTGGTCTGGTGTGGGCCAACGCTTCCAAGTGCAACATGGGTTACACTTGGGTTAGGAATAGTAGTGGTGATTCCTGGAATCTGGGTTGTGGGAATCAAAGGGGGTGTAACCCCTATGTTGGGCATACCCATAACAGGTGGTGGCCCTGTGTTGGGAATTCCTATAATAGGGGGTGGCCCTGTGTTGGGCATTCCTAATGGTGGAGTGTTTCCCATATTAGGCATACCCAAGGGGGTGGTTGCTGCCATGGATGGCACTGCAGTAGAAGGGTCTGTGGATGTCTCACCTATGGTGCTGGTAAAGAGTGGGTCAAATGGTGTTCCAGCCATAATGTTGGTTGGAAATAACTCTATGGGGTTTTTGGATTCTGCCTCAAAATCGGAGGTCAAGTGAGGCATGTCAGAATCGGATGACTATCTATTCGATCGACGATGTGTCGAGTCAAGGGATAAGGCTCGGCGTCTGTGACGTGGCGAGCCAAGTAGACTGAACTCTGGGAGTTCGCCCTGTAGACGACGAGAGCGTCTAAAATTCTCAATGGTGAGAAAATAAGTTTTTGTGTAAAAATCTATATGTGTAAAATGGTAATGTATAAAAAACTCAAAACCCTAATGCAACCAAGGGTGCAAGAAGGGGAGTGAAAATGAAGGCTCTCAGGCCAAAAAAATCAATCTCAAAAAAGGCACTTATTCTAGCAGCTATGCTATAATAAGTGGAGGGATGCAAAAAATGGTCAGAGTACCAACATGCAAACAGCTTCTAGAAAAAATAGGTGTAACTAGACCAAGGGTGGGTTGAATCATGCAAACACCTAACTAAAAGTGTTGTGAATCAACAAACTATATTCTCTGCAAGGTGATGAAATCCAAGTCAGACAATATTGAATGTTGAGTCAACGGCTAGATATCCCCCTACCGGGAGGGACACTGGGTAATCAATCCTAAAGAATGGCTACTAGGATACTTTGTTCATGACGCGTCGAGAAAAGGTAAATCTGCCGTTTGGTCCTTGATCGCAATACCCCTATACAGGGATATCCCGAGAACTGCGAATGGTAGCCCTTCGGCTACTGAATGGATTTCGGTATTCCACTCAGGCTTCCGGAACCATCCTCGCGACTTCAACCCTCCTAAGGGAGAGGCCTTCCCACAAACCGGTTGTGACCGCGCCAATAAATACTAAGAGATTTTAGCTCCCTAATGGACAACTTCTATGTCTCAGATGTAATAACTGAGGGGTGTTATTGGAACACCTATCCCCTCAATACTACCTAGCTACAAAGTTCTTTTAGTGTTCCCTAAGTGGGGTTAAAAGTTTGTTGAAGTTAGGGTTCGTTTTAAGGCTCAGTTTAAAATTAGTGTTTGAGTGGGTGCACGTGTGATATTTTAAACTGAATTGAAAAAAGTAAATGCTAAGTACTCAAAAAACAAAGGATCTTTTGAAATAAAAAGGAAATATTATGACTTTTTCAATAAATGGAAAATGCTTTTCAAGGACTATTCAAAAAACAAAGGATCTTTTGAAATATGAAAGAAAATAAAATGACTTCTTTTCGAAATAAATGGATTTCTTTTAAAATTCTGCTATGGGCAAAAAATATCAAAGAAGTAAACAGTAAATTTTTTTAATCTAGATAAAATGCAATCGAATCCTTCTTTCAATTTCTGAAAATATTTAAAAAGACTTTTTCACATGCATTCTAAATAGTAAATTTTTTCTATGGCTGTAAAATATGCAAGATTTCTAATACTGGAAAATGTGCTATGTGGGCAGAAAATACAGTAAGAAATTAATTTTTTAAACGATTCGGCCGAATGAAAAAATTAGCATCGCGGGTTTTGACAGAACAGCCGCGATGGACCGCGTGGGTTTCTGTCGCACAGTCGCGATGGGCAGCGCAGGTTTTGACTGCGAAGTCGCGATGTGCAGCGCAGGATTTCGTCGCACAGTCGCGATGTGAGCGCGGAAAAGGTCCGCGAAGCCGCGATGTGCAGCGCGCTAATGGGTCGCGAAGCCGCGGTGAACCACACGGAAAAAAGCCACGCATTCGCGATGATCTGCGCGACTGTTGGGCAAAAAGCCGCGAGGCGAAAGCCGTACGAAGACGCCGAAAAATGAACTCAAAAATTGAGAATTCCGAGCTGTTAATGGCTAAAAAATGGGCCAAGATCTAGAACAGCAATAGATCTACTGTCTAGGGTGGCGTATCTATGAATTAAAATAACTAATACTATCAAAAAACAAGATCTAAAGCAAAAGTGAGATCTAAAGATTCAAAACCAGTGGAGCCGCCAAAAAACTGTTGGCCCGGTTTTGCAACCAGACTTAGTGCTATGGGCACCTACTAACTAGTAGCAGCAGTTTCAACATAAAGCAAAAACAATAAACTAAATCTAAACTAAACTAAACTAGCGTGTGCATTTTGAATTAAAGAACAAGAACAAGAAAGATAAAAAATAATTTTTTGTATTGACAATGGGGCAAGCAAATGCTTGCAAGAACAATACCTCCAAGTGATGAAGGTTGTTTGAATGGCTCCAATGGTGAGCAGCTCCAATCTCCAATGGGTCCTTTCTCCAAGGTTGCTACAATGGCCAAATACTCAAGGGATATTTTGGCAGCATGAGGATAGGAATATGAATGGATGTGAAATGAGGAGCCCCTACCACCTTTTTATAGGTTTTGGTGGTGGGGAATACCATTTGTGGTTTTGTGGAAACCAAATGGTATTGACCAACATGGTTTAGGTACTTTTCCCTCCTTTTTTCCTTTTTTGAATAAAATTAATATTTTTATTCCCTTTTTAATATTTTTTGGGGAATTTGGGCCCTTTTTGAGGGTTTTTTATGCTTTTTTAGGAAAAATAATCTTTTTGAATGGGAAAAGGGGTGTACTAAGGTCTTTTGGTGACCTTTTTGTTGGTTTCAGGGGCTCAGATGGTGAAAAAGTGGACAAATGGGTCATGTGAATAGGGAAATGAGCTAGTGAGCACTTTTTGGGTGTTAACATGGAGTCTACTACCCAATACTTGGGTGGAATTACTCAACCCAATATGAGTAATTAAAAGCTGATCTCAAGTACTATTATCTTATTACACGCTTGAAAGGTAGTACCCACCCTGCATAGAGAGTGATAGATTTATTCCCACGCTTTTAAGGCGATGTTTGCTTGCTTGGTCCTTATCATTCATTCCTCCTTGAAACGTATCCATTTCATACATAGATACTAGACTCGACATCCGTAGTTCAAATAAGTTGTGAAGTCGTTTTCGCATATATAACGAATGGATGTCTTATTAAATATATAATAATGCGTAGGTCCGAAGGGATAAATTGCTGCAAGCTTGAGAGTCCTTCAATAATAATGCAAGCATAGATGCACTTCAGTTTAATTATCTCATTTATGCGCTCTTAAGATAGGGAGATAGATAGGAAAATTACTTAGAAATAGGTTATGGATTTACACGTTCACTTAAGTAAATAAATTGAGGTTGCATTATTCATATAAGGTTCCGCAAACATTCGTTCCTATATATCCTTCTCTTTTATCACAAGTATGGGATCTCACTTGGGAACAAACAAACAAACAATTCTAAGGTGTTCAACAGTCATTACAATCTATTTTGTGAAAGAGGAACAACAACTTTCCCATTCACTCACATAACTGGGTGAGCATAGATGTAGATTCATCTAGGAAGCATTCGAATACTGGACCTGACGGGAAACATCGTACCTTTCTTTCTAATTAGGAAATTTTCGATTCACTCTACATGGATTGTGGGGATGAGTGCAACCAGATGATCATGTCTTCTTTTTTACTTCATAGAAGATTAAGAATAATATCTTGTCTCAAGTCTCATCATGAAACCTGGTCATAACCCAACTTTAGGGAAAGGGAGGGAATAAACAAGTTGGAGAGACCACCAGTTAAGTCCCCCCCGGAAAGCGGAGAACCCCAAATAATAAAGTACAAGGTCATCTTTTGATTCTAAGTTTCCTCAATCCTAAGTGGGAAGGATATAGCTATTACTCATCAAAGGAATGAATTCGTGTCAAAACTGAGATGAATATCAATCACAAAGGCTCAAGCTAACATGTGAAACACTCCTAAAGGGGTACGGTTGTAAGGCTTCATTGATAGATCCACCCCATCCGACATCCATCAATCTGAAAGACATTATAGAATGATACTTTTTCTCTTTAGGATATAAGAATAAAGTTCCCCAAATTGAAGCTCCGGGCTCAAATGTGCCATGTGATAGTGAGAAAAGACCATTTCGATCATTTTAGCCTGGCCGAAAGAATTAGAAGGGATAATGAAAAGGAGAAGCTTGATGTGATATATTTTTTTAATAGGGTTCGCTTGAGTAGGCACCAAAATGTAGTTCCTTCTACGAGTTTGATCTATGTGCATGCTTTTAATAAAAGAAAGATCAAAAGGTAGTTGCCTATTTCTCTAATAAGAAAGGGTTGCTCAGGATGAGTAACCTAAATTATGACTCGCTCGTTGTGTTTGATCTATTCATTTCCTGCAGTTCCAATAGCATAATATATAAATATTTATCTCGAGGCAACACAATCCGAAAAAGGGGAGCCGTGAATAAGGGATTCCTTATTCTATCCAATAGCCCAACAATAGCCCAATCAGAGTGAATCACAAATACTCCTTGGGCCAGACCCAGGCATTCTTTCCTTTCTTTTTAAAAAGTGTGTTTATGCCTAGGTACCATTTAAATATAGTAAGTGCTTAAACTTTTATTATTGTATCCAACATGCCAGTCTGACCGAGATTTACGTAATCCCCCTACCTTCTTCATTGTAATATCTATTACGGAATAACTGCGATTTAACATAACATGGTTGTTTCAATCATAATTGTTCCATAGAGTGGAGTGAGTGCACTTTCAAATAGTGTTTTGGGAGACAAACAAATGCTTTGGGGTAGTATTAGACTAATTGATCAACTTGTTGGGCTAATGACCTGAAGACTCCAGGTTCTAACCCTGCTTATAAACGAAATATAGCAAGTACAATATAGCTGGAATCCTCTTGGTTAAGCATGATTGGATCAGGGCACGGAGATCCTTCACTCGTCAAAATAAATAGATTGCATGCTACTTTTTAAACCTGCTTGAAGGAACTCAACTAAACTTTCAAAGTAATGAAATAAGAATGCCATTCATATCCTTTCCATAGAGATGACCCACTTGATTCCCATAATAGCTCCGTGACAAAGAACCCGCTCACCATTGTCTTGTCTTGTTATTCCATTATGGAATGATCCTGAGAATGCTTGGAATGCTCTTTGAAAAGCTACGGGAACTTATCCTGGTACTGCCAGGAATGAAGTTGGTTCAACCATTGCTGATGAGGCTAGTGATCCTGGGTCAACTGCTGGTGCTACTCTACTTGCTGGGAATCCTTCTGCTGGGATTGTTGGGAATTATGCTACTTAAACTGATTATGAAAATGTTGGTTAAACTATTGACGTTGGGACCACTGCTCCTGAAACTTATCTTGGAACTTCTGATGGAACTGCTGATGCTGGTACTACTTGGACTAGTGCTCCTGGTTACGCCTGGAAAAACCTTAATCAAGTTAAAGGGCATGTATATAGAAAAGTGATTTAATAGGAAATGCTTGCTTTAAATTAGGACAGAAAGGGTTTTAATTCCTTAACTTGAGGATTAAGGCGCCACAAGCCAAAGGTAGGTGCTTGCTTGGAATTATAAAATAAATCAAGCAAGTTCAAACAAGCCTAAATGCAAGTTTACCCAGATGGAAGATAATCCCCAACAAGGAAGGGTTTCATATAGGAAAAAACATATATTATAAGGACTCAGAGGGACTCGCCTTAGGTACGCCCCCCCCACCCAAATAGTAACTTAGGAGGTTTTGTCACATCTGGTTACCCTAACTTTTATTATTGTCTGCTCCGTTGAACCAAGTAGCCCCATTGATCTTCTCAATCAGAGTCTCCTAGGAAATACATTGTAAAAAGGTCTATCATATTTAGTTTGATGCCTTAGGCCTTTGTCCATGGTAAGAAGCCACCTTAAGCTTAAGAGAGTAGCCTAGAGTGCCCATGAGACTATGGAGGGAATAAAATAAATAATATTCTATCTCTATTGTGGAAATATGGGGAATAATTACATATATAACTTATATACCCTATGCTCTTATTAGTGGAAAAAGGAAATGGACATAGACTGAAGTTAGCTCAGTTCATACAGAGAAATGTTCTTGCCTTAAATTCTCTTATTAAGTCAAACATTCTATCTCTCTTAGGTGGTGTCCATTTGATGTTTTATTTTTCGTTCCAAATGCATGTTTCTTATAGAGCTACTCACTTTGGCATTGAGCAGATTGGGCACCCCACCTGCTGCTGATACACTTGACCATGTTGATACACTTGACCACGCTAATACACTTGACCATGGAGAAGTTGTTAGGGTAATTGGTGCACCTCACATTGGGGACTACATCAGTGTGTTATCCACTCATACCGCGACCAATAGCATAAGCATCAGCATCATATTCCAAAGTGAATATGTAGTTCTTCCCATTCTCTAAACTCTATGACCAACCAGCTTAAGAATCCCACTCAATCTTAATAGAAACATTATTTTGAAAGTCCCATGTAATATTCATCATCATTATACATGCATTATCAAATTCTGAAAAAAAGTGCATCAAGAGAGTATTAGTAGCTTCCAATTGGCAATTACTGTCTCCTTCAAAATAAATATTGGAAGACATATCCTAATGTGTATATGCTCGTTAAGTAACCAACTTCGCTCAATGTCTTTCTTCTCATGGTAACACAGTAACATAATAAATCCTACCATTTGGTGGATGACAATCTTTCCTTCTTCCCTTCCGCTTTCTGCCCGGGATTAGATGAAACTACTAACTAGACATTTACTGAACTGTTTCTTATAACCTCTTGCTTTAGCCAGGAATCGGGGCAGGGATACAACACTATGATATTTATTCTTTAACCTACCTTAGTATTCTTGGTATTGTGTATTAACTTCTAGGTATCACCTATTACCTTCTGGTTCGGCCGAGTCTTATCAATATGATTCATCCATTTGAACCTACTGGTTAGAAATATACCTACCTTTAATGTGTGAACCTCGTAGTTATCCACCTGTTCTACCAGACTTTCACTTACCGCTTCACCCTAGGAGATGGAGTCCCAACCCATTGATGAAGCCAAGATTACGAGGGAGGGTAGCCAGAATAAAAACCCTTTGGTTCCACACAAACTCTTTACCCACCTTAATTACCTAACCTATAACATTTACTTAATTAATCCCTTAGGAGCCACCCACTGCTTAGACCTTCTCTTATAAGCACAACATTGGATGGATGGATATATCCCTTACCCCCTATGTTAGTTATCCCTTTCCCCACTACCACTTTATCCACTACACACCCCTTTCCACACATCAGCTTTGTTACCCTCTATATATGTAATATTCTATTATCTTAGTTTATTTATTTTATTGACAGCCTGGGCTATCGCCCGGAATACCTCTTATCTTTACTTTATGGATTCACTCGATGGATTTACAATTGATGAATTTAGACTGCCAACATTGCTAGGAAGGCGCCAACCTTTAGATGCCTACTTTAATAATGTAAGTTGGACAACTACCCATCCGTTGGGTTGGATCGTTGGAACTGTATTTTTGGATTTTTTAGCAGAGATCATGGAACTATTGGATTGATGGATTATCTATAGCCATAACTTCAGAAACATGGTTGGTTGGAACTATTGGATTGATTTTATATATAGCCGGAAACAACCCTTAGCGGAGATCTTGGGAACTTCATCTTAAATCCTTGCTTAGAAATTATGGATTAAGGAACTAAAGACAGAACTTCAAAAACATTGATGGATGGATGATGGTCCATTAGGAGAGCCTTGTTGGATGGGCTTCGAGAACAATTGATCACATATTTGTACTTATGCCCCACACTTACAATCTTGCACCAACTTCTCAAATAGAGTAGTGGCAGTTCAATGGTATACGGGCGTTCAGATGCAGATTCACCAGCGTTCGATAACCAACAATTGTTGCTGAGACATATTCTTGTTTCACTTACCCCCCTTCCTATATTACTCTCTTTTCCCTAGGAGATGGAGATGGAATGTTTCCCTTACCAAATGCAAGAAGCCAGGATTAAAATACATGTTTATAACAATTGGTAAGCGCAAATAACAATTGTGGGGATGTTGGATAATGGAAATAACTGTGGTGGTGGTGGTTAGTGCGGCCCATAGTGGAATTATAATTAGCCAGATGATTTTAAAGTCAACCCTCATGTCAACTAAAGTCATCCATAGTTAAACAATAGTGGAATTATAATGAACTATATGATTTAGAAGTGAAGCTTCGTGTCACCCATAATCAAGACAACAAGTCAACCATAGTCAACTGTATGATATTAATATTAACCAATGTCAACCATGCCTAAATATTGTCAACAATAGTCAACCATGGTAATCCATATCCAACCATGGTCAACCATAGTTAACTAGAATAATCTAGTCAACCAAAGTCAACCACATCCACCCATTGTTGACAGTATTAATCCATAGTTACCCAAAGCAAACCAAATTCAATTAAATTCAACCATAGTTTACCAAAGTCAACAAAAGTCAAACAAATCCAAAATTTAAACAATGTCAACAAAAATTCAATTACATCCAAACTATGTAAAAAAATAGACAACCATAGTTAATTACTCAACCAAAGTAAAAAAATTGTAATGATAGTTAATCATGTTCAACCATAGTAAACCAAAGTCAATTATGACCAACCAAAGTTAACCATAGTCGAATGTGAATCGTGGTCTACCATGGTCAACTAAAGTAAACCAAAGTCAATTATGGCCAACCAAAGTCAACCATAGTTAACCATGGTCAACCATTGTCAACCACAGTTGACCATCATCAATCGAAGGTAACCATAGTCAACCATTTCCAAAATTCAAACAAGGTCAACCAATAGCCAATTATGGAAAAAAAATCAACCATAGTTTACAACAAACAATCATGGTCAACCATAGTCAACCAAAGTCAATTATGGCCAACCAAATCCAACCATATTCGAACATGGTCAACCATGGTCAACCAAATACAACCATACTCAACCATAATCAAAAGTCAAACAAGGTCAACCAATAGTTAATTATGGAAAAACAAAGTTAACCATAGTCAACCATAGTCGACCATGGTTAGCCATAGTCAACCATGGTCAACCATAGTCAATCATGGTTAATTACCCAACCAAATTCAACCATAGTCAAACAAAGTTAACCATAGTCAATTATGGCTAATTAAAGTCAACCATAGTCATTTACTCAACAAAATTCAACCATAGTCAATCATGGTCAACCTAAGTTAACCAAATTCAATTATGACCAACCAAAGTCAACCATAGTCGAACATGGTCAACCATGGTTAACCATAGTCGACCATAGTTAGTGAGTCAGCAAAAGGAAAATATGGTCAAACAAAGCAAACCATACAAACATGGTCAATTAATCTCAACGAAATTTAACAACGTCAACCCTATCAACCATAGTACACCATTTTCCACCATGATGAACTATGGTCAACCAATAGTCATTTATGACCAAAATAAATTAACCATAGTTAACCATGGTCAACCAAATTCAACCATGTTGAAGCATGGATAATCATAGTCAACCACCGTCAATCATTTTCAACAAATATCATCAACATTTAATTGTTTGTCCATTGTTGGTATATGTCAATAGACTTATATAAGCCATGGGAGATGGTCATCACTAGTTAAACATGGTTAACCACATTTAACTAGATTCAACCATAGCCAACCATAATCGAAGCATAATCAACCAAATTTAACCATAGTTAACCAAGGTTGAATGAATTCAACCATATCTAACCATAGTCAAGCATGATGCACTCTAGTCAACCATACTCAACCAAAGTCATCCATCAACAAACATAATCCAACATGCTCAACCATAATTAACCATGGTCAATAATAGTAAAGTTGACTACTAAATTCTACCATAAAAATGAACCATAGACATCCATAATGAACAGATGTTAACCATAGAGAACCATGATACACTAAAGGAAACCATGCCTAATATATGGTCAACCATGCTTTAGTATAGTTAAACATCATTTTAAGTCAATAATGCCTAAACAATGGTTCAAAGTCAACCTTGGTTTAAACTCAACTATGATTTAAATCCAACCATTTTCAATCAATGATTAACCATATTTTATCCATGGTTAACGAACTCAACCATGCCAAGCAAAATCAAACCATAGTTAATAAATTCAACTACGGTTTTAATCAAAGTCAACCATAGTCTACCATAGGATATGGCCATTGATGGTTGAACATAATAAACCATAGTTAAATATAGTCAACTATGATGCAACTATGGTCAACCAAATTCAAACATAAAGCAACCATAACCAACCATGGTTTACTAATGTCAAACATTCCAATAGTCAACCCTGATGCACTTATGTCAATTCTGATGCACAATGACTTTAGTGCATATAAGACAACCATAGTTATATTATTTTATTACACAAATTTTTTTTTTATCTACTACGATAGAGCCAAATTCAACCATAATAAACCATGGGATATGGTCATCAATGCTTAAACATGGTTAACCACATTTAACACTACTACATATGGTCAAATTTTCCACGATTGTTCATTCTAATTGCGACGAATTTTCGTCCCTGTTGCAACCATTGGTGTTTCGTTTCTTCGTGGAAACATATTTGTGGATATAGCGACGAAACTTCCTCGTCATGGCAATAGCAACACTTCTTGCTAGCCACATGTCAAGTACATAACAATTCTCAAATATATGGAAGAGGAATCCATCCACGAAATTGCGTCTCTATATCGACGTTCAGCTTATGAAAGTTCCACGATTTTGCATGGAAACATGTTCGTAGTTCCACGAAACATCGTTGCACATTCCAAACAAAGATCCACAAACTTTCATGGCAGGTATAGCACCTGCGTCGAAACAATTTTACATTTTCCACGAATCCTCGTCTCAGTATCCACGCATTGATTCCCAAAGTTTCGTGGCAGGTTCAGCACCTGCGTGGAAAGAGTTTCTATGGGCTACACTAATATTTGTCGATATATCGACGATACCTAGATGTGTTAAAAAAAAATTAATTTTAATGCATCCAAAAATTTGTGTCAACGAAACAATCAACAATCAATGCTACAAGGAGTATTCCAAACTATAATTTCTCACCTCATCACTCATTCATGATTGATTTCAGGCCCAACAATATCCCATGTACTTAGAGTTGTGCACAAAAGACCCTTCAAAGTTCCTCCTGGATGTGTTAAGTGGAAGGAAACCCTAAACGAGTGGCTTGATTAATACTATTGGAAAAAACATTATTTGAAAAATAAAGGAAAGACCTATACATCATTTTTGTAAACATGCATAAAGAATCAAATCAAATGTTAATACAAAACTTGAGGAAAAGGCTCATTCATGTGCAAGATTGTGCAATCGTGCTTCTCTAGCAGAACTTTGGCATTTAGATGAAACATCACTAGTTTCAATATTCCTCATAACTTCTTCTAGATTTTAAATATTCCTCTATTTGTATGTACCGTTTCCTTAATTCCAATTCTGAATAATATCAAGTTGAATGCTTCCAATGATTTCAGTAGTTCCTACATATTGAAACCATATCCCAAAAATTCAAAGTCAGACAAAAAGTGCTCATGTGATAATCACAACACTTGTAAGTTAAAAGACATTCCAGAGGAAAATTGCAATTTTCAGTATCACATGAGAATTTATTATATGTATCTCCCTCATAAGTTGGATCCATGTGTTAGATATTATCAAGGTTTGTTAAGCTTGTGAAGAATTTTCATTGAAATTAATTCATTATTTGGGGTCAAGGGTACAAGCAAGGTATCCATATATGGATATCAAAATGAACAATTTCCAAAGGTGGTGCATTCTCTTTCCTTTTGTCAAAGTTTGAGAAGTGATAGGATTTCTAAGAGATCAATGACAACTAATATTTTATATATACTACCAACTCTATGATAATCTCTTAATAGGAAAATGCTCTAACAAAATTCAAAGATTTTAATGAACAATAACATGTACTTGGGTAAACATTTTCTGGTTTGAATTACAACCTACCAATTTTGTTGTTGTGGACAACAAGATCATAGGAAGAGTGAAATGACACTTACTGATGAAAATGACACTTACAAGATCTAGTGCCTTGGATACAAGAAAATTGGACCCCAACTTGTCCCTGTTAGTTTTTGTTCACATGTGTTCTAATTCAAGCATGGGATTTTATAGTCTTGCCATCCATTCCTTCCCTGAAATAATCTACTTCCTATAATGTTTGAAACAAAGGACCTTGACCTTATTGTGGGTATTTGAAAAAACTATAACGAATTTTTTTTAAAAAGTAGACATGCAAATGAAGACTTGTTGGACTAAGAGGTTACAGAGTAGGCATATGCAACTAGACCCAGGATGAATCTAAGTTGATGGAGAAACCATAAGACATGAAACCCTCAACTGATGGTGCTCCTACTTCCCAATCAGCTGTTGGGGAATGCTCAATCTACATCTTCAGCTCATGGAGGTGAGTTACCATCTCAAATTACAACCAACAAGTTTAAGCATATAAAAAGAGCACTAATGCCTTCCATTACTTCTTTATTAGATATTGATACTAGGACTAAGTTGAATTTCGTGTAGCCAGATTTTTCTATGCTTATTGAATCTTATTCCACATGCCCCACTCTTCTTCATTGAGAAAATGGTGCATGTACTACACTACAAGGCATTGATAAATAAAAGTATTAAAGTAGTGGTTGGGAATAGGATGCATCATTGCAAAAAAATGTCCTTTGCTACCCCATTTGCACTTTTAAGAAAAATATGGCTCTTTTAGGAATGGTGGGCCTAGAGGTTACAAGACCTGGGGATGCAAAAAAATCCATACACCCCTTCTAAAGAAGGAAATATAAATTAATAAAGCATTGGAGCCAAGCCAAAGAGGTTGGTTAGAGAAGGGTTTCTCAATTGTTATGGATGACTGAACAAGTCCAAGAACAAGATTCTAGTTGATTCTACCTTTCCCTTCTAGGATATGTATAATATTTTTATGGTCAACTGACAGCACAATGAACTAAAGAAATGCTAATTTCTTGTGAAAGGTTGTGTTTGAGACCCTGGACAATAGTGAGCCTTCAGATGTTTGTAGATCATTATAGATATAAACCTCACTAATTTAGTTGCGAGCTTATATGTTTAAAACAAGCAAATAAATAATTATTAAACACCATGTTGAATATTAATACATAGCATGAACAGTGCCTTGACGGACATGACAACATGTTGCACATCACAATTTACCCCAGTATACAAATATCCAAATGCATATTTGTAACCACCAAGATAGGGTTTTGTGTCATTTGCATTCAAAGGTAGAACTACTGGTGCATGTTGTTTTGCCTCTTAATATGCTCTTCTTTGTAAATCAATATGTAGTTCACTATTCTTCTATAGGTTGTATGAGATCCAAAAGTTGTAAAAGTGTAGTCTAAACCAGCATCAATCTAAGGTCCCGTGTTTGTAGAGGACATTGGTGCTGGACCAAAATTATCTTCACATTGAAGTTGTCCTAAATTCAAATCCCATAGGATTCAGACATTATTGTAGACCAAAAATATGAATATGAGTACCTAACAACTAAAAAATAACAGTCCTTTCTAGGTGTTATAATGGGTGAACTTTGGCATTGTTGTACTAACTAAAATGTCATGCAATAGAAAAGAACTAGATTGACCTTATCATTTGATCAATATATGGCATGGGGAATTAGAACTAACCCAAAAATGGGTTGATAGTGTAAGTTGGACCATAACTCGCTAGCATTTTGGGTGGTTGTTGACACATCTCTATCTATAAGCCCAAGAGTATCTACCTTCCCTAGCCTAATTGACAAGACTAACCATGGATGATAGAAAAAAAACATATGGTACAACTTCATTTGTTTAAACAATGTTGAGTTGACAATGGCGCCTTAGTTCACTAATGACGTTGACGGATTGCTAAGCTATCCATCAAGGTTCCATTCTTGGTGTGATCAAGCACGCCTGAAGGGAATGGTCAAAAAGATCATAGGATATGCAAAAATGAAAAGTTCATTGCAATGTAAAGAAGTGTGCACTAAAGGAGTGCAATTTTCAAATCTTGTGGACACCTTTCCTACCATTATATAATGTGGTGTCAAGCAGTAAATAAATATTGACATTGCATTAATGTAAAGATATGTAAAACTTATGGGATATAGGTAAAAGTAACAGACTATAAAAGTGCAAGATTCTTGATCAAATATAAAGCACCAACATTCATGTGTCAGAATGCACGAGAGAGAAGTAATTTTGAATGTAAGAGGATATTTGATATTATGGATATGACAATAGTCTATGGAAAGAAACTGTTTATAGAAAATTCATGTATGATCGTGTCTAAAAGCACTATCATTTCTGGATGCTTTGGGAGAAGAGAAAAAGAACCTTTGTTCATGAACCACAATTGGATGGATAGTTAGTGTGCTTTCTAACAAAAATACCATCCAATCATCTAGGATTGGGGATGGATGAGTTCAATGGAAAATTCCATGGGTTCTGAAGCTGTATTGCTTGAGTCCAAGTCCTTAATCCCTGGCATTAATTGGAAATGTTCGTTTTTTTCCCAACTTTGAACTATATTTATAAATCATATTTTTTTTATTCCATGGATTTTTACATACTTGTCAGAGATATTATTCTTCTTTGAATACATAAATAATTTTTGGTCGGTTATTTTTCTTTATGATGGTCTTGATGCATTTCAAAATCAAAATCCAATTAACAACAAAATTCTAATACTTTTCCTGGCATCAAAATAGTAGAAAATATAAATTAGTAGTCTATCATTCTATTATTTATACCATTGCTGCACATCTGCAAGAAACAATACAAACAGTTCATGCCAGAAACATGCAGGTGGTATGGATCAGAAAGGTAGGAAACTTACCAGCTTCTTTGGCAGCAATAGCTTCCTACAGTACATTTGTTACAAATAGAACTTGGGATGGCTCATCTACACCAAGTGATTGGCATATCTCAGAGTAACTGCGTGATTATCTTTTGTTTCTATAAATAACAAAACAATCAATATGACACTTTTGAGTAAGAATAATCCATTTACAAGATTATTTCTAGAAATATACAGACTTCCACTTTTTATTGGAAAGCACTTCTTAGTCATGCATATAACTGTTTTCTTAGATGTTTGGATCAAGGATAATAGTTATAAGTGTCTTCCTACCCAATAGTGGTGTCAAAGAACCCGCATAGATATTTCCTCAAGTCTCCATACTTGGTATATCCAAAAATTAGCCGTTGAGCCTCCCTACTTCCACTTGAGTAAATATAGACCTGCAGAATGTAAACCCAATGTTATAAAAAAGTGAGGTGTATCATGAAAAAATGAGAATTCATTCTAATATGATTTAGAATATTGACATGTGGCTCCATAGCTCCTTCTTGGTCATTTTTCAACTCTTGTTGAATGGTCTTTAACTTGGACATCTTGAAATTCAAGAGCTTGTTTTTCTGGCCTCTGTAGTGACATATGAAGAAGGCTCAATGCTTCAAGCTTGCAGAATTACCCAAATGATACCCAAGTTGTTTCACATGCATACTTACCTCTTGCAACCAAGAACTCCAAATGTACAACCCATAAGTTCTTAACACAGGCTCTTTGGTATACTCAAAACTATTATAATGAGTTACACTGACAAGCAAACTAAAACAATAAACTAATAATATTCAGTAACATGTAATAAAATAAACATATATATCATATAAGAAAAATACAGATATAGTTTAAGATACCAACCTGGGTGTGAAACTATTCTTGAAAATATACTCAGAAGTGTTACTTTCAGAAAAGATTGTTTGTGCCTCGGAGAGGCCAGTCGTCTCTTGGAACCAGCTGACCCTACAAGAGGGTGTGTACAAACCAGAGAGAGAGAGAAATGACTGGAGTTTATTAGGTCATGGACAATCAAGCACAGTACATAACTCAACATAAATAAAGTCACAAAAATTATAAACTTCAACTAAGTCTTAGCAGAAAAGAAGTGATTATCAGCACACCACAACTGATCACAAGTGATCAAAATCAAGTATTGTATAAGACCAAAAATTCAACAAGGTGGTATAAAAAAAATGGAGGGTAAATGTCCGCATTAACCACAAGTCAAAGATAAGGTACCAGAAGTCAAATAATAACTCAATCAAGGTGGGGAAGGTACAACAAGTATTTAATAACTCAACTAGTAACAGGTAATAAAATAAACATATTGATCATATAACAATAAGAGAGGTATAGTTGAAGATCTCCACGTCAACATTAAACCAAAAATACGACAGCATAGATGTCCACGGTAATCTATTCCATCCAAACCTATCAAGTGTACTTTTAGGTCAGCAGTATTCTTGACTCCGAACTGTAGCAGCTGTTTGGCCATTTTGACCCTGTAAATCTATTCCTATCAAGTGTACTTTTAGGTCAGCAGTATTCTTGACTCCGAACTGTAGCAGCTGTTTGGCCATTTTGACCCTGTAAATCTAGATTTACAGGGTCAAAATGGCCAAACAGCTGCTACAGTTCGGAGTCAAGAATACTGCTGACCTAAAAGTACACTTGATAGGTTTGGATGGAAACCATTTTCAATGTTGATGCCACTACCCTCCTTATTGTCTTACAAAAAGGCATGAAAATGAGGAAAAAGACTTAAAATTGTGGACTTCACCTTCAAAGAGTGCCTTACAATCACATTGATAAGGACTTCACCTGCAACCTATGTGTAGTCCCAAGGCTACCACCTTCAGGCTTGAATTGTAGCTGACAATGGAAGACACAAGTGTAGTTTATTACCACCATGCAAATTTAATTTGACCTTTCAATTCCCATCACCATTTCCTCTCATATGACGTCCCACAACCATTTCTCTTGACACCCACTCTTCTTTCATTCTGTATGCATTTCACTATGCAACCATCTCAGATTCTCACTACGTTTTCCCTCAATTAGTTTATCAATTCAGTATGACCCATGCCCGTCGTCTGAGGAGTGTTTCCAATGGTCTTGAGTTTCATCCTGGCAATAGTGACGATTCATGGTATTATGTTTAATCCCTTTGACTACAATATGACAAACTCATAGTTCACTACGAAGGTTTGTCTGACAAATGTGATGGTTTGGGTTCCGTGCCCCAGGAGAAATTCCTCAAAGTGTCCCTGAATGGCACCAGGGTTATGGAACCCAAACCATCTAATTTGTCAGACAAACCTTCATAGTGAACTTTGAGTTTTCCATATTGCAGCCAAAGGGAAACATAATACCATGAATCGCCATTGCTGCCAGGCTGAAACTCAAGACCCCTGACAACACTCCTCGGACGGCGGGCATGGGTCATACTAAATTGATAAACTAATTGAGGGAAAATGCAGTAAGAATCTGAGATAGTTGCATAGTGAAATGCATACAAAATGAATGAAGAGTGGGTGTCAAGAGAAATGGTTGTGGGACGTTGTATGAGAGGAAATGGTGATGGGAATTGAAAGGCCAAATTAAATTTGCATGGTGGTAGTAAACTACACTTGTATCTTCCATTGTCAGCTGCACTTCAAGCTTGAAGGTGGTAACCTTGGGACCCATGACCCTTAAAACCAAGGGTATGCTCCAAATGTGGCCAAACAACCATAGTACTCTATAAGAGCAAAACTTCAACAAGGTGGTTTTAAAAAAGTTACTCAAGGAGGGTAAATGACCCCATTAAACACAAGTGAAAGATAAGGTACCACAAGACCAATCATAGCTCAATCAAGGTGGGGAAGGTACAACTAGTCATATCTCTCTCAAATGTATAGCCATCCAATATAACCTGAAAGTTCATCATCACAGTATAAGGAAGGGTGGTGGGATGCCAAATAAAAATATCCCTCATTTCTCTCTATTGATCAAATAACAATAAGAGAGGTATAGTTGAATATCTCCACGTCAACATTAAACCAAAAATCAGATCTGAAGTGTGGGTACAAATATAGTACCTTGTACTATAGAAAATAAAAGCCACCTGTGTTACATTTCAATTTAGCAATATGGTCTACAAAAGCAAAATTTCCTCACAATTACCATCGAAATATCTGACTAGTGCTAAAGCAACAGTAAAATATTTTATAACATAATTTTGATCTCTATCAACTTCAACACTCCTGTGTGGTCCTTGTGTTGAAGTTGGTCCTCGAGATGTAAGTTGCTTACACAGATAACCATTGCATGACTGCATAATATTCTAAACACATATAAAGTAGACAGGAAACACCAAACATTAACGCACAGAGTGTTTACAAACACATATGGGATCGAATCCCATTAGCTAAGACCTCTACAACTATCATTTAAAGTAGGTTGAGATTTGTTACATATGAAATTACATAGGATAAGAGTGTTTGTACGGTCTTAATCATAGAAGCTACATTTATCCTTTCATAAGCAAAACAAAGTATCATAAATTATAGAGTCATTCTATAAGACAGAGATTATCGCCTTCGGGGCAAAACAACGATTTTATTCATTTAAAAGAATTAAAATATACTCAGGTTATTCAATCAAGTAGAGTTCAACATAGACCCCCATCCATAGCAAGCTCTAGGAGTGAGAAATAACTCTTACTCATACAAGAAACAACGCAGATGTATACACAAAACAAAGCTTCTATATAAAACACCTTGAAGGTTTAGAAAGTCAAATACATAGGACATAAACACCATCCACATTTAATCCATTGACAAATAGGTGATATATATATTTCTATAAATCCTGAGACATTCAGTTGAGACCCCGAAGGGATTTTACATTCCTTAATAAACCAAATACGAACAGGGAATCCCTTCTTTTTATGGGATAAACCCATAATGTTCTCAAAACCCTTGTCTCTCCTTTGGAAGTGAATACATACCAAGTTTGGGCATTTTCAGACACAAAACCAAAACTCAACACAAGATAGCCACACTCCTCTTCCCAACAGAAAGTCAAAAGGACATTTGAAATCATCTTTCCACAGGTGGAAGTTGGTCCATAAGGGGCCATGAACTTACCAAAATCAAAGAAGATGAGTTGAGGGTAAAATGTCGGAAACCCTACTCCCAGGTTTACCTGCAATACACCATAACACAAAACATTTATTACTCAATATAAAAACGAAGAAACTATAAGTCGAATAACACAAATCCAAAGCAAAACAAAGGATCAATACCTTTTCCTGCCAGCTCTCAAGGAAACCACGATGCTTCTCCTCTCATACCCCATGAAAATGAGTAAGGGAATTAGAGCATAGTTATAGAAATCACAAGCTGTATGCATAATTTTTTCATAATGGAAACATAGTAGGGGGGAATCCCTCAGCTTCCCTCTCCCATCATGAATTGAACATGATAGAATGAACATTCTCGATAGTGGTTTGGGATATCAACCATGGTACAAACCTTAATGAACTGTCAACGTGGAGGGCCACGATTCCTCCCATCACTTTCCCTTCACATGGGTTGTATTAAATACACAACTACTACCACCAAATCGATTGATATGTATAATCTTGTCCAATGTTCCAATTGATATCAAAAGGGTATTTAATGCATTAAGACTCATTAGGTCTTAAACGTTGTTATACCAAAGCATTGGTCACGTATGTATAGGTTGTCCTTTATCCTATGGACAAGAATACCATACCCAAAAAAAATTAATATATATATATATATATATATAAAGACTTCATCTCAATTTAACAATTTTTATAGGACTCACATGCTGCAATTCCAATAATTTTAACTTAAAAAACCAAAACCCTAGAATGTTTTCTATTGTTTTCGCCGGCTTTTTGGTTTTAACAGTCCCAACAACGGACTTCGACACCACCGCTATAAAATCTAGATAGTTTATTTTCACACATGAGCGAGTCAAGGGGTTCTGTGTTGTCACTTCCAGTAGATGCAGAAACACGAATTGCAGTTGGTATTGGGAAGAACAACATATATATAAACTACTTAATACACACGAGTGAGTTAAGGGGATCGGTGTTGTCGCACATGAGTGAGTTAAGGGGCTCTGTATCTGCTTTTTGCACACGAGCGAGTTAAGGGGCTTTGTGTTGTCGCTGACAATAGACCGAGAAAAACTCTGACGGTTTAAACAACTGGCAGTTGGTATTGGGAAATACACCAGATGGGTAAAGAAAGGAAGGAAAGGAATAACAATGACTGAAAACAGCCATGGCGGAAGGATGCGGATTCTTCTGTTTAACTCTCAAGGATTCTTTCACCTAATTCAACATCCTTCTTTACATTATGCACATCTATTTGGGTGGTTATGTGGCACCACCTCTCTTCCTTTGTGACAATAAATTTGCACAATGAAGGCTTGGAAACCAAATGTCACACTAGAATTTCCTAAGACAACATTCATCCATATTGCAACGAAAAATGAAACCTAACATTGCGTCGATATAGGGCAACGTGGTCCACACAATTACAAAATCCCTCAACCCAACACATTAGTTAAGTCCTAGTGTGTTGTCTAGAAGCATATTTATATATAATATGTTTTGAGTCAGGCTAGTAGTGTGACTAATTGTAAAATCCAATTCTGCTACAAAAGCTGATGGAATTTTCCCTTAATCATGGTCACCTTTGCACGTGAACTTTCCTCCTTTGTTGGTTCATAGTTTCCAGTAGAGGAATTTGGAAACCATAATGAAAGTCTCTCAACCATAATAAAAGTCTCTCTATAACAATTTTATATAACAATTTTATCAATAACAATAAATCAAAATTTAAAATTTCCAAAATCTTTTTTTAATTTAATAAAATTGGTTAAAAACAAAACTATAACATAAACATAAATTAATATATAAAATCTATAGATACATAAATAACCATAACTTATAATATAATATGAATATCCCATAATATTTTGTGTTGATTTTGTTGTAGGTCAAGTGGAATGTGCAACAAAAGAAAATAAAGTGGAATGGACCAAATAAAACATGAAACAATGATGCTGCCAAAGTGAATAAGTTGTTGAGATGAAAATGCAAAGTAGTAGAGAAATCTTGAATAGGAAGATGATGAAGGAATACACAACATGTTTGTCATGGAATATGATGTTTAAGTGAAAATGCAAAGTAGATAAGAAATATTGAAGATGAAGATGATGAAGGAATGCATGATGTGTTCATCATGTAGAAGTAGAAATTTCTCTAGTAAGAAGAGTTTATGTCAATAAATAGAAAAGATCAAGAATAGGAGAAACAATTTGAAGATCATTCCAATAGAGGAGTGGTTGCAATGAAAGCAAAGTATAATGATGATAAGTTTTCAAGTGGCGAGCATTAGTTGTGTTCATTGAGATAATGGTGATGGTGTAAAGGAGAGAGGATGGGGAAATTGTGAATACCATTGAGTGGAAGTAGCTTGAGGAAATATGTTCCATTTAACAAGCACATTTTGGGATGTAAGCTCCATTGGGAGAGAATGGAAGCATATTGCAAAGATGTTGAAGGTGGTAAAAGAGTTAGAGATGATGGTGATGAGGTGTTTCCCATGGTAGCAAAGTATATAGGATAATACTGAAGAGAAAAAGAATATGAAAAATAAAGGGATAATAAGATGAGGTGAAGAGTTGTCCAAAGTGTGGAAAAGAAGAAAGAAGAAAGTAATTTCCACTTTCTTCTTTCTTCTTGAAATACAGCCAATAACATTTGTTGATTAACCAATAACCTTTTGAGAAAGATGTTCAAAATAATCCAGTCAGGGAATTTTGTTGTAGGAACATCCCTTTTCAAGCAACATATCCTACAAACATTTCAATTATTAGATAACTGAAAAATAATTCCTTTCAAATTTCCAGGACCTAAGTATGTTCACCTTTCTTAGGTGTGAATTTTAACGCTTTAGGCATTCCTTTCAAATGTGGAATTAAGGGAAACTTTGTTTTAAGAATTGTAGAATTTAGACATGGAGTCATGTCACAAGATAAAAATGGTTTGTATAGAATTGAAAGTAAAAATAAGAGAATCTTATAGAACTTGTTTTGGATTTGTATCTTGACCTCACCATGTATTCTAGTGATTAATGTGTACATTTCTTAGAAATTAAAAAAAAAACAATGTTAGAGGGAAACATGGCATACCAACTAGGTGCATTTGAATTAATATGAATCGAGTAAAACTAAGACATTGTTTTTGTAGTTAGCATAAAAATATATGATATATGCTTCTGATTTCCTTAATGCATGTATGAATAATACTTGGAATACATTTTGGTAAGGCATCATAAACCTTTTTGGACAATATGAAAACAAGGATAGATTTTGTGTATTCTTTTAAGGATCAATTTGGAAACCTAGAATTATAGAAGGCTGACGAATGATGACATACACATTCTCCAACTTGAATCACCCAAATTGGCCAAGAACTGAATTGTAAGTATGAATTTTGGTCACTCAAAATTATGCCATGACTAATTGTTAGTCCAACCAAATAAGTCATACTACTTGGAATTGATCCATAACTTTATTGTTTATTCTTAATTAAAAATTAGAATACTAATTTGCATACCAATAGGAATTTCAATATATGGATAGAGAGCAAGGATACACTCGATCATAATGATTGGGATGTTTAGACCATTGAGATGTAGACATTGAAGAATGATATAGTACTAGATGAACAAAAAGTGTACAATTTGATTCCGATGAAGTGGATCCAAGTGTCAACATATTTTCAAAAGGCATCATCAGACGATGCAAGATCTAGTTCTCATGAAACAAAAGTGGTTGATTGATTAGGGGACTTACAAATAGTGATGAACGATCAACAAGAAAACTAGCTTAGTATATATAGCTCGACATTCGTGGATATTGCAATGAAAAGTGAAACCTAAAAATTTCGTCCCTATATCGACGAAAGTTCGTGGAACATTACAAAGCGTGGATATTGCCACGGTTTTTCCGCCCTGAAAAATAAAAAATATAAAAATTAATTTTTTTAACCCACGGATGTTGAAAACGTGGAAATATTTCGTGGAACAATCTTCCCATATGTAATAGTGAATTTAAATAGAGTAAACCATAACCAACCACGATGCAAGCATAATCAAGCAAATTCAATCTTGAAGCAACCATAGTCAACCATGGTTGACTGAAGTGAATCATAGCTAATCATAGTCAGGCATGATGCACTAAATTTAACTGTACACAACTATGTTGCACTCAAGTCAAGCATGATGCACTAAGTCATCCATACACAACCATGATGCATTAAAGTCTATGCCTAATCAATGGTCAACCATGGTTTAATATATTTAAACTTAGTTTAAATTCAACAATGCCTAAACAATGGTCAACCATGGTTCAAAGTCAACATTGGTTTAAACTCAACCATCGATTAGAGTCAACCATCCCCAAACAACTGTCAACCATAGCTTAACCTTGGTTAACCAACTAAATGATGGCAAGCAAAAGCCAACCATAGAGAAACTAAGTCAACCAAGGTTCACCAATGTCCACCATAGTCAACCATGGGATATGGTCATCGATTATTGAACATAGTCAACCGGAGTTAACTAGATTCAACCATAGTCAACCATTATGCAACCATAGTCTATCAAATTCATCCATGAATTAACCATGGATTGAAGTCCAAATGCTTGATTGAAGTCAACCTTCAATTAAATTCAACATTACTTAAAAGTTAAATATGGATTGTAGTAAAACTTGGATTGAAATCAGCTATGGATTGAAGTTTACCATGGATTGAAGTCAACCTTGGATTGAATTCAATTTTGCTTAAAATTCAACTATGGATTGAAGTCAAACATGGATAGAAGTCAACTTTCAATTAAAGCAAACCTTTGATTGAATTCAATCTTGCTTAAAACTAAACTATGGATTGAAGTCAACCTTGCTTAAAAGTCAACTATGGATTGAATTGGATTGAAGTAAACCTTGGATTTAAGTCAACCTTGCTTAAAAGTAAATTATGGATTCAGGTCAACCTTGCTTAAAAGTTAACTATAGATTGAAGTCAACCTTATATTAAAGTCAACCTTGGATTAAATCCAACTATGGATTGAAGTCAACCTTAGATTGAATTAACCACATTTTGAAGTTAACCTTGGATTAAATTCGACCTTGCTTTAAAGTCAACTGTGGATTGAAGTCAAATATGGACCAGTCAACCTTGGATTGAAGTCAACTATGGATTGAATTTAACTATGTATTGAATTCAGCCATGGAATAAGGTCAACCTTTCTTAAAAGTGAACTATGGATTAAATTAAATTATGGATTGAAGTCAACTTGCTTAAAATACAACTATGTATTCAATTCAACCTTACTTTAAAGTCAACTATGGATTGAAGTCAACCATGGTTCAGAGCTAAGCTTAGATTGAAGTCAACCATGGATTGAATTCATTAATGTTAATATTGAAGTTAACTATGTATTGAAGTCATCCATGGAATAAAGTCAACCTTGCTTAAAAGTAAACTATGGATTAAATTCAATTATGGATTGAAGTCAACCTTGCTTAAAAGAAAACTATGGATTCAATTCAACCTTACTTTAAAGTCAACTATGGATTGAATTAAACCATGGTTCAAATCCAAGATTAGATTGAAGTCAACCACTGATTGAAGTCAACCATGGGTTGAATTCATTAATGTTAATATTGTTAATGGATTAATATCAACTTATGATTGAAGACAACCTTGGATTAAAGTCAAAGATGGATTGAAGTCACCTTGGAGTGAATCCAACCTTGGATTGAATTTAACCATGGATTTAAGTCAACCTTGGATTGAAGTCAACCTTAAAGGAAATCTTGCGTTGAATTCAACCATGGGTTGAATTCAACCTTGTATTTAAGTCAACCATTGATTAAATTTGACCTTGGACTTAAGTCAACCTTCAAGTAACCCTTTTATTAAAGACAACCTTGGATTGAATCCAACCACGAAGTCAACCTTGTATTGAAGTCAATGATGAACTATTATTATTTATGGATTGATGTCAACCATTGTTCAAAGTCAACCTTACTTAAAAATCGACTATGGTTTGAAGTCAACTATGGATTGAAGTCAACCATGGTTTAAAGTCGACCTTGTTGAAAATTCAACTATGGATTGAATTCAACCATGATCTATTATTATCTATGGATTGAAGTCTATTATGATTCAAATTTAACCTTACTTAAAGGTCATATATAGTTTCAAGTCAACCATGGTTCAAACTCGATATTGCTTTAAATTTAACTATGGTGCAAAGTCAACCTTGCTTAAAATTCATGTTGGTTGTGGAGCCAGATCTTCTAGTCTTATAGATGATGATTCAATCGTGTCTGTACCCAAGGTTTGGTTATGCTCCCATCCCAACGCTCATGGGGTCCAGGGGGGTCGACCCCCGCCCTAACTGGGGGGCACGAGGTCCAGCAAGCCCTCGTCGAGGGTTCAGGGGCAGAGCCCCTGAGGAAAATTTTTGGGGTTGTTTTTCGCCACCAGTTTTTGGGCCCATGGTTTTGGGTAACCCGTGGTATTTTCCCATTGTATTTCCCTATAAAAGAAATAAATTGTAACACCGCTAGGGTGAATGATGTATTAGGTTTTATGCATTGTAAAGATCTCTAAGATTAGGAGAGAGACTGTGAGACAGTGAAGAGGAAGTGTAGCGATTGTGCTGCAGGTTGTATCCCTTCACCTTGCTAGATGGTAATAATAGTAAGGACTGGCAAATTCAGTGTGGACATAGCCCAAGTTGGGAGTGAACCACAATATATCTATGTCTCTCTTGTAATGTGTGTGTGATTATATTTGCATTTATGTTTATTGTTATTGCTCTGCACTCCTATTTTTCTAACAATTGGTATCAGAGCCAAAGGTCTATTTGGCAGACAAACCTGCAAGAAACTAGGGTTTCTGGTTCGAGTGGGATTAATGGCGGAAGAAGGAAAGTTTAAGGTCGAGAAGTTTAATGGCCAAAACTTCCATTTATGGAAGATTCAAATTGAAGACTGTCTATACCAGAAGGATCTATTCCTACCGTTGGGAGGAGGATCAAAGCAACCAGCGGCCATGAAGGACGAAGAATGGGAGGTTCTTGACAGAAAGGCTCTGGGAACAATACGGCTGAGCTTGGCATCGTTTATGGCTTTCAATATCTCAAAAGAAATGACAATGGAGGGTTTGATGAGCGCACTGGGTAAGCTGTATGAAAAACCCTCGGCCTCTAACAAGGTATTTCTAATGAAGCGTTTATTTAATATGAAGATGTCTGAAGGTGGATCTGTTACTGATCATTTAAATGAGTTTAATATGGTTACAAATCAACTAAGTTCTGCAAGTGTGAACTTTGATGATGAGGTTAGGGCTCTTCTCATCTTGTGCTCATTGCCAGAAAGCTAAAATAGCTTGGTCATGGCTATAAGTAACTCTGTCTCTGGTTCAAACAATTTGAAATTTGATGATGTTATTGGTGTTATTCTTAGTGAGGAAATGCGAAGAAAAAGCATAGATGAGACATCAGGTAATGCATTGAACATGGAGAGTAGTGGAAGACAAAAGGAGAGAGGAAAGAGCGAAGGTAATCGTGGCAAGCCTAAAACAGGAAGATCCAAGTCTAGACTGGGAAAAATAGAGTGATAGAACTGTGGAAAGAAAGGACATCTGAAAAAAGACTGCATATCTCTAAAGAAGAGAGGAGATGCACAGAAGGAAACTACTTAGGAAGCAAATGTAGCAGGTGATATGTTAAAAGATGCTTTGATTCTTGCATTAGATAATACTAGTGATATTGGGTAGTAGATTTAGGGGCTTCATGTCATGCTACACCCCATAGGAAATATTTTCATGATTATGTTCCAAGCAATTTTGGACATGTTTTATTGGGTGATGATGAGAAAATTGTTGGAATGGGTAAGGTATGGATAAAAGTTAATAATGGAAGTGACTGGTTGTTGAAAGATGTTAGGCATATTCCTGCTATGAAAAGAAATCTAATCTCAATAGGGCAGTTGGGAGATGGCGGCTGTCCATCTACATTTGGGGAAAAGTGGTGGAAGATCACTAAAGGATCAATGGTGATAGAAAAAGGAGATAGGATAGGTATGTTGTATTTATGTCCTCATAATACTAACCATTCTATCTCTTTAGCTTCCACAGAAACAGATACAGCATTGTGGCATCATAGGCTTGGCCACATGAGTGAGAAGGGGATGCAGATTTTCCACTGAAGGAAGTTGCTGCCAGATTTGAAGCAGGTAAGTTTGGAATTTTGTGAAAACTATGTTTATAGAAAAGAGAATAGAGTCAGATTTCTCAGGGTTGGGAAACAAAAGAAGAATGAAAAGTTAGAGCTAGTCCACATAGATGTATGGGGACCGGATCAGGTACAATCTCTTGGTGGCTCTCATTATTATGTTACATTTATTGATGATGGAACTAGGAAAACTTGGGTTTATTGCATTAGACAGAAATATGATGTGTTTGCTACTTTTAAGAAGTGGAAAGCTTTGGTTGAGAATGAGACAGGAAAAAGGTTGAAGTGTCTCAGATCCGATAATGGAGGTGAGTACTACGGAAAAGAGTTTGATAGTTACTGTTCATACCATGGGATTCGTAGAGAGAAGACAGTCCCAGGAACACCACAAGAAAATGGTGTGTCAGAAAGGATGAAGAGAACGATCATGGAGCATGCAAGGTGTATGAGATTGCATGCAGGGTTTCCCTTATAGTTTTGGGTGGATGCTGTAAATATTGTCGTTTATTTAATAAATAGAGGACCTTCAAGTGTTTTGGATGGTGGTATTCCAGAGGAGGCATGGACAAATAAAAAGGTAAACTATTCATTTATGAGAATGTTTGGTTTTGAAGCATTTGTCCATATTGATAAATAAAATAGAACAAAGCTTGAAGCTAAATCCAAGAAATGTACCTTTATTGGATATGGGGTTGATGAATTTTGTTATTGCTTAGGGGATTATGAAAATAACAAAATCATCAGGAGTAGAGATGTGATATTCAATGAAAAGGTCATGTATAAAGATCAGTTGTAGGGAAAGAAACAGGAAAAGGAAAACACAGAGTACACAGTACTTGATGAAATTAAAGAAAATGAAGTTCCAAAGGTGTTAGAAAATCAAAAACAACAACAAGTACTTGAAACTCCTGCAACTACAAGAAGATCTAGTAGGTCAAGTAGACTCCCAGAACGGTACTCTTCTTCAATGTATTATTTGTTGATGACTAATGTTGGTGAATCAGAATGTTATGAAGAAGCAATGCAGGTGGAAACTAGAAAGAACTGAGAGCAAGGCATGAATGAGGAGATGGACTCATTGGTAGGAAACCGGACTTGGTATTTGGTTCAGTTGCTTGCTGGTAAAAGAGCATTGTAGAACTAATGGATTTATAGGTTGAAGGAATAAGAATGAGGCAAGAAGCAATACAAGGCTAGACTTGTTGTAAAGGGGTTTGCACAGAAGAAAGGTATTCATTTTGATGAAATATTTTCTCCTATTGTTAAAATGACTTCAATTAGGACTATCTTAAGTCTAGTGGCAGTAGAAGATTTGCATCTTGAACAGTTAGATGTAAAAAAAGCCTTTCTCCATGGAGATTTGGAGGAAGAGATATATATGCAGTAGCCACGAGGGTATGAGGTCAAAGGTAAGGAGAACCTGGTATGCAGGTTGAAAAAGAGTTTGTATGGCTTGAAGCAAGCTCCAAGGCAGTGGTATTTAAAATTTGACAGGTTTATGATAGAACAAGGTTATAGTATATGTCATTCTGACCACTATGTTTATTTCAGGAAGCTAGACAATGAAAGATATATTATCTTGTTATTGTATGTGGATGACATGCTTGTTGTAGGGTCTAACATGCAGGATATAAATCTACTCAAAAGGAAGATAGCTAATTCATTTGTGATGAAGGATTTGGGTGTTGCAAAGTAAATCCTTAGTATGAGAATAACAAGAGATAGGAAAAATCGCAAATTGACATTGTCTCAGGGTGAGTACATACAAAAGGTGTTGGAGGGTTCAAAATGCAGAATGCAAAACCAGTTAGTACACCTTTGGCCATCCATTTCAGTCTAAGTAAGGAAATGTGTCCCAAGACACAGGAAGAGACAGATTACATGTCCACGATTCCCTATCAATCAGCAGTTGGTAGCTTGATGTATGCCATGGTCTGGACAAGACCAGATATTGCACATGCAGTGGGAGTTGTGAGCATATATATGAACATTCCAGGTAAAGAACATTGGAGGGTAGTACAGTGGATTTTCAGGTATTTGAGAGGTACCACTACTCAAGCATTATGTTTTGGAGGTTCAGACACTATTCTATAGGGATATGTTGATGAAGATATGGCAGGTGATAAGGATAGCAGGAGGAGCACCATAGGGTATGTGTTTGCTATAGGTGGAACAATAGTAAAATGGATTTTGAAACTGCAGAAGGTTGTTGCACTTTCAACAACGGAAGCAGAGTATGTTGTTATTACAGAGGCTAGTAAAGAGATGATTTGGTTGCAAAGGTTTATGGAGGAAGTGGGTAACAAGCAGAAGGATAGCAGGTTGTATAGTGGCAGCCAAAGTGTCATTCATCTTGCAAAGAACTCAGCATTCCATTCCAGGACTAAAGATATATAGCTCAAGTAGCATTTCATACGCTCTATTTTGGAAGATGAACTGTTGAAGCTGGAAAAGATACATACTAGCCAGAATACTACAGACATGTTCACAAAGGTAGTGACCAATGAGAAACTCAGTTCTTGCTCGGTTTTAGTTGGCCTTCTAGCATGAAGGTGAAGAGGGGAAAGCTTCCAAGTCCAAGTCCAACAAGTACAGCAATGGTGGAGTTGTTGTGATTAGTCTCCAAGTGGGAGATTGTTGGTTGTGGAGCCAGATATTCTAGTCTCATAGATGATGATTCAGCCGTGTCCATACCCCACGTTTGGTTATGATCCCGACCCAACACTCAGGGGGTCTGGGAGAAGTCGACCCCCCCCCCCCGGGCTACGGGGCACGGGGGTTCAGTGCAACACCCCCGAAAAAGGGGGTTTGGGGGCAACACCCCCAAGTTATAGGGGTTCGGGGGCAATGCCCCCGATAAAATGGGGGTTCAAGGGCGTAGCCCCTGAGGAAAATATTTGGGGTTGTTTTTCGCCACCAGTTGTTGGGCCCATGGTTTTGGGTAACCCGTGGTATTTTCCCATTGTATTTCCCTATAAAAGAAAGACATTGTAACACCATTAAGGTGAATGATGTATTAAGTTTTATGCATTGTAAAGATCTCTAAGATCAGGAGAGAGACTGTGAGACAGTGAAGAGGAAGTGTAGTGGCTGTGCTGCAGGTTGTATCCCTTCACCTTACTGGACGGTAATAATAATAAGGACTGGAAAATTTAATGTGGACATAGCCCAAGTTGGGGGTGAACCATGATATATCTGTGTCTCTCTTGTAATGTGTGTGTGATTATATTTGCATTTCTGTTTATTGTTATTGCTCTGTGATCCTATTTTTCTAACAATTCAACCATAGTCAACCATAAGCAACCATAGTGAGCCATGGGCAAGCAAGGTTTGTCCAAGTTAACTATAATCAAGCATAGTCAACCATAAGAAACCATAGTGAAGCATAGTCAAGCAAGGTTTTTCCAAGTTAACTATGGTCAACCACAGTCAACCATATTCCACCCAAGTCAAATAGTAATTATTTATGTCCAAAGTAAGTCAACCATAGTCAAATGTGGCCAACAAAAGTTAATCATAGTCAACCATGGTTAACCATAGTCAACCATGGTTAAATAAAGTCAACCAAAATCACTCATAGTTTACCATAGCTAGCCATGGTCAACCATAGTAAACCATAATCAATTACTCCACCAATGTCATCCATAGTCAAACAAATTCATCCATAGTCAACCATGGTCAACCGAGGTGATCTAAAGTCAACCATCATTAACTATATTCCACCATGGTCAACCAATACTCAATTATTGACAAAGTACGTCAACCAATGTCAATTAAATTTAACCATGGTTAACCATGGTCAACCATATTCAACCATGGTCAATCATAATCAAACAAAGTCAAACAAGGTAAACCATAATTAACCATGGTCAAACATAATCAACCAAAGTCAACCATATTCGACCAAAATCATCCATAGTCAACCAAATCCAACCATAGTCAATCATAGCCAACCGAAGTCAACCATAACAAACCAAATTCAACCAAAGTTATTAAAATTCAAACAAGGTCAAACAATTATCAATTATGGTGAAACAAAGTCAATCATAGTCAATAATGCTCAACCACAATCAATTTTTCCATTAAAGTCAACCATGGAAAAATAAATTCAACCAAAGTCAACAAAATTAAACCATAGTTAACTAAAGTCAACCATATTCGACCATTTTCAACCATAATCAAAAGTCAAACAAGGCCAACCAATAGTTAACTATGGTAAACAAATTCAACCAGAATCAATTATGGCTAACCATTGTCATTGAAGGTCAACCAATAGTCTACCAAAGTCAACCATGTGCAAACAATAGGCAACCATTATTAACCATAATCAACCAATAGTCAACCAATGTTCAACCAATGGTCAACCATTGTCAACCATGGTTAACCAATAGTTATCCAATGCTCAGAAAATAGTTAGCCTTGATCAAGCAATATTCAACCATGGTTGACTAATATTCAACCAATGTGAACCATAGTCAACCATATCAAACCATGGTCAACCATAGTCAATTAGTCAACCAAAGTCAACCATAGAGACACAAATTCAACCAAAGTTAACAAAAGTCAACCATAGTCAACTGTGGCTAGCCATAGTTAACGAAGGTCAACCAAAGTCATCCAAGGTCAAACATAGTCAACTATAGTTAACTATGGTAAACTATTATCAACCAAACGTATCCATAGTCAACCATATTCAACCCTGTTCAACCAACAATCAACCATAGACAACCAATTGTCAAGCAAAGTTAGCTAATGGTCGACCAATAATCATCATTTAGTGAACCAACAATCAACCTCAGTCAACCATAGTCAACCAATATTCAACCATAATCAACCAATAGTTAACCATAGTTTACCATAATCCACCATGGTCAACCACTAGTCAACCATATACAAGTAATAGTCAACCATTATCAACCATAGTTAAGCAATGGCCACAGAATAGTTAAGCAATGGTCAAACATAATCAACCATGGCTAGTCATTAGTCAACCGATGGTCAAATAATGCTTAAACAATAGTCATCAATGGTCAACCCATAGTAAACCATGGTAAACCAATGATAAACCGATGTCAATCATAGTCAACTAATTGTCAAACAATGTCAACCATAGTCATCCAGAGTTAACCATGGTAAACCATGGTTCACCAATTGTTGACTATGGTTAACTAATGGTCAACCAATGGTTGACCATGGTTAACCAGTGGTAAACCAATGCTTGACCATTGGTTAACCAATGCTTGACCAATCATTGGTCAACCAATGGTTAACCATTGGTTGAACATGGTTGACTATGGTTAACCATGGTTGATTATGGTTGACCATGATTGACTATGGTTGACTATGGTTGACCATGGTTGACTATTGGTTAATGTCATGTCCCCTTTCATCAATCCCACTCTGAGAAGGGAACATGACACTAAGTCTGGGATTCTAGCCCCATGATCATTAACAAAATTCATAGCAAAGAAAATACATATGTGTGCATATGCATGATTAAATTTGACACAGTAGAACAAGTTCTAATACACTCATCTATATTCAATTTCTAGCATAATCATAATTAAAATGGGCATCAATTAAAAACATTGCATAACTGAAATACAAGAGAGATTACTTATCTTGAAATGAAGTAGCCCAAGCAACTGCAACATTCCACCCAACCATAAGCCAATTGTGTTCATCATTCTTTCAACACAGTTTCAACCCTCGAGCTAGACATGATTTGCATAAGGAAAAATGGAACAACTGCTATAACATATCTAAGTAATACTTCACAATTTAGCCAAGCCAATCCATAGTTGGTTTTATCAGGCTGCTAAGGAAATAGGAGGGAATAAATTACTAAGATAGTGAGATCAACCATAGAGGTACTGGCACCTCTGCAAGATCTAGCTAGCTTGGCACCCACAATACCTACATACCCAACAAAAGGAAGTATTCCTTCATTGCTACACAGTCCATCGCGTGTAATATCCCGAATTTTGGACCAACTATATATTTTGTTGTTATATTGGGCCACGACCCCAGCACATATGTTTTATTTTGAGTATTTGACATGAGCCCTAGCACCTATGATTTATTATTTTAAATATTGACATACTAGGCATGGACCCTGACTGAATTCTTTATTTGAGTGTACACTGGGTGAGGAGGCCCTAATGTTTTTATGATGTGTTTCAGCTTTGATATGGGTACAAACCCTAATATATTGAGATGATCTTTTGTTATTTATTGTGCAGAACTATGATCCTTACATGAATGACTTATGTGGTGTGTTGAGCGTGGACTTAGAAACACATAGATGACCTACGTACTGGACATAAGCCACGATGTATCTAGAGGAATGTTTATGTACTAGGAGTAAGCCCTGAGGTACATTGAGTGTTGGGCATAAACCCTCGATCACTCCAAGCTTGATAAATGAATACTGGATCCGAGGCCACTTGAATAATCTAGATGTGCCTCACAACCACATTCTAGAACTAGTGTTGAGAAGGAAGCTCTGGAATTGCACTAGCGTCACGCCCATGTGAAAGTGTTCAGATAAAGGGCTTTGAAGAGCACTCGGCGTTACTAAATATCAAAGTGTTGAGTTGGAAAGACTCTGAATAGCACTTTTACTTTCATCACATTTATTTAATTTGATTAAATGATTCACCTTTCATCTATCATCAAATACTTCGGGAACTACCATGTTAAATGAGGGAATCGGATATGCAAGAGAGAGACTAGAGGTGCCTATCCAAGCTTACCAAAAGACTATCCAAAGAATTGGACCTTGTCCTTAAAAGTTAAAAGAAGTAACATGTGAAGATACATAACTAAATAAAAGATAATTACCACCACTTAAAGCATGGATTGACTAATAGTAGTCTTCTACGAATAACATGCATAAAGGCCTCAAGGCTAATATTATTATTAAGAGCTTTAATAATAATGTTGTTATTATTTATTTATGAAATATATTTATTATATATAGTTTATGCATCATTTAATATTATTAATGATGTATTAATAGTTAAACTAAAATGTAATTATTGTTATTATAATTATTATGAAGAGCTTAAATCAGAAGTCACTTATAGTTAAAAACTATTGAAAAAGTCCTAGTGCAAAAAGACTAGATATTTATTAAATAATATCTTTTAAATATTAATTATTTAATTTAAAGAAACTAATTATTCCAACAGTCATAATTTAAGACTTCCTAACATAAAGAGGGCAGATCCCAAGTTTTGGGGATCATCATTCGTTTTCATTATCATTCTCTTATGGTAATCAAAGAGAAGTTTTCTTCTCCAAGAAGTTGAAGCAGTCTCACCTAATAATTCCATATCTGAACTAGCAGTGAACCTAGGGCCTCTATCTCTTATTGCATGTTGGAACCAAGCTCGGGGGGTTCCAGTTACAACAAGGAACAGTCTAAGGGTCATGGTTGGGAGGAACATGATAGCTCCAAAGTTATCCAGCTAAGGAATCACTCTAACAGCTCAGCTAAGCTAAGGATATTTCTACACTAATTATGGTTTGAGTGTGTAGGCATCTACAGGAGCAAGTCAATCTTCAAAGACAACCAGGTATGACTTATTAACTCAATAGTTTAATTTATATGGACAGTTAGGTATTTAATTTAGGCTTTTAGACTAATATTAATGGTTCAACAATGTTTTAAATCTTAACCCAAACATTTTCAAACTTAGAGGTTTTTCCCAGAAACTAGTGGAGGGTCTAGCAGGCCAAGCCCAGCTTGTCTGTGCTAGACAACACCCCATCAAAAAAACTTAGGAACCCTACTATGGTTTTTCGGAGGACATCTAACATTGTGCATTTCTCCCATTGTTTTCCCATATTAACATCAAGGTTAGAGTTATTATGTTTTTAAATAATCGTGTTTTATGTCTGAATCGTCTTATCAATTCGTAGTGCAGGGATTATTTCTGCCTTTTCATTCTTTTATTATTATTCTTTCTATGATTAAGAATCATCAAATAGAAATGACAACAGCATCAAGTCAGACATCGAATATCTGAGCCACACTACACATCAAATTATAGATTAAACAATAACAATAATTATTATTTTTTGTTATTTCAAACCAAGGTATTCTACATTGCACATTATCAACATCTCTACGATTGCAACCAAACAGTCAACCACTATATTGAAAAAAACAACAGATATTTTCTCATGGATCGAATCCCACTACAAAAAAATGCATTCCATATCATTAAACTATATTACTTTGAGCCCATAGAAATAGAAGTCAAGAGATCGAATCTCACTAACATTCTAGGAAGACCATACTATCTTAAGAGAAGCCAGACAGCATAGTAGTTTTACACAGAAGCATTTACACATCCAACCAATCGTTTTCTTTACCATTTAACAAACACTTATAGCCATTCTTTAAACATAAAACGCAAGGCAAGGGATAGAATCCCTCTATTCTTCCATTTAAGGCAACCACCAGAAAACGCAACAAGAAGAACCAAAGTGAAACCCCACGGGCATGTAAGAAGACCAAACAAGCGTTTCGCTTCTCCTACGAACACATCTTGTTCTAGCAGCTATTTTAAAACTAAGATTTGCAAACCCATTCAATAGACATAGCCCTAATAGCCACATGAGGGATCTAAAACTCTTAACCATTAATTCACATAGAGGAAACGTAGAGATTAGTTATCATTAGTACAAGTTCAAAGTCTAATAGAAAACGCAGAGGCCAAGACTTCCCTATTCCTCAGACAGAGTCAACCTCAGCTCATGATAAATGCATGTCACAGAAAAATCATGATCGTCCTTTATAAAATACTCAAATGACGACCTTTAGAACAAAAGAGATGGTATCAAACACAGAAATCAAAACTACTACTCTTACCCATTAGAAAACACAGAGACTAGACAATGTGCAAATCATTTATAGAATTATGTAGTAGGCCATTTCCCCTATTTACAAGTCCATGGATTCTTTCAAAACAAAATACGCAGACATGTAAACCCCAGATTTATATTGGGTATTATTATGAACAACTTCTACAAAGTTCAACATTGAGCCGAATGGCCAAACCTTACACTAAAACCCTCTAGGGCCATTAAAACCAACAAATACATTTCACAATGGTCTAGCCAACGGTGGCCTCCAGTAACCCAAAACTTGTTGCAGTAAACCCAAACCGGGCTCAAGAAGTTCTCATAGCAAATGAAAACAGTACCACTCCACAAAGGCCCGAGGAGAGGATAATGGATGGTGAACTCTGAACTTACCATATGCAACGCCATCAAAGATGAGTATTGGCCATCAACTTGTAGCCACGTAGAAGAAGAATGCCAAACGATTACCTTGGAAACAAGTGAACCATACGAATGTCAAACATTGAGATCATTGTTGAACTCTATTTAAACAAAATAGCAGGAAACGTAGTATAGACCAGGGATGGTATTACCTTCTTATTTCGGTCACCATCTCTACATACAAAACCCCATATGGTGCGCTGACCATGATCCAAGCTTAGGTCAGGGCATGAAACCCTCAAACACATCCAATAGTAAACCAGGGCAAATGAACTACAAAAATGAACCCTCATTGGTGTAGATCCCAAGGGAAAACCCTCAGCATAGCTGGCAGCGTTGGCCATGTGCCATTGTAGAGCTGCATTTAATTCTACCACCAACCCCAAACATTTTGATATCAACCCTGATCTTTATAGTAGTAGAGTCAGTCATGATCCAAAATTTTTGCAGAGACCACAAGTATTACGTAGTGCCAACAAGTAATTGCAAGGTCGACAAGTATTACAAGTTCAATAAGTATTGTAAAATCCATCAAGGCCTTTAAGGTGCCAACCTTCAAACATCACACACTTTAGGCTTAAGTAATTGCCATAATTGATAAGTAAGCACCCTAGGTAGATGCCTTCATAGGTACACCTGCAAACCAAGTACAATTGAATGCATTAGTGAAACTTGCTAAGTAGGTCAGAAGTTTCCATTTCTTACACCCTACCTCTCGGTAGCTCTACCGAGGTACTTTTCCTCCTTAAAAATACCAAGCATCTCATCATGGACCTCAACTGTCACCAACAGGGGTCCATCTCACCTGAATTATCAGTTATACTTTCATAAATATGCATACCAACTCTTAAAAACAGTAAGAAGGAGATTTGTATTATTATACTCTAAACATTTGTACACTTGTGAGAGAATTACACTTCTATTCATTACATCGCTTCCGCAAAGCTGTAGGAATAACAACCTGTAAGACCATGATCCTTAGGAAACTGAGACCCTTCAAATGTCGCAAAATAAGTACCAGTGTAGTGTGTTCTTATCAATGTTGAAGTTAATTTACAAATCATCTCTTAAAAAGTTTATTACAGTAATGATTTTTTTTAAATTTTTACTATTTTTAGGGACATTACAAGTGGTATCAGAGCTCAGCTACAAAACTAAGTGACCTATTGGGATCATTACAACCAACATATCTACTGCAGATACACAATAAACAGAAATGTACATTCAGAAATTTTATTTTGTTTATGTGAAAATGAACTAACAGATTTTCTGTTCTTGACGCTTATATAACATTGCAGGTATAGTCATTGTCTGAAAATGAATGCAGAAGGGGACAGCAACATACATGGAAATCTGAACTCTCCACCACGAGAGTAAGAAATTGTGGTGGAACTCAACTCGGATTTAATGAAATCCATGCAAAATATACAGGCAGAATTCCAAAGTTTCAGAGATGACAACATGCAATAAAGACGAGAACAAGCAGCTATAAATGAAGCTCTGCTTCAGACTTTAATAGCGGAAAAACCCCACGGATAGCCCACACTCTCAGTCAACACTTTTAAAAAGGGAAACAGTCACACAAAGAGGACTGCCAACCCTAAGGGAGAAGAGAAGGGTGAACACATACCTAAATCAATGGAAGAGGACAGTAAGAACTCTTCCAACGATGAAGGTTCACCACTTCCTTGGAAGAAAAGGAGAAAAAGTGACGACAATTTACAATGATAATTCAGAAAGATAAAAGCCCTAACCTATGACGGAGAGATTAAATCTAGAGAGAAGGCTGAGGAGTGGTTGCTAGGAATGAATAAGTACTTCAAAGTTCATAATTACTCCAGTGAAATGCAAGCCCGACTAGCCATATACAACCTGAATGGTAAAGCTTCCAGATGGTGGCGGGACTTGAAACACACCAAGGGACAAGAACTGAGAGACATAACATGGGAAAATTTCAGTAGAACATTCCAGGACAAATATATGTCTGAAAGATTCTTTGACAAGAAAATTAAAGAATTACATGAATTGAAAATGGGCTCCCTAACCATGGAGGCTTTCATAAACAGATGGCTTAGACCTGCTGCACTATGTTCCCTACATCAAAGATGAAAAGGTCAAGATACAACAGTTCTTACGAGGGCTGCCACCAAACTTTAGAGAAAAGATAGAGTTTGACATGCCCAGAATCCTTGATGTGACCTTACATAAAGCAAGACTGTGTTATGAACACGAACAACCAAGGAATGATAACATCAACAGAAACAGAGATAGGTGCAGAACCTTCACGGACAATCACAGACCAGGTTTTAGACCTCTACCTTATCGAAAACATAACAACAGTTTTCCTCCCAATAGAGGCTTCAACTGACCTCAAGCACGACCAAGTGCACCCCCACCACCTGTCAACAGGCCAGCTTTCAACAAAGGAACAAAAGTTGTCCCACCAACCGTTTCTTGCTGGAAATGCCAAGGGCCCCACTACTACAGATATTGCCCCAACAAAACGAATGGATTTTTACACAATGTCCAAACAGAACCTACCATAAGAGACATGGAAAAGACACCCAGGATTTATGCCGCTCTTGATGGCTGACAAGCAGATCACCAGGCCACCATGGTTGAAATTGAGGGTAAGATCTCTAACACAACCGTTTCAGTTTTAATAGATCCTGACGCATGCCGAATTTATATCTCCCCTAAGTTAGTGGACACTTGTAAGTTGAACCAAGAGCCTCACAAGAAATCGTGGTTGGTACAACTAGCCACCGGTACCAAACGCAAGGTTTCTGAGTTAGTTAAAACTTGTGAGATAGACTTAAACGGTTTTCCAACTAGGTTAGAATTAAACATTCTACCTCTAGGGTCGTACAATGTACTTATCGGCATGGATTGGCTAGAAGAACACCAAGTCCTACTGGACTATTTAAACAAATCCTTACTCTGCAGGGATGACCAACAGAATCAGAAGAGCATTTAGGGTATCCCTAAGAAAGTGTTGATATGACAGATCTCCACCTTACAAGCAAAGAAATGCATCAGAAAAGGTTGTAAACTCTTTACCGTCAATATCCAAAACATAGAAACTGATAAGGATCAAAAGATCAAAGATTTCCCAGTCCTCGTAGAATTCAAAGATGTATTTTCCGAGGAAATACCGAGATTACCACCGAAACGAGACTTAGACTTTTCCATTGAACTAACACCTAGGTCAGTACTAGCTTCCAAAGCCCCTTACTGCTTGAGCACACCAAAATTGGTGGAGCTCAAGCTTCAGTTACAAGAGTTAATAGGCAAAGGGTACATACGACTCAGTGTGTCCCCTTGGGGAGCACCGATACTCTTCATCAAGAAAAAGGATGGAATGATGCGAATGTGCATCAATTACCTCCAACTCAACAAAATGACCATTAAGAACCGCTACCCACTCCCTAGAATCAACGCCTTGTTTGACCAAGTTGGAGGAGCGAAGATCTTCTCAAATATCGACTTATGATTCGGATACCATCAGGTGAGAATCCGTGATGAGGATATCAACAAAACTGCATTTTGGACCCATTACGGCCACTACGAGTTCGTAGTGATGCCCTTTGGGTTGACAAATGCACTAGCCAACTTTATGTCCATGATGAACATCATATTTAGTAAATACCTTGATAAGTTTGTTCTAGTCTTTATTGGTGACATTTTTATCTACTCCAAGAACGAAGTAGAACATGAGGAACATCTCCGAATTGTTTTACGTATACTATGGGAACACCAACTGTATGCTAAGTTTAGTAAGTGCGATTTCTACAAACCCCAGATTCAATACTTAGGACATATCATTTTCGAGAAGGGAATAGTCGTCGATCCTGAAAAGGTAAAGGCTATCGGAGAATGGCCCACACCTACATGTGTTTTTGACATAAGATCGTTCTTAGGGATAGTCGGGTACTATCGGAAGTTCATTGAGAACTTCTCGTGAATCACATGTCCCATGACTGCCTTACAGAAGAAGGAAAACAAGTTCACCTAGACAGCTAAATGCGAGGAAAGATTCCAAAAGCTGAAGCAATTCTTGATTAGTGCACCAATCTTACGAATTGCATACCCCAATGGGGACTTCGTCGTTTGCACGGATGCAAGCAAGGAAGGACTTGGGGAAGTCCTTATGCAAGAAAATTTTGCCATATGCTACGAATTGAGGAAACTAAAAGAACATGAGTAGAACTACCCTATGCATCACCTCGAATTTGCTGCCATCATCCATGCTCTGAAGATGTGGCGACAATACCTCATGGGAAAGAATTTTTTGTTGATGACTGATAACATGAATTTGAAGTATCTTTTCGACCAACCTGACCTAAACGCTAGGCAAGCTAGATGGTTAGCTTTCCTTACTGAGTATCATTTCGAACTAAAGCATATAAAAGGAAAGGAAAACAAGATTATAGATGCCTTGAGCCGTCGAGCACATATGCTTTACGAAGTCATGGTGAGTCAAACCGACTCAGACTTACACCACAAGATTCGAACGGCATGTGAGAGTGACCGTTACTACACGGAAATCCTTGCAAAGATCCGGGAAGACAAAGTATTCCAACAACAAAAGGAATATAAGATAGAGGGGTCATGCCTATGCAGTGAACGTATCCATTCACTAATTTAATAGTCGAATCCGACTCTTGTATTGGATAATAAGTAAGAATAATATATTAGATGATAGGATAAAAGATGATATGTTACAATGATGGCCCTGCCTTAAATATGGCTCGGGCATTTGATGTTGAGGAGACGCCTCATTTCATAACCTAACTTTAGTTAATCTAATTATTAATTATTTAATTATTATCTTATTTTATGTTCGTAGCACTGCCACTCTCTTAGAAAGGATTTGTCCTCAAAGCCTTATAATGTTTATGCATCATTTTATGTGGTGTCGTAGATGACGAAACATGTCGATACGAATTGCTAAGAGTTGAACATAACTTCTGATATGTCGATGGATCAATCCATCCCAAATTGATTTGTTGTGGACTGATGGGATTCCCTACTAATGTGTCATTAGGAGATTTGATCACATTAGTACCATTATCTTTTGACATTTCCCACTTTTTCAAATATCGATTTTTATGGTTGGGGTGTCGATAGGGAACTTTCACGATGTCATTTTCATTTACGAATGTCACCTTTAGAGCATTGATCTGAGTTGGAAGTTGTATTTTCGTCTCTTGAGGATTTAAGTTTTTGTTCTGTATCTTTTCCAACTTGTTTTCTAACTGCCTATTATGATTTTGAAACTTCTTAATCAATTCAATTTGCGATTTTCTCTCATCTTCAAATGTATTAAGTTGTTCTTTAAGATCTTCATTATGACTTCTGATACAACTATTTTCTTCCTGCTTGTCTAGAAGTTTCCCTTCAATGTCGTCCATAGATTGTTCTATCTTTCGGCTATTTTTCAACTTCTTAATTTTTGTGACTAGTATCTTTTTATGATTTCTTAGTCTAAAAATTTCTTCCGCATTGTTAGATAATGCTTTATTACTCTTCACGATCTCTGACTTATGTGTCTTTTTAGAGTTGTCATTTTGTTGTTGAAGAACTTTTATCTGTTGTCGATACTGGCCGACCTCTAATTCTTGACTTTCTAATTTATGTCCTAACTGCATTAGTTCTTCATCTTTGTCGCTAACGATTTTGTTCAAGCGTATTATTTCTGCTTTGTAATTATTTATTTCCTTCTTTATATCTTGATTTCCTAACCTCTGATTGAATTTATTTTCGGATTTTAATTCATCAATTTGCGCATACAATTTTTCTATACGCCTTTCCTGGTTACAGATTTTTATTTCGTTGTACCTTTATTGGAATTCAATTCTTATTTCTGAACTGTTATTTATGTCGCGTAATTCTTCATTGTCTTTTCGATAACGTTTTAACGTGGCTTCTAATTTTTCTCGCAAATCGGCTTCCATGGTTTCTGACTTCTTCGACAGTGGGATGATCTTCTTTTATTTCTTTGATGAGTCTTTCTTAAACTTGGTCGTCTTTCTTTGACTTGACTTATCCAACGATGGATATTTTCTGCTAGATCTTCACTTCTTGTCTTTTTTCTTCGATTTGTCTTCTTTAATACTTCTTATCTCTTTTTTTTTCAAAAATAATTATTATTTTAATAAAATAATAATAACTATTATATATATATATATATATTTTGGACGCTTTCTTATAATTGTAATAATTTACAATTATTGAGTAATAATTCTTATTATCAACGTAATAATAAATATTATTATTATTATGGAGAAGATTTTAAGATTTTAAATAGGATAATAATAAAATATTATTATCAAATTTATTTTGAAATGGAGTCAATTTAGACTTTTAAGATATAATAATAATTATGGGTTATTATTATTATAAATTTGGATACAAAATTTTAATAAAACAATATTATATAATAATAGTAGTAATATTATTATAATAATATTTTTTTTTGTTTTATAAAAATTCATTTTGTTTGTAGGGTTTCACGTGGACGGAGGTAGGAGACGGCGGAAAGGTGGCCGAGGGGAAGCGTTGGAGGGTGTGGCCCATGGAAGGCGGAGTGTACGCAGGAGGTGGACGTCGCAGCGGTGGGGGGGGCAGGATGCAGGGGAAGAGAGCGGGCCGATGGGAGCTGGGCGTGGAGAGTTGTGATATGGTGGCATGGATGGTGGAGAGTGTTAAGATTTAATATGCTAAGACAGAAAATAGCAGCATTACATTCCATTTCACAATAATAGCATATACAGGATCACTGAAGAAACAACAAGCACAGCATAAACACAAGAGACAGAGATTTATCCTGGGAAACCCTCATGGGGTAGAAAACCCAGCAAAGCTTCCTCAATATAGATGACCAGCAATATACAAAGATGAAACCCTGAGACATGATCTCCTCCTCCACAATATCAGACCTCTCCTCCACAAGTGCGCCTCTCTCAAGTGAGTGAGTGTGTCAAATGAGGAACACACCTCCTCTATTTATACACTACTCTGATATGTATTTTACACAAGTACATGTAGGCTCGTATTTAACCATTAGGTTAAATACCCCATTATAACTGACTGGGACGACCCCCACATGGTGGGTCTAATAACCCTAGTTACCACAACCAACTCGGAGGAATAAACATCTCCGGATTTATAGTATAATCACATCGGAGGTATGGAACATCTCCGGAATAAATAATATACAAATATAATATTCTTTGAAGTTACAATATTTCAACACTCCCCCTTAACGAGAAGGATATTATAACAGTATCTGCACGAGCAAGGAGTCATCAACATCATACATGATACATCTATAAATCATTGGAAGCTTTCTCAACATCATCAGTAACTTAAGCAGTTACTGGAACATCTTCAATACTGGAACATCAACATCTTCATCACACAATCGTCGTCATCACATGATCATCAACATCGTCACACACGATCATCAGCATCGTCATTACATGATCATCAACATCATCATCACACGATCAGCAGCATCGTCATCACATGATCAGCAGCAGTACAAGTATTCATGCCAATACAAGTGACCATATCAACAATACGAGTATCCTATCGACTCAAGTAGCCACATCATCAATACAAGTATCCTACCGATACAAGTAACCACATCATCAATACAAGTATCCTACCGATACAAGTAACCACATCATCAATACAAGTATCCTACCGATACAAGTAACCACATCATCAATACAAGTATCCTACCGATACAAGTAACCACATCAAAAAACACTTTCTCGGAGACCATACGTCTACGGATCAATTCAGGGACCGTAGTCCGGGGATGATACAATCCCCACTTCTCGGAGACCACACGTCTTCGGATCAATTCAGGGACCAAAGTCCGGGTATGATACAATCCCCATCACGTACATTTTGAACCAAGGTCCAGGGACGATGCAGTCTTATCTTCAATTCTCGGAGACATCAGTCTACGGATTAATTCTGGGACCTCAGTCCGGGGACGATGCAATCCCCTGCCTGTTCATTCAGGACTTCATTATCGGAGACCCAGTCTACGGCTCTATTCTGGGACCTCAGTCCGGGGACGATGCAATCCCCTGCCTGTTCATTCAGGACTTCATTATCGGAGACCCAGTCTACGGCTCTATTCTGGGACCTCAGTCCGGGGACGATGCAATCCCCTACCTGTTCATTCAGGACTTCATTATTGGAGACCCAGTCTACGGCTCTATTCTGGGACCTCAGTCCGGGGATGATGCAATCCCCTGCCTGTTCATTCAGGACTTCATTATCGGAGACCCAGTCTACGGCTCTATTCTGGGACCTCAGTCCGGGGACGATGCAATCCCCTGCCTGTTCATTCAGGACTTCATTATCGGAGACCCAGTCTACGGCTCTATTCTGGGACCTCAGTCCGGGGATGATGCAATCCCCTGCCTGTTCATTCAGGACTTCATTATCGGAGACCCAGTCTACGGCTCTATTCTGGGACCTCAGTCCGGGGACGATGCAATCCCCTACCTGTTCATTCAGGACTTCATTATCGGAGACCTCACGTCTACGGCTCTCTTTAGGACTGAAAGTCCAGGGATGATCCAATCCCCTCAACTGTCCACTAAGGACTTCATTCTCGGAGACCTCACGTCTACGGCTCTCTTTAGGACTGAAAGTCCAGGGATGATCCAATCCCCTCAACTGTCCACTAAGGACTTCATTCTCGGAGACCTCACGTCTACGGCTCTCTTTAGGACTGAAAGTCCAGGGATGATCCAATCCCCTCAACTGTCCACTAAGGACTTCATTCTCGGAGACCTCACGTCTATGGCTCTCTTTAGGACTGAAAGTCCAGGGATGATCCAATCCCCTCAACTGTCCACTAAGGACTTCATTCTCGGAGACCTCACGTCTACGGCTCTCTTTAGGACCGAAAGTCCAGGGATGATCCAATCCCCTCAACTGTCCACTAAGGACTTCATTCTCGGAGACCTCACGTCTACGGCTCTCTTTAGGACTGAAAGTCCAGGGATGATCCAATCCCCTCAACTGTCCACTAAGGACTTCATTCTCGGAGACCTCACGTCTACGGCTCTCTTTAGGACTGAAAGTCCAGGGATGATCCAATCCCCTCAACTGTCCACTAAGGACTTCATTCTCGGAGACCTCACGTCTACGACTCTCTTTAGGACCGAAAGTCGAGGGATGATCCAATCCCCTCAACTGTCCACTAAGGACTTCATTCTCGGAGACCTCACGTCTACGGCTCTCTTTAGGACTGAAAGTCCAGGGATGATACAATCCCTCTTCTTTCTCGGAGACACCTGTCTACGGCTCACTTTAGAACAAGTGTTCAAGGATGATACAATCCTCACATGTATTCTCATCAATACAAGTACAAGTACATTAATCAATACATGTATCATCAAAAGTATGTATTCTTACCAATACATCTTATCATCAAAAGCATGTATTAGTAAAGCTAAGTATTCTAAGTATAAGAGTCCTAAATCTAAATATTTCTAAGTATCTAGGTGTAGAGAACATGTTACCTCAACATCGACCTTGTTGTTCGATGAGACAATCTCATCAGCAGTGACTATACTACTCCCCCTTTCGAGGAGGGTCCTTTTGAACTACACCAAGCTTGTCTCGGAAGTATTCAAATTTCACTCGAGACAGAGGTTTCGTTAGTATGTTGGCAACTTCTTCACTTGAGGTAAAGGTTTGGTTAGTACAACGGTAACCTGTTACAAATTCAAACTTTATAGTTCCTTTCTGCGTCATATCTTGTTTGTTCCCTATGTTCTTTGACTTATCATGGAACACTAGATTCTATGTCATCTTGATACAACTCTAATTATCACATAGGATCTCAGTTGGTTCTATCTCTAAGTCAAACAATCCTGAAGCCAAACTTCTTCACAACTAGCGGAGCAAATAGCCATATATTCCGCTTGTGCTGAGAGCCACACTAGACTGCTTCCAGCTAAACCACGAGATCATGGATAATCCCAGACAATAACATCCTCTCGATGTGTTCTTCCTGTCTGATACACTTCCTGCCCAATCAGAATCTGAATAACCATCTGAAGTCATGATCTTCAAGATAGCATTCTAATGTGTCCTTTATGTGCCTCATCACATGCTTTGCAACTATCAGGTGAACACATCTAGTTTCCACTAGATACTGACTCAAGGTGTTCACAACAAAGCATATATCTAATCTAGTATATGTTAGATACATCAATGACCCAATAATTTGACTGTACAGAGTTATATCCACTAACTCTGATGAGTCATCTCCTAACAGCTTCAAGTTGGAATCCATAAGAGTGGCCATTCCAACATATCAAGTCTTCTCAAGATTTCTTAGCATACTTTCTCTGGTTGAGAGAGATTCCTTCTGAGACTTTCCATACTTTTAGACCTAGAAAGTAATGCATCAATCTGAGATCTTTCAATTTCATTTCTACAGTCATCTATCTGTGCCATCTCTCATCAGATGGGTCTATTGATATGAGCCTCAACATCATTCGAACTCTGTGGTGAGTTCTTTCTTGCATCCATGTCATATGTGTATAGAAGCCATATTCAACCTTGTAGCAAAGGTTGAGATCCATATCACCCATGGTGATCATTAAGCTCATCAATTGATTATCGATCCTGGGAACCATATAGAACCTGATTCACACTTCTTCTTTAATTACACCATTAAGAGAATGGTCTTATTTTAGCCACTTGGAGCAAACATCTCATCATGATTCTCTTCCTCTTTCTAAGAGAATCTTCTAGCCATGAGCCTTCTATATTTTGTTTGATTTGTAAATCTTCTTGTTGAACATCCATTGCTTGTTCAGTGTTCATCATTCATCATGATCTTTCCTACAAATCAAAATTAAGTATATGATTAGTAATACTTCATAATCATCAAATCATATTGTCATGATAACCTATTATGCATACGAATATCATTTATATAGTTATGCAACTAATTTGACCAATACTTTGGCACAACACTTTCTCATATCCTGTATGCATATAGTGGCTATCTAGATGCCTTCCATCTCTACCAGAACATTCTATCGAGAGTGTGCACAGCTCTCGGCATGTCAGCAAAGAGGTTTCATTCTAGACAAGCAACAATGGAATGTTTGTCCAACTTACCAAACATATGCACATTAGTTGTATACTGTTCAATGCTCTATGAATGTTTACACTCAGCATTATATATTCTAGGAATACAAATATGCATACAAACAATATCATTTACTATTTCAAATAACAACTCAAATACTTATCTTTTATGTTTATGTGGTTGCTTCCCGCTTGATCTTCTATATGTCTTTTGAGCTTCTATTCATTCTATACCACTGTGCATGCTCAAATGTACACTAGTGTCATCATCATGATCTCATACACAAACATACATTCAATGTTATCAAAACATTATGGTTCTAAATAATCTTGAAAATGTATAATCATGATTATAGATAATAAACATTAGTATTCAAGATTTCAGAGAAGTCTTCTTTTACTCATGCATATCATCAATCAAGATAAAAGACATAATATGCATAATCCCTTGATTACTAACTTTATGAATAAGCATAACCAATCATACCAAGTATACTTATATGAGGGATCCTAACACACGGTAAGATTCATGGGAAACATACCTGGATTAGTATACCTACTTAGTTATGTACAACATACCTAAACAATCTCTTCAATGATTTAGAGATCCTGAGGTAGAACCTGCATGTCTCATAGGTTAAGCATAATATAACAAAGTCATACATACCTCATAAGTAGAACAAAGATTATGGATGAGTCTTTGTCTTCATGTTTTCATGGTCATGGAACCTGATTTGTCTTTTGTGATGTACCTGTATCTTGTTAGCAGACAACATCAACCTCACACAACATCATAATGCATTAGTACAATCATAAGTGTCAACACCCTAACCAATGAATATCTTCTATCATGCATTCATAATTTTGTTAAGGTGATACAACAAATCTAAAATCAAGATTGTACTAACCGTAATAACATGAAGACAAACATACCATAAACTTAATCATGAACAAATCTCAAAACATACCTCGATGAGTCATACCTGTCGAGATCTCTTGTAATCTCCTTATGTAAAGCCTTAGCCTCATCTCCCTCTGAAACAGGAACTCCTTCACTTATGCAGGTGACCAATCCATCTTCTTCTAGGATTAACCCTATCCACTTGATTTGCAAGAACTGGACCTGGAGCTGGATATCGGTTTGTCAGAGAAACCCCAAAAATTAAAACTTTGAATTTCAAACTTCCGAAAGGATAGAAATATGCGCCTTGATGAGCTGATCAAACTGATATATTCAGAATTTGAAAACTGCAAAGTTTCACTCCTCAATTTTTCCTTTGAAACTTCCGGATTCACTGGACGTGACCCTGAACTGGGGTTTCATGAATCCCACTCTTCTGCCCAATCAAAATGTTTGATCCAAAGCTCTAAGCTTCTATTTTTCTGAGGAGCTTCGAGCCATGGTCACAGATTTCAAAAATTCCCATTTTTACAGAAGCCCTAATTTTCCACTTTTCTGATCAAAGTCCCAAACTAGGGTTTGATCAAGCCCGGCCTTCTTCCCAACCAAAAAGTATGATCTTGGTCTCTAAATTTCTATTTTGATGAGTAGCATTCAGCCGTGGTCTCCGTTTACAAAAATTCCAACTTTCTTCAAAGCCCTAAATTCCGGAAGCCATGAATGAAGGTACTAAAAAATAATTCTGTTTTGACAGAAATATGTACCTGATTTTTTCTGGTGTAACTCCAAAATTTTCAATCCACAGGGTCTGAAAAAGTTTTCTGAGATAGCCTGACCTGTTATCTTTCCATCCTGACAGGTCTGACCTCAATTGGATTCTCTGAGAGAGAGTTATGTCAAATGTCGCAACGTGACCTGTTTTGGGATAAAACAGAAGAGCGAACTTGTACGGCGTGCCACGTGTCACTGTTTGAACTTCGGCCTATGAAAAACTTTACTGAGGTAGCTTGGCCTGTTATCTTTCCATCCTGACAGGTCTGACCTCAATTGGACTCTCTGAGAGAGAGTTATGCCAAGTGTCGCAACATGACCTGTTTATGGGATAATACAGGAGGGCGAACTTGTACAGAGTTCCACGTGTCACTGGTTCAACTTAGGCCTCTGAAAAAGTTTTGTGAGATAGTGAAGACTGTGTACTACCTGTCACGTTTTACGAAATTGCATTTGGAGCTTCCTAGCCCAAGATATGACCTTTTTCCCAAGGTCACCTGATTTTGACTCAGATCTGGAAGAGGCAGAAACCCTATATTGTACAGATCATAAATCACAAAGTACAATGAATTAGAAGTTGTCCTTTGGACACAAGGTACCTAGAGATTTCATCTTCGTTCTGTAACAATTTCAGATCCGAAAACTTCTCCAAAACGGATTTATAGTGAAAGTTCTACGATGACTGGTTTTTGCTATGTAAAACCCTAACCTTCAAATTGTCGTAAGTAAAGCAAGTGTCGTTAGTGCCATACCTTGTCTCCCTTCAGGTTAGCTCTGATACCATGTTAAGATTTAATATGCTAAGACAGAAAATAGCAGCATTACATTCCATTTCACAATAATAGCATATACAGGATCACTGAAGAAACAACAAGCACAGCATAAACACAAGAGACAGAGATTTATCCTGGGAAACCCTCATGGGGTAGAAAACCCAGCAAAGCTTCCTCAATATAGATGACCAGCAATATACAAAGATGAAACCCTGAGACATGATCTCCTCCTCCACAATATCAGACCTCTCCTCCACAAGTGCGCCTCTCTCAAGTGAGTGAGTGTGTCAAATGAGGAACACACCTCCTCTATTTATACACTAGTCTGATATGTATTTTACACAAGTACATGTAGGCTCGTATTTAACCATTAGGTTAAATACCCCATTATAACTGACTGGGCCGACCCCCACATGGTGGGTCTAATAACCCTAGTTACCACAACCAACTCGGAGGAATAAACATCTCCGGATTTATAGTATAATCACATCGGAGGTATGGAACATCTCCGGAATAAATAATATACAAATATAATATTCTTTGAAGTTACAATATTTCAACAGAGAGGGAGCTGGCCGGACATGATGTGGGGGTGATGGGAGATGGAGGGAGGGAGAAGATGCGGGGGTGTGGAGTGGGTGGAGATGATGTGTGCAGACGCAGAGAAGGGAGTGTGGATGTGGGGGCAGCGTGGAGGAGAGGTGGGGGAGGTAAGAGTGCGCAGGGATGGATGTGATGGGGAGGAGGAGGAAAGGCTGGTCGCGGGAGAGAAAAGGAGTGGCATGGGGAAGGTGAATGCGTGGGTGGCGATGGAATGGAAGAAGGCGTAGGAGGGAAGTGGAGGACGACAGGTAGCACAAGAATGAGGTGGGAGGAAGGCGCAAGGAGTAGAATGGAGCGTGGCATGGCATGGGAAGTTGGTAGGATTGGTGGCTGGATTGGAGGTGCAAAAAAAAAAACTCAGCGTAGGTGTGGAGTGGACGTGGGATATGGGAATCCACATAGGGAGGGAGTGCGATGGGAGAGATGGATTTTGGGAGGAGGATCAAAGCCTCATGATGAAGGTGTGTCAGAGAAGCTCTGAAATAAATGGCCAAAAGCCTAGTTTCGGTCAAGGACCGGTAACTCAAGAAACTTGATAATTGGGGCAGGAGCTGAGGAGTCGATCCGTGAGGATAGGTGAGCCGAAACCGAGCTCAATGGTAGGAGGAGCCGAAACCGAGATCAATGGTAGGAGGAGCCGAATCCAAGCTCAGGTTGAAGGAGCCGAAATTGAGCTCTGATACCAAAAGTAGTGAATGTATCCATTCACTAATTTAATAGTCGAATTCGACTCTCATATTGGATAATAAGTAAGAATAATATATTATATGATAGGATAAAAGATGATATGTTACAATGATGGCCCTACCTTAAATATGGCTTGGGCATTTGATGTTGAGGAGACGCCTCATTTCAGAACCTAACTTTAGTTAATCTAATTATTAATTATTTAATTATTATTTTATTTTATGTTCATAGAAGACTACTATGGTCGAAAGAAATACTTTACATCCCAGAGAGTGGAGACATTAGATCAAACATTCTCATCGAGTTTCACCAGAAATCCTATTCAGGGCATCTCGGATATCAAAAGATGATATCGGTAGTAAAGAAACATTACTTTTGGCCTAAGTTGAAAGCTGACATCACCATGTTCATCGCAAAATGTCAAGAGTTCCAACTGGTCAAAGCGGAACACCAACACCCCTATGGTTTACTACAACCTTTTCCCATTCTGGAATGGAAGTGGGAGTTAATAAGTATGGACTTCATTACGAGCTTACCTAAGAGTAAGAGGTAGACCGATTCCATGTTTATAGTGGTAGACAAGCTGTCTAAAGTAGCCCATTTCATAGCAGTAAAGTCTACCTACAAAGCAATCCACATCGAGGACATCTTCTTGAAGAAGATCTTTCGATTGCATGGGATACCCAAGGCAATCATTTCCGATCAAGACATGAAGTTCACTAGCAACTTCTAGAGAGCATTGTTCTCTGGTTTGGAGACCCAGTTACAATTCAATGCCGCATACCATCCCCAGACCAATGGACAAATAGAACGAGTAAACCAAATTCTTGAAGACATGTTGAGGATGTATGTCATGAACAACCCCACCAAGTGGGAAGATTATTTGCACCTTGTAGAGTCTTCCTACAACAATGGATACCAAACCTCTACCAAAATGAGCCCTTTCGAGGTACTCTATAGTAGGAAATGTCAGACACCCGTGACTTGGGACAGTCCGGTAGACAGACTTATGTTAGGACCCAACCTACTAAAGGATTTGGAACAACTAGTCTCCAAGGTACAACTGAACTTGAAAGAAGCACAAGATGGCCAAAAGAGTTATGTGGACAAGAAAAGAAAAGACAAAGACTATCAAGTCAGCGAACATGTGTTTCTAAAAATAAAGGCAAAATGAAGCTCGTTGAGCTTAGGAAATTGAGGGAAACTAGCCCCAAGATTTTGTGGACCTTTTGAAATACTGACCAAGAAGGGCCCAGTGGCTTATGAGTTAGCCTTACCAGCTCATATAAAAGTTCATAATGCTTTTCATGCTTCATTATTAAAGAAATATGTATACGATACTAAACATTTAATTGATTGGTCCTTATTAGAGGTGGATCCTAAAGGGGATTTCAGGCCAGAACCACTCCACATTCTGGACAAGAGACGGGTGCAGCTTAGGAGGAGGACCATCACTCAGCTAAAAGTGCAATGGAGGCCCTGTTAGGATATTCCTATACTCCATCCTAGTCCCACCACTATTTTGATCATTCACATTTTTAGTCATGCATGCACTTGTAGGGTTTGCATGCATTCTAGGGTTTGCATGCATCCCAGTCATCAATCCAGCACCTATCCCTCAGTTAGCTAGCCCCCAGGATCTTCTCACTATTCAGTTTTAGCCCTCCAGTTGCTTAATGCACCCTTCTTCCTTGATTTTAGGAAGCAACTCGCCCTTCTTCACCTACCAGTCCAATTGTCTTCAGTTTACACTCAGTTACACTAAGTTACACTCAGTTACACCTACCAGACTTAGTTTGACTGATGGTTGACAGTTACTTGACCATTGATGACTCCACTGATGATGATGAAGACTTCTAGTTGTGCTCCGATGATCATGAGGACACCTAGTTGTGCTCTAATGACACTCTATTGATATTATGATCACTCTGTGAGGATAATTCGAATTGCCACCTTAGGCATTCGAATCCTCTCTACCATTGTACTATTTATTTGTCCATATTGTGATTAATTAATTAGTGTGTGTGAAGTATTATTGCTTCTATCCAAGTTCTACTGTGCCATATTATTCTGTTGCTCATTACACTATATTGTTCACTCTTCTTCTATTTTCCTACTTAATCATAATTACTCTTGTGAGGTATACATCATCTCTTAGATCTGTTGTGAGGATTTTCACATGGTATCAGATCATGTTGAGAGTATTGTTTATCTCCATTCTTGAGAGTTTTTTGCAGGTTATTACCAAGATTTCGAGTGTAGCAATTTCTGCATTTTTGCAGCAGTAGCAGTTGCAGATATTCTCTATTGTTTTTGTAGGTCTTCTACAACTTCAATGAATTTAGAAGAAATCCTTCCTCTTTCTCCACTTAACTATGATGAATGGAAACCGAAAATGATAGCATACTGTAAGAGCCATGATCTCTTTGACTGTTGTTTTGAAAGAGAGTTCAAATATTCTGAAGAGAAGATTGATTGGTTAAATAAAGGTGACAGAGCCTTTGGATCAATGATTGATGCTATGCATGAATGGATGTTATATAACCTCCCTGATTTTTCATCACCAAAAGAGCTATGGGCTCACCTGGATGTAATATTTGGTAGACAGAATGAAGGGATTGGTCCAAACCCATTCGAAAGCAAGCAAAGTGATGCATTTTCTCCCCTTGATGATCTCTCAGATCATGAACCAATATCATCTCATATTGAATTTGTTGGCAAAGAACTTGCAGATTCTCCACTCATGCTCCAACTTTCTTCTCTTTATGTGCTAGCTCACACTCTAGATATTGCAAAAGGTCCTAAATCCTCTCTTGCACCAGAGTCTGTTGGTTTGCATCATGATCACATGATTATTTCGGAGGTAAAATCAGCTATTGGAAGTAATACATTCGCTCCTCTCCAGCAATCATCTCTTATTTACTACTATATGATCATTAATTCATGCTTTCAAAAGGTTATTGAAGAATATGGCCATTGCCACCCACTTGAGAGAATTTCTCATGCATCCATTGGTTTTGATCTCACCTCTTATGGTTCAAAGGAGATCTCAAGAAACCATTGCCATTTGCTTGGGATAATTTCTCATGCATATGATAGTTTTGATCTCACCCCTGCTGGTTCAAAGGAGATCTCAAGAAACTATTCTTCAAGTCTTAAATCTGATTTGGATTTCAAGCAATTATTATTTGATGGTTCTTTTTGGCATAATCTCACCCATGATGGTTTGAAGGAGAAGACAAAAGACTATCTGCATATTCATGATTTTGATCCTACCTCAACTAATTCGAATCACAAGTTCAAGGATCATCCTCATACTTTTGGATTTGTTCTCATCACATTCGATCTGAAAAGCAAGTACAAGCACATGTTTTTTGAGCATGATCCACTTCTTCCCAAGAAGAAGATACCTCCAGACATACGACCAAGCATCACACCTGCTTGAGTTTGGAGTATTTATTTTTGTGTGTGCCTTACAGCCTGTTTTTGAGGAGGGGGTATGTTTCCCATGAAATTTTCCCACTTCCTTGGTTTATTGAATGTTATTATTCATTGTATTGGGTGACCTTTGGTCTTAGTTACTAGGGCCCAAGATGGATTAAGGGGGGTGTTAGGATATTCATATACTCCTTCCTAGTCCCACCAGTATTTTGATCATTTACATTTTCAGTCATGCATGCACTTTTAGGGTTTGCATGCATCCCAGTCATCAGTCCAGCACCTAGCCCTTAGTTAGCTAGCCCCTAGGAGCTTCTCACTATTCAGTTTTAGCCCTCCAGTTGCTTAATGTGCCCTTCTTCCTTGATTTTAGGAAGCAACTCACCCTTCTTCACCTACCAGTCCAGTTGTCTTTAGTTTATACTCAATTACACTCAGTTAAAGTTAGCTACACTCAGTTGCACTCAGTTACACCTACTAGACTCAGTTTGATTGATGGTTGATAGTTACTTGAGCATTGATGACTCCACTGATGATGATGAAGACTTCCAGTTGTGCTCCGATGATCATGAGGACAGCTAGTTATGCTCCGATGACACTCTATTGATCTTATGATCACTCTGAGAGGATAATTCGAATTGCCACCTTAGGCATTCGAATCTTCTCTACCATTGTACTGTTTATTTGTCCATATTGTGATTAATTAATTAGTGTGTGTGAAGTATTATTGCTTCTATCCGAGTTCTACTGTACCATATTATTCTGTTGCTCATTATATTGTATCGTTCACTCTTCTTCTATTTTCCTGCTTAATCATAATTACTCTTGTGAAGTATACATCATCTCTTAGATCTGCTGTGAGGATTTTCACAGGCCCTTTGGACCAGATGAGGCTACTTGGGAGAATGAGACCACCATGAAATAGGAATACCCCGCCTTCTTTCATGATCTCATTCCTAGTCCCTAGAAACATCGGGACAATGTTGTTTCTAAGCGGGGAGGGATGTAATATCCCAAATTTTGGACTAACTATATTTTGTTGTTATATTGGGCCACGACCCAAGCACATATATTCTATTTTTAGTATTGGGCATGAGCCCTAGCACCTATGATTTATTCTTTCATATATTGACATACTGGGCATGGACCCTGTCTGACTTCTTTATTTGAGTGTATACTGGGCGAGCAGGCCCTAATGTTTTGATGATGTGTTTCATCTTTGAAATGGGTACAAACCCTAATATATTGAGATGATATTTTGTTATTTACTGTGCAGAACTATGATCCTTACATGAATGACTTATGTGGTGTGTTGAGTGTGGACTCAGAAACACACAGATGACCTACGTACTGGGCATAAGCCCTGATGTAACTAGAGGAATGTTTATGTACTGGGAGTAAGCCTTGAGGTACATTGAGTGTTGGGAATAAGCCCTGGAGCACTCCAAGCTTGATAAATGAATACCAGATCCAAGACCACTTGAATATTCTAGATGTGCCTTACAACCACATTCTAGCACTGGATTTGAGCAGGAAGCTCTAGAATTGCACTAGCGTAATGCCCATGTGAAAGTGTTGAGTTAAAAGGCTTTGAAGAGCACTTGGGATTACTAAAGATCAAAGTGTTGAGTCAGAAAGACTCTGAATGGCACTTTTACTTTAATCAAATTTATTTAATTTGATTAAATGATTCATCTTTTATCTATCATCAAATACTGCGGGAACTACCATGTTAAATGAGGGAATCCGACATGCAAGAAAGAGACTCAAGGTGCCTATCCAAGTAACCAAAAGACCGTCCAAAGAATTGGACCTTGTCCTCAAAATTTAAAACAAGTATCATTTGAAGATACATAATTAAATAAAATATAATTACGACCACTTAAAGCATGGATTGACTAATAGTAGTCTTCTATGAATAACATGCATAAAGGCCTCAAGGCTAATATTATTATTAAGACCTTTAATAATAATGTTGTTATTATTTATTTATGAAATATATTTATTATATATAGTTTATGCATCATTTAATATTATTAATGATGTATTAATAGTTAAACTGAAATGTAATTATTATTATTATAATTATTATGAACAGCTTAAATCAGAAGTCACTTATAGTTAAAAACAATTGAAAAGGTCCTAGTACAAAAAGACTAGATATTTATTAAATAAATTCTTTTAAATATTAATTATTTAATTTAAAGAAACTAATTATTCCAATAGTCATAATTCAAGACTCCCCTACATAAAGAGGGCAGATCCCAAGTTTTGGGGATCATCATTCTTTTTCATTATAATTCTCTTATGGTAATTAGAGAGAAGTTTTCTGCTCCAATTAATTGAAATAGTCTCACCTAATAATTCTAGATCTGAACCTACAGTGAACCTATGCCCTCTATCTCTTATTGCATGTTAGAACCAAGCTTGGGGGGATCCATTTACAACCAGGAACGGTATAAGGGTCATGGTTGAAAGGAACATGGTAGCCCCAAAGTTATCCAGCTAAGGAATTACTCTAACAGCTCAACTAAGCTTAGGAGATTTCTACACTAATTATTGTTTGAGTGTGCAGGCATCTACAGGAGTAAGTCAAACTTCAAATACAGCTAGGTATGACTTATTAACTCAACCGTTTAATTTATATGGACAATTAGGTATTTAATTTAGGCTTTTAGACTAAGATTAATGGTTCAACAGTGTTTTAAATATTAACCCAAACATTTTCAAACTTAGAGGTTTTGACCAGAAATCAGTGGAGGGTCTAGCAGGCCAAGCCCAGCTTGTATGTTCTAGACAACACCCCATCAAAAAAACTTAGGAACCCTACTGTGGTTTTTCGGAGGACTTCTAACATTGTGCATTTCTCCCATTGTTTTCCCATATTAACATCAAGGTTAGAGTTATTATGTTTTTAAATAATTGTGTTTTATGTCTGAATCATCTTATCAATTCGTAGTGCAGGGATTATTTTTGCCTTTTAATACTTTTATTATTATTCTTTCTATGCTTAAGAATCATCAAATAGAAATGGCAACAGCATCAAGTCAGACATCGAATATCTTAGCCACACTACACATCAAATCATAGATTAAACAATAACAATAATTATTATTTTATGTTATTTCAACCCAAGGTATTCTACATTCCACATTATCAACATCTCTACGATTGCAACCAAACAGTCAACCACTATATCGAAAAAAACAACAGATATTTTCTCATGGATCGAATCCCACTACCAAAAAATGCATTCCATATCATTAAACTATATTACTTTTAGCCCATAGAAATAGAAGTCAAGAGATCAAATCTCACTAACATTCTAGGAAGACCATACTATCTTAAGAGTAGCCAGACAACGTAGTAGTTTTACACAAAAGCATTTAAACATCCAACCAATCGTTTTCTTTACCATTTAACAAACACTTATAGCCATTCTTTAAACATAAAACGAAAGGCAAGGGATCGAATCCCTCTATTCTTACATTTAAAGAAACCACCAGAAAATGTAGCAAGAAGAACCAAAGTGAAACCCCACAGGCTTATAAGAAGACCAGACAAGGGCTTCGCTTCTCCTACAAACACATCTTGTTCTGGAAGCTATTTTAAAACTAAGATTTGCAAACCCATTCAACAGTCAGAGCCACGATAGCCACATGAGGGATCTAAAACTCTTAACCATTAATTCAAATAGAGAAAACACAGAGATTAGTTATCTTCAGTATAGGTTCAAAGTCTAATAGAAAATGCAGAGGTCAACACTTCCCTATTCCTCAAATAGAGTCAACCTCAGCTCATGATAAACGCAGGTCCTAGCAAAATCACGATTGTTCTTTATAAAATACTCAAACGACGACCTTCAGAATAAAAGCAATGATATCAAACATAGAAATTGAAACTACTACTCTTACCCATAAGAAAAAGCAAAGACTAGACAATGTGCAAATCATTTATAGAATTATGCAGTAGGCCATTTGCTCTATTCACAGGTCCAAGGATTCTTTCAAAACAAAATACACAGACATGGAAACCCCAGATTTATATTGGGTATTATTGCAAATAGATTCTACAAAGTTCAACATTGAGCCAAATGGCCAAACCTTACAGTAAAACCCTCCAAGGCCATTAAAGCTAATAGATAGATTTCACAATGGTCCAGCCAACGGTGACCTCCAGGAACCCAAAACTTGTTGCAGTAAACTCAAACCGGGCTCAAGAAATTCTCAAAGCAAATGCAAACTGTACCACTCCACATAGGCGAGAGGAGGGGATAAAGGATGGTGAACTCTGAACTTACCATATGCAACGCCATCAAAGACGAGTACTGGCCATCGACGAGTAGCCACATAGAAGAAGAATTCCAAACGATTACTTGCCAAACAAGTGAACCATATGAATGTCAAACCCTGATATCATTATCAAAGTCTATTTAAACAAAATAGCAGGAAATGTAGTATAAACCAGGGATTGTATTACCTTCTTATTTCAGTTGCCATCTTGACATATGAAACCCCATATGGTGCATTGACCATGATCCAAGCTCAGGTCAGGGCACGAAACCATCAAACGCATCCAATAGAAGACCAAGGCAAAAGAACCACGAAAATGAACCTTCATTGGTGTAGAACCCAAGGGAAAACCCTCAGTATAGCTGGCAGCATTGGCCATGTGCCGTCGTAGAGCTACATCTAATTCTACCACCAACCCCAAACATTTTGATATCAAACCTGATCTCTATAGTAGTAGAGTTAGTCATGATCCACAAGTTTTGCAGAGAATGCAAGTATTATGTAGTGCCAACAAGTAATTGCAAGGTCAACAAGTATTACAAGTTCAACAAGTATTGTAAAATCCATCAAGGCCTTTAAGGTTCCAACCTTCAAACATCACACACTTTAGGATTAAGTAATTGCTAGAATTGTGAAGTAAGCACCCTAGGTAGATGCCTTCGTAGGTACACCTGCAAACCATGTACAATTGAATGCATTAGCAAAACTCGCTAAGTAAGTCATAAGTTTCCATTTCTTACACCCCGCCTCTCGACAACTCTGTCGGGGTACTTTTCCTCCTTAAAAAGACCAAGCATCTTATCATGGGCCTCAATCGTCACCAATAGGGGTCCATATCACCTGAACTATCAGTTAGAATTTCATAAATATGCACACAAACTCTTAAAAATAGTAACAAGGAGATTTGTATTATTATACTCTAAACATTTGTACACTTGTGACAGAATTACACTTCTACTCATTACATCGCTTCCACAAAGTTGTAGGAATAACAACCAGTAAGACCATGATACTTAGGAAACTAAGACCCTTTAAATGTCGCAAAATAAGTACTAGTGTAGTATGTTCTTATCAGTGCTGAAGTTAATTTACAAATCATCATCTCTTAAATAGTTTATTACAGTAACGGAAATTTTTTTAAATTTTTACTATTTTTAGGGACATTACATCGGGCCATAACTTCCCTTCTAGTGCTCTCAAGGTGTGCATAGAAAAGTATCCAAATCCCTTGATCTTTAGTGAGGCTACACTCTTCACTAGGTTTATCAAGCCAATTCTAAATCGTCTTCTACTCTTGGTTTCTTACACCCAAATCAAGCAAAATCAAGGGATACATATAAACCAAGCCAAGGCTATATCTCAAACACACAAATTTACAGAATTATTGACAATGGAAAACGATTTGTAACTATGGGATGAACAAAATGATATTTCCATGGGTTTTCCAAAATTATGGCATAGCAAAAACAAATTGTAGGATGGAAAAATAACTACAGGGAAGAAAACGATTTATCCCACAAGTATCTGAGCATTCATATGGCCAAAACCGAACTCTATGGACCCCCAAGTCGATTTTCCCTCTTCACCACTGTTATACAACACAAAAACACCCTTCCCAGCTACAAAAATGAAGGAAACCACAACAAAAACATGGAAGAAAATGCCCAGGAAGCTCAGACTGCGTGAGAGAGAAAAGACTATGCATGAATAATGACCCGAGGAGCAATTTTGTGGGTCCTTTCTTTCCCAAGAAGGAAAAATTCAATTTTCAAAATTGATGGCTTTCTCATACACGAAATTAGGTAGCCATACCTCTCCATTCCCCAAATCATTAACTACCTCAACCAAATATTGGAATAAATAAATGATTGGGTGTATAATTTAAAATGGGTAGTTGAGGGTTTATGGGTTCTCTCATTGACACTTGGCTTGACTCTATTGGCTCAAGGGTTTGAATATTTTCCCTCCTTATTCTCTTGTTGCATTGCATAGCTAGTTATGGGTATTTTATTAAAATGCATATTTACATAATGTTATAATTTCTATTGTGCTTGCCTAGTACGAGAACCATATGCATCGATTTTTAATTTTTGATACATAAATCACTAAATTGATGGAGGGGCCTTGGCCTTGAGCTTCTCGCCAAGATTTTATAATGATATTTACATCAGTTACAATTTTATAATAGGGTCAAAACTGAGATATTACATTCATCTCCCCCTTAAATTATCACTGTCCTCAACGCTCTTTAAAATTCAACAAAAATGGATATGCCACTATCATGGCATCCTCCAGCTCCCATGTAGCCTCCTCGAGACTGTAGTGCTTCCTTTGCACCTTCACCTATCTGATGGCTCGGTTCCAGAGCAATGTAACCTTCTTGTCTAGGATGCGCAGTGGATCGTTTTGGAACTCTCCTTCGGGTTCCACCTGGATAACATCTCAATTAATCACATGGTTAGTATCATGTACATATTTCTTAATAAAAGAGACATAAAAAACATTGTGAGCTCTAGTGTTAGCAGGAAATGCAAATCTATATGCAATTGGCCCTATTCTTTCAAGCACTTCAAATGGCTCACAATATATAGGTGATAACTTGGCACAATTCCCAAGCTTCAAGGAACTCTTCATTGGCCTCACTCTAAGGTAAACAGGATCCCCAACACTGAACTCCCTATGCACCCTATGTTTAACTGCATAGATTTTCTGTCTATCTTGGGATGCTTTTAAATTATGTTGGATCTTTGCAACCTCTTGTTCCATTTAGTTAAACAATTCTAGCCCAAGTACAATTATGTTCACTGGATTATCTCAAGTCACTGGTGTCCTACACCGTCTGCCATACAAATCCTCATATGGAATCATGTCCAATGACGCTTGTTTCACATTATTATACATGAACTCTACAAAGTGTATATAATCGTCCAATTCGGATGGTTTGTCCATTACATACATGCGAAACATGTTTTGAAGAACCTGATTGACTCTTTCTGTCTTCCCATTTGTTTGATGATGGTATGTTGTGCTAAAGTTTAGTTGCATACCCAAATCTACAAAACGACCTTACCAAAAATTGGAAGTGAATTTGGTATCCCTATCAGAAATTACTGCCTTAGGAAATCCATGCAATCTGAAAATTTCCTTCATGAAAATATTTGCAATGACATCGGCTTTATATTTCGACTTAATTGGTATAAAACGTGATTCCTTCGTTAACTTCTCCACCATAACCATGATGGAATCATGTTGTCTCACAGTCATTGGAAAACCTGTAGTGAAATCCATGGAAATTATTTCCCATTTCCATTTCGGAATTGGCAATGGATGCAATAAACCTGCCGGGTGTTGGTGTTCAACCTTCACCTGCCGACATTTCATGCACTTAGAAATGTATTTAGCGATGCATGTCTTCATCCTTGGCCATAAATATTGTTTTCTTGCTTTAGCAATTGTTTTCTGATATCCTGGGTGACCAAAATATGGAGCTTTATGGATTTCATCCATAACAATCCTCCTCAAGTCTACGACATTTGGAATATAAATTTTATTCTTATAAGTAAGAAGTCTTCCACCTTCCAAATTATACCCTTCATACTTCTTTTCAAGGTTCAACTGCTGCAATTTGTCCTTTACCTGCACATACATTTCATCTTCAACAATATAGTTAACAATATGTTGCCTCAAATTTGGTTGGAAAGTACTAAGGGTTGCAACATGCATTTCATGTACTTTCCTGCTGAGTGCATCAACCACCTCATTTTATTTCCCCTTTATGTGTTTGATCTCAAAATCAAATTCAGACAAAAATTCCAGCCACCTAGCTTTCCTAGCATTTAAAGTTGGCTTCTCAAACAAGTATTTTAGACCACAATGTTGTGTCATTGGCTCAAATTTACTACCCATTAAGTAATGCCTCCACATCTTTATAGCATGTACGATGGATGCAAGCTCTAAATCATGAGTATCATAGTTCTTCTCAAGCTCCTTCAACTTTATTGACTCATAGCATACAACATGGTTGTATTGCATAATAAATCCTCCAAGTCCTTGATTGCATGGATCAGTACACACCACAAATTATTTTTCGAGGTCAGCAATTTTCAAAATGGGTGCACTCGTGACAAGATTCTTCAACTGTTGGAAGCTTTATTCACATTTCGGTGTCCACTCAAACTTTATCCCCTTCTTTTGTAAATAAGTGATTGGATGTGCAACCTTGGAAAATCCCTCAATGAACCTCCTATAGTAACCAGCAAGTCCCATAAAGGATCTCACATCTATCATGTTCCTTGGAGTTGTCCAATTCATAATGGCTTCAATATTTTCAGGGTCCACATATATTCCTTCGTTTGAGATAATGTAACCCAAATAATGAATTTTATCTTTATAAAAATCACATTTACTAAACTTTGCATACAACTTATTCTCCCTTATCAATTGCAATGCCACTCTCAAATGTTCTTCATGCTCTTCTTCATTCTTAGAATATATATGAATGTAATCTAGAAAAATAATAATAAACTTGTCAAAGTACTTGCTAAAAACACTATTCACGAAACACATGAATGTAGCTGGTGCATTTGTGAGACCAAATGGTTCCACCACAAACTCATAGTGCCCATACCTTGTTCTAAAGGTCGTCTTATGAATATCTTCCTCTTTGATTCTTACATGATGGTAACCAGACCTCAACTCAATCTTTGAAAATACCTTTTCTCCTCTCATTTGATCGAAAATGTCATTAATTCGAGGTAATGGGTATTTGTTCTTCACAATGAATTTGTTCAAATGCTTGTAGTCAATACATAACCTGAGTGTTCCATCTTTCGTTTTCACAAATAGAATAGGTGCTCCCCATGGGGACACACTTCGCCTGATATATTTATTCTTCAACAACTCTTGTAATTGCATTTTCAATTCTATCAATTCCGATGTACTCATCCTAAAGGGTTTCTTGGACACTGGTGTAGCTACCAACACAGGGTCAATTGTAAAATCAATGTTTCTCTTTGGAGGAAGTCTTGGAATCTCATCAGGAAACACATCACTGAATTCTTGTAGTATGTGATAGTCCTCCAACTTAGGAGTTTCATTTTTTGTTGCCTCTAAAACATGGGTGCATAAAATTGAAAACTCTTCCTACAAAAATTATTCAGCTGCATGGCCGAAACCTTCCTAATAGAAATCACCATTGGAATTCCTTTTACAACCCTTGGGATTCCTTCTTCGTCCATGCATTCAAATGTCTTCTTGTAGCAGTTAGTTTTAACCTTGTGTGCTTCTAACTAGTCCGTTCCATTGAGAATGTCATAGGAACCAAGTTGCAAAATATTCAGATTTGCATAAATGAATAGCCCATCCATATATAATGGACATTTCTCTACAATTTCACTAACTTTTGTCTTGGTTCCAATGGCTAGTTGAACTAACCATGATTTATTATGATTTAATTTTTTAAAATCACAAATCTCAACAATTTTAGGAGTGATATAATTGTGAGTAGATCTAGGGTCAATCAAAATAGAAATAGATTGCTTAGCAATCTTACCTTGAACTTCAACCACAGTTGATTGATGATCTTCCCGGTGGTTCTTTGGTGTTGCATAGATTCTAGAGATGGTGCTCTCCACTTGACACACAGTTTAAGCTCCTTGGATGTTATGAACTTGCTTTACATTCCCATTCTGATGTGTACAGTTCCTAATCATATGGTCCCCTCCACATCCCCAACATTGAAGTGGCTTTATTGGATCCTTTGGATCTCTTGGCATGTATCCCATCATTCTAGTTGGCTTAGTCACAACCTGCAATAGCTACCTTTGTTGATTTTGGTTATGAGGTGGTTTGAAACCCATCCTCCTTTGGTCAAACTTCTCATTTTTCTTATCCTTCCATGCTTTATGGAAATCGGGTTTGCTCTTGTTTTAATCATAACAATACTTTCTCTACCTCATTGTCTCCTCTAGAGTTCAAGATTCATCAAACTTAATCCTGTCTTTATATGACCGAGGTATTCCACTTAGGAAAAAATGAATTTTCAACTTATTATCTCTGATATAATTAACATACCTCAACAACTCCAAGAATTTGTTTGCATACTCTTCCATGGTCATTTGTCCCAATCTCAACTCATGGAACTCTTTGATCTTATCATCATAGTACCTATCACAGAGGTACGTTTGCTTGAAGTACTTCTTAAACTAATTCCACACAATCTTCCTTTCATTGATCTTCTTCACTTTCCTGAGGTGATCCCACCATATAGAGGCTCTTCCATTTAAGTTGAAGATGGCTACCCTTGCCTTCATATTTCCAGAGTAGTTTTGGACTTGGAAATACTTCCTCATCCCAAGAAGCCAATCTTCAGCTTATTGATCAGACTTTACCTCGCCATCAAATGTAGGAGGTTTGGCCTTCTTAAATTCCCCATGTGAACTTTTCTTATAATGCCTCTTTCTCTTACTCCTGTGAGATGAATAGATTGAACCTTCAATGGATTCTTCAGAGTCGGATGATCCACTAGAAGATATTTCTGGAGTATATTTTCTATCTCTAGAAACTCTTCTTGAGTTATTGGACTTCTTGCAGGAATTTCTCCTTGAAATACTCCCACTCCTTTCTGGATTTGTTGAGTGATTCCCATAGTTAATCCTCCTTTGAATTCCTGTCAAACTCTCTAACATGGCTACGTTCAACTAATTTTTTTCTTCTTGAACTTTAATCAGCCTTTCATTATTTTCTCTATAACTCTGCAACTCCACCCTTAGGCTCCTCATGGTGGATGCAATATCTAGGGGAGTCTCTTGATTTATTCTCCCATTGGATTCTATTTCAACATTCTCAACTTATATGTTGTCTCCCATGGCATCTGTCTCAGTTTCATAGGTATCCTATGCATAATCCATGATGATGATCCTTTTAACCCAACCAAGACCAAGAAATTTTCAACTTCACTTTAACTGAAATGTTGACCCTTAAATATCACTGATATGATCCTAAGTCTGAAAAATTTGTTCATAAACATAATTTTTAGCTGCATTATATTCTCAAACATTCATAAATTATTCTCATGGATTTGGGAAGATATCATATTTACAATTTTGTCAAATTATAGAATTTTCTCACAATCAATGACTGTCTAAGGGGGACAATGAGGGTCAAGTGAGCTTTCCCCCTTGTGGGGGTCGGCGGGGGTCAAGGTATTGTTTTTTGTAAATATTTCAATTCCACACAATCTGGCACATAAGTTCCATGAAAATTTTCAATTTCTGACACCTAAAAATCTTTTTGGAGAAATTGCTTAATTTCCCTTTTTCGACGGACTTTTCCATTTTTTTCCCGACCTATTTCGGAAGACTTACCATTTTGTCTCGAATCGACACACTTTCCAATTTGATACCAACCTGTTTCGGAGGACTTATCATTTTGTCATCGATTGATGCATTTTTGGTTTTGTCGCCGATTTGTTTTGGCCCCCTTGTGGGGGACGATGGGGGTCAAGCTATTGTTTTTTGTAAATATTTCAATTTCATGCAATCTTGTGCATAAGTTACATGACATTTTTCAATTTATGGCACCTAAAAATCTTCCTGGAAAAAATGCTTAATTTCCCTATTTTGGCGGACTTATCCTTTTGTCTCAGATCGACACACTTTCCAATTTGACATCGACCTGTTTTAGAGGACTTATCCTTTTGTCACTGATCAATGCATTTTTTATTTTTTCACCGACCTGTTTCGGTGCAAGTTTCATTTTTCCTCCGATTAGCTCATTTTCCATTATGTTGTGAACTTGTTTTTGTGTAAAATTCATTTTGTTGCCGATCGACGCAATTTTCATTTTCTTTCCCAAATGCCTTTTTCAACAACTTTTTTATTTCTCAGTGAAATGCATCGACGACTTTCCCAATTTCTCACCAATCGTTTCAGTGCTCTTTTCCATTTTGCGTTGACATACACTTAAACAAAAACTTAAAAAAAAATAGAAAAAACTTTGAATTTTTATTGAAATTTTCCTAATGATCAGAGGTGATCAAGGAATAATCTTGCCAATGCAACTTGGTCAAGTTATCCCATTCAAGCCCGATGTTGTAACTTGTGGCTCTAATACCATATTTTCATGTCCCCTTCCATCAATCCCACTCCGGGAAGGGAACATGACACTAAGTCTGGAATTCTAGCCCCATGCTCATTAAAAAAATTCATAGCAAATAAAACACATATGTGTGCATATGCATGATTTAATTTGACACATAAGAATAAATTATAATACACTCATCTATATGCGATTTCCAACAGAATCATAATTAAAACATGCATCAATTGAAAACATTGCATAACTGAAATACGAGACAGATTACTTATCTTGAAATGAAGTAGCCTGAGCAACTGTCTACACAACTGCAACGTTCCACCCAACCATAGGCCAACTGTGCACATCAATCTCTCAACACAGTTTCCACCATCGAGCTGGGAATGATTTCCACAAGGAAAAATGAAACAACCACTAACACATAGCCATGTAATACTTCACAATTCAACCAAGCTAATCCATAGTTGGGTTTATCAGGCTGCTAGAGCAATATAAGGGAATGAATTGCTAAGCTAGTGAGCTCAAGCATAGATCTATTGGCACCTCTACAAAATCTAGCTAGCTTCGCACCCACAATACCTGCACACCCAACACAAGGAAGTATTACTTTCATTGCTACACAGGCCCTCAGGCGATACCTTCCCTTCTAGTGCTCTCAAGGTGCGCATAAAAAAGTAGCCAAATCCCTTGATCTTTAGTGAGGTTACACTTTTAACTAGGTTTATCAAGCCAATTCTCAACCCGCTTCTACTCCTTGTTTCTTGCACCAAATCAACCAAAATCAAGATATACATATAAACCAAGCCAAGGCTATATCTCAAACACATAGATGTACACAATTGTAGAGGATGGCAAACAGTGTGTAACTATGGGATGAACAAAATGAAATTGCCATGGGTTTTCCAAAATCATGGCACAACAAAAACAAATTGCGAGATGGAGAAATAACTATAGGGTAGAAAACGATTTCTCCCACAAGCATGTGAGCATTCAGATGGCCAAAAACTACCTCTATGGACCCCCAAATCAATTTCCCCTCTTCCCCACTATTATACAAGTTAAAAATGCCCTTCCCGGCTAGAAAAATTAAGGAAACCATAACAAAAACATGGAGGAAAATGCCCAGGAAGCTTAGATTAAATGAGAGGGAAAATACCATGCATGAATAATGTCATGGGGAGCTATTTCGTGGGACGTTTCTTTCCCAAGAAGGAAAAACACAATTTTCAAAATTGATGGCTTGCCTATACATGAAATTGGGCAGCCATGCCTCTCCATTCCCCAAAGCATTAACTACCTCAACGAACACTTGGAAGAAATAAATGATTGGGTGCATAAGTCAAAATGGGTAGTTGAGGGTTATGAGTTCTCTCATTGACACTTGGCTTGACTCTATTGGCTCAAGGGTTTGAATATTTTCCCTCCCTATTCATTGTAAAAATCATGCCCCATACTCTTGTTGCATTGCATAGCTAGTTGTGGGTATTTTATTTAAATGCATATTTACATGATTTTGCAATTTCTATTGTGTTTGGGTAGCACGAGAACCATATGCATCGATTTTTAATTGCCGATACATAAAACGCTCAATCGATGGTGGGGCCTTGGCCTTAAGCTCCTCACCACGATTTTATAACGATATTTACATCATTTTACAATCTTAATGCAATAGGGTCAAAATCGGGATATTAAATTTAACCAATGGTTGATCAATGGTCAATTAATGGTTGACCAATGGTCAACTAATTGTCAACCAATGTCGACTAAGTAGTTGACCAATGGTTGACTATTTATTGACCATTTCTTATTATTGCTAATTATTGTGATTATTAATAAATATGGCATAGTAATTATAATAATAATTATTATTATTATAATAAAAACTCAACAATTGTTATTATTATTTTTAATTATTTTATTTTTATAATAACAATTATTATAATAATAAAAACTCAACAATCCTTTTGGGCACACTAACGGTCAACTAGCAATCCATATTAATTAATTAACATGGCTTATAAACGTTGATCAATGTATATCAACCATGGCCACAAATTTAAATGTGGTTAGCGTACATAAACCATATTAATCAATTAATATGCATTACTAATAATTTAACAACTAAGTTATGACAGAATTTTTTATCTTCGAAAAAAATAAAAATTACCTTCTATAGAATCACAGAATCCATAACATCAGAATTAATATTATTATCTTTTAAATGCCATCGTTTAGAAACAGAAACAGTGACACGAAAAGAGCAATGCAGCTACCAAAAGCCTCCAAGGGAAAATGCAAAGATCATGGTTAACTAGAACTCTACATGCTTGAAAATTTTGGACAATGTTAACACATTTCATGTTTCTACATGACCGCGTATATGGAATCATTAACCTCTTTTAATTGGTTTTAAAACCATTTATCCATGTACACATTTATTCTCATTAACATTTTTTTAACCTTGGATTTACAATCATTTATCCATCCATGCATTTATCGTCATATGAAAGCATAACTTTCAATAAATTAAAATTAAGAGCTCTAACATAGCTGCGCCGAAGATGTGTCTCGGCTACCTGTATTAAAGTCTATCCACTTTTCTTCTCGTCGATGTTAGTTGTTTTCGGCTGTATTCAGACCATGAGCAGAGACCCTCATATGGAGAACAAAATTGGAAGGAAATTGTAAGGTGGCTTGGAAGGAAATTGTGGTGCTTGCCTTCACGAGCTTAAGAACTAACTCACTCTAGAAGTAACTCATATAACTATGATTACAAGGGGTTGAGTCATGGAAGAGTCCACAAATTAGTCAAATCTTTGAGAAAAATCAAATGTAATTCAAGTCATTCAAATCTTTTCAATCCTACCCATTCCACTTAGAAACACAACTCCATCATGACAAACAAAACTCCATCACTAATAGGTTTTACGACATCACACAACTCCATCACTAATAGGTTTTACGACATTGTAATGTCGTTTGAAATTTAAAAAATGAGTCTAGTGTTAGACGCATCAAAACACTGCAAACTAGACCTCTTCTTGGAATACTACATTCTTCAATTTGATTATAGGACAAAGTCATAATAAAACCGATCCACCCTTGGAAGAGAGCTTTGAGTCTCGGGAACACCATTCATTCTTTGTATAAAAGAGAGTATGAACTGGCTCCATGGCGATCATGAAATTTGTATGGTAAATGACAGTCCAATAAATTGGCTCCGTGCTAGTCATGAAAATGGTAATGCAAGCCACGCCAAACTCGTTGTTAAGCTTTTGGTAGTAAATTCATGCGTTTGACATGGAACCCGAAGCTATATGGTGGTCACGAAAATGGGGCCTTTTAGAACACATGACGTGACAATCACTGCTTCTTCCACCGTTACATTCAAAATATACAAGTTCAATAGTAACCTTACATTGTGCAGAAGCTTAGTGACTCAGTTACTAAGCAAAATTTATGATTAAATAGAGCTTCTTCTTCCACCGTTATTACTGCTGCTTCTTCTACGTAATAAAGCTTACTTCATGGCTGGCATAGATATTGGTTATTCCACCTGTTACATCCAAATGTGAGTAGATTTAATTAGAGGTTTCACCAAATATACAACAAACTTTATGAAAGTAACTTTACTTCTCATATCTGTATACTATTGTTAGAAATCTTTTATAAGATTTCTTATTGACTCATTGACTCATTTAAAGGTGAATTTGTCATTAGTCAATGCCAACTTCTAGATATGCATTTTGTGTGAGTGAAATCCATTTAGATGGACAATTATAGATAGTTGTTAATTTTCCCAAAATGAAAAGTTATATTTTCAATTCAAAAATGAAAAATTATAATGTCAAATGCATGTCTAATGCATGGGAAAACTCATGCCACTCAAGGATTTTGTACTACATGCAGTCAGGTATTGAGTTACATAACTTCCCATTGGATCCTTAAGTCCAATATTTGTATCCCATAAGAGAGACACTTGAATGAATGAATTCAACATAGTATGAGAAAAGGAATTCAATAAACAATGATGTCCTTCACTTTTTATTCACTCTCATCCACAATTTGTCAACTCAGCGACTTTTGTCCCACTGCCTGGCTTTCTTCTTTCGATCTATCTGTTTCATTGAAAAACAAGCACTTAAGAGATATAAATGGTTGGGGACTTATCTTAAGATACCATATCTCTGGCAGGTTCGGTGAGGCACTCTTGAACCAATCTGCTTCTTTGACTCGATCAAGTGGGACTGGGATTCAAAGAGGTTTCCAATTATTCAACCTTGGTGGATTTCTTTGCTCCAAGTGTTGCTTCAACATATTCTTTGTTTCAAAGTCTTGCCGAATTTAAATAAACAAACCTCACATGAAATGAAGCTAAGCATAACATAGTGTTGGGGATAGCTATGCCATCAGAGGGGAAATCAAGAGCTAAAGGAGACCCAAAAAAGGATTCGAGGAAAGAGCCCAAGAAAGCGTACCCATGTTACAGTAAAAATATTATTTTGAAGCCTTTATTTAGAGTGGAAGTGAAACTGGATATGAAGTAGTACCAAGGTGAGGTCAATGATTTAAAATTGAATCACTCTAGTTGCAACAATTAGAGTTCTATTTTACTATCAAGTAAATAGATGAGGAGCATAATTTTTCATTTGCATGAATTAAATTAGAGGGAAATGCATTAAACCTGTGGGAAACCCACATGGAGATACTTAGTTTGGATGGCGATCCACTAGTGTCTAAGTGGGAGGATTTCTAAACCCTCATTAGGTCTCAATTCTATCATGTCGGGTATGTAGAGGACCAAGGGATCCATTGGAATTAATTCAAGCAAAGGAAAGGGTAAAGTGCATAAGAGTACACCACCGAATTCGGGATAATGGCTATCATGTCGGGTATATCACCCACGAATCTAGATGTACTTCTAAAGTATTTGAGGGTTATACACAATCATTTATGAAACCAAGTGATGCTCTTCAAGCCTAAGACAATAAATGAGGCTTGTGTGGAAAGCATAGTACCTAGAAAACATAGGCCATAAGAAAGGAAATGCAAGTCATTATGTGGTCATTCTAAACAAAAATAGAACCAAGATGCTTCCAAGGAGGGGAAGAAGAAGTGGAAGAGAAAAGATAATAATACTACCACCATGCCATATCAATACAAGGATCCGAGAAACCACTATAATAATTGCAACATTCATAGTCACACTAAATACAACTCGCGCAAGCTACATCCATAACTGAACCCCAAGATTAGTCAGAAGGATTCCAAGAAGAAGAACATGCATATAGCCATCGATTCAAGAAACCAAGTAGAGAGAATCTCAGATGTAGAAGAGAATATTGTCTACACTACAATGGATGAGGAGGTAAAGGTTAGTAGCCTTGAGCCCAAGGAAGAGAAGGAGATAGCGAAACTCCTCCACATCAAGACACAGGTAAAAAATACTAAGGTTGATGTTAAATTTTATCCTAGTTCATAACCTAATATCATAGTAGAAGATCTGGTAAGTAAGCTTGGATTGGAACCACATGATCATCCTAGACCCTATCGATAGGAATGGGTAAATAAGGATGCATAACTTAGGGTCACAAAATAGTACAAAATCAAATTTTCCATAAGTGTATATTATATTGATGAAGTGGAGGTAGACATAGTACCCCTTGTTGTTTTGGTGTAGTTTTTGGAAGCCCCTACATGTATAAGAGGGATGTGATATTCATGAGGATACCAAACCAATAACACTTGACCAAGATCTCTCTGGCAATTGGCAACCAAGAAAAACATATGATCAATTGAAGTTGAATTTTTTTGTTGATTTTCTTAAGACAAAGTCAACAAAAAGGTGGATCTCATTAAGAGTAAATGAATCTCTGGAGGGATGTACGAGAAACCATAAGTTCACAAGTTCGATAACCTTTTGTAGGAATACAAAGAAGTGTTCCAGGATTCTAGAGGTATACTTCCTAAGAGGGAAGTGGATTATGAGATAGAAATATCTCCATATTCCCCATTTCCAAACATATAATTGTATAGATATTATGTTCTAGAAGCAAAAGAAGTGAAGAAGCAGCTGCAACAACTATTGGACAAGGGGGTAATCCGATCAAGCACCTCACCTTGTGGGTAAGCTATTGTCATAGTACCTAGGAAGGATGGGACTTAGAGGATGTGTTTTGACTATAGATATTTCAATAATATCACCCTTAAGGATCTATACCCTCTACCCATGAATGATGATTTATGAGATTAGTTGTACCTCAAATCAAGATACCACCAAGTACGAGTTAAGGAAGAAGAAACCTAGAAGATTTTTTTCAAGACTACAAAAGGTCTATATGAATGATTAGTGATTCCTTTTGGTTTTTTTAATGCACCAACTCCATTTATGCACTTGCTGAACGACATATTACATCCCTTCCAAGACTCAATTGGAATAGTGTAATTGGATGATATATTGGTTGATGGCGCTACCAAGGAAGAGCATATCTTGCATCTCAAGAAGCTGTTGGAGACCTTGGAAAAATATCAACTATAGGAAAGAACTAAAAAATATGAATTTGATCAATAATATTTGGAGTACTTAGGGTATGTGTTTGGTGTAGGAGAATTCAGGATTTATCCTTCAAATATGGAGGCCATCACTAAGTGTCCTACACCTACAAATGTCACTAAAGTTAGGATATTTTTGGGTGTATCAAAATACCTTTGAATTTTTATAGCTTCCTTTTTTGTTGTGGTTGCACCTCTCCATTCCATGACAACAAGGATAAAGGGATTCCAGTGGAGAAATTATCAGTAGAATTCCTTTAAAGAGCTCAAGCGAAATATCAATAAGGCACTAGTTCTCACAATGCCAAACTTATAATTCCTTTCAAATTGGAGATAGATTCAATTGGGTATGATATGGGAGCAACTTTAATACATGGAGGGATGCTAGTATGCTATCATTATGAAACATTACATGGTAGAGTCCTAAAATACCCTACATATAACAAGGAAATCCATTCCTTGGTTCATTCAAAATGATCACCATTATTCACAATGATAAGCATCCCCTATAGTATTTGTAGGCCCAAAGTACGCTACACAAAACACGACACTATGAGTGGATGGGATTTTTACAAAAAATGCATTTTATCACCGAATATAAGAAGGGCGTTGCAAATAATATGGAATACATGCTCTCAAGGAAACCTACAACTAAGATCATATATTTGGGTACACTTATGAATATGGAGCCTTTCACCCATGATGCATACAAGGAGGAATACACAAAAGATGAAGACTTGAAGGAGGTATTTCAATAGCTCAAAGGCCAATTCCTTGTACAAGAAGGTGAAAATAAAGATGACTATCATCTCCAAGATGGTTTAATCTACAAGTTGGGCAATGATTGTGTTCATAAAATTTATAGATTGAAATTAATGATAAAGGCTCACACCTCCAAATTTGGAGGGCATTTTTCTGTTGGGAGGATAGTTTCTATCTTACAAATATATGTTTAATGACCTATAATGAATGAATATATAGCGGCCATTTTTGTGTTGGGAGGATAGTTTCTATCTTACAAATATATGTTTAATGACATATAATGAAAGAATATATAGCTAGGTTTATTAGAGGATGGATACTTTGATGTACAAGCAACACCGATAATAAGAATAAAGGTATATGCCATCCCTTTCTTATTCCTATGATACCATGGGAGAGAGTCTTCATGGATTTTTTTGGTGGTTTGTAAACCACTAGGAAGGGACATGACTATTTATTTCTGTTAGTTGACATATTCAACAAGATGTGCATTCTTATGCCTTGTAAAAATACCATTAAAGGTTAAGAAGCAGCAAACATATATCCTTTGAGCAAGCGTAGGTGCACTTTGGGATACCAATGAGCATTATCTCAGACATGGGTACTAGATATATTAGTTCCTTTTGGACTATACTTTGGGAGAAAATTGACACTAATTTGAAGAGATCTACAACATTCTATCAACAAATGTATGGGAAGGAAAAAGTAGTCAATGGGTAGACAAAAGTAGTCAATGGGAAAACATAAGTAGTCAACTAGAATTTGGTGCATAATTTGAGGTGTTACAATAATAATAATTCGAGGACCTAGAATTAAAATTTGATCTACATACAATACTCTTATAATAGAACAATCCAAACTTCCATTGGAAAGTCCCCTTTTGAAACTTGTTTTGGGTATCTTCCACCTTCACCTATAGATGTTGCTTATGAACAACAAGGAGGAGTGAGGGAAGACACCACATGTGAAGCATTGAGAACCATAATATTCATTTATAATATTAGGAAAATACATTAACAAGCACATGAGGCACTAAATAAGTAATAATTAAAGTAGAATGCAAGACATGACCAACACAAGGTTGAGAAAAAATTGAAGGTGGGAGACAGAGTTTTGTTGCACTTGAATAAAGAAAGACTATAAGGTCCTAGTAAGAAGATATCAAGGAATTAATGTATGGTACCTTTGAATTGTTTGAGAAGGTAGGATATAATGCCTACAATCTCAATCTACCCCCATATATGTGCATTTACATAGTATTGAATGTGTAAATATGAAACTCCATGAAATTTCCATGTTGGACCAGGAACTTAAGTAGGCCTTACCAACTGTATAAGGATTAGAACCATTATTAGGATCAGGTAGAGTGAGTAGAATACATATTTTTGTAGAATAAGTCTAGAATAACCAAGCGAGGATAGTATGAACTCTAGTAGGTTGATTTTGAAGGACATCTTCGAAGAAAGGTTAATTGATACTCCAAGGAAAAGGTAGAGGAAAAATTTCCTCACATCATTTAGTAAAATATTCTGTGCACCAAAATCCTTCAAAAATAAGGAGGTGTGAGACAAAATGGATCAATATATAATTTCTCATCCATTTTGTTGTTTTCTGGGAGCAAATATTGGATGATTTGGTTTGCAAGACCCATTTTAGGAGCATGCCTCGCATTGAAAATTGGGGATCTAGAACCTTCTAAAGTCTATTTCAGGGATTAAATTATTCTTAACGGGGTTAAAAACATGTCTCTTATTTCATTGTACACCAAACTACCATTCAAACGGTGCAATAATGGCCCCAATTCAAGTTTGTATGATGAAGTTATGCCTCCCACAAGTTGACCTATCTAATTCACCACCATGGTATCAAGTGGATTCCATGTTAGCTCGCATTTATCACACAAGTGGAGATAGTCACGTGCGGAATTTCATGTAAATTCTAGAAGGTCTAAAAACATAACCCTAATTATGGATTGAGACATGCAAAAAATCCTAGAACTAACTTGAAGGCTATCATAGTATGTTAAATATTGTTTTGTTGGGAGAATAAGGGGTTCCATTTTTTTATGATATTATTGTATTGTTCCATATGAAATATAGTAAATTAGTGGGAGTTAAGCAAAGAAAAGGGAGTAGGAGATCCTGTAGAAGCCATACGAGAACAATGTCCAAGATAACTCCATAGTGAGTACCATTTCCTTTGCACTTTCATTTTATATATATAAAAAAGAAAAGCATAGTCATAATTTTGGGTTGGTTTTTTTATAGTGGTTTTTCCTAAGGTAAATTTTGTGTTGATTATGTGGATTGTGTGTTTATTTGCTCTATTTATTTTTCTTACAATTCCATTCATTAAACATTCTATTTGAATGTGTAGTATTAATATTACAAGTGTAACGATGTTGAGTGTGTTGTTGTAAGATATTTTGATGTCTTAGCTAGCAAAATAAGGCATAATTATATCTATCTTAAGTTAAAGGAGTTATCCCACATGCATCTTGGAATAATATGCTCCTATTACCATTCATTATATAAGTAGGTGGAAAATCATTTATCCCACATACATTATGGGATATTATTATTCCGTACCTCTAGCTATATAATAGATGTGAAGAAGAGCCTTTATCAAGAAAAATCATTATATTGTGATTTTATTGTAAAGCTATGATAAGAATTTATGGAGAGTGGAGCTCAAGTGTAAGATTCGATATTTCTAAAGAATAAAGAAGAGAATACCTTCCCAGGGATTTTTTCCCATTTGGGGTTTTACCACATATATCTATTGTATCATTATTTTTCTCTTGTCCATTACTTACTACTTTGATTATATGGTGCTTGTATGGATATAAGGCTAGACTAGTATATTATTTTCGTTGATTTACTCATTACTAAATGTATTATTGTGAGTTTATTTTATATTTATCAATATTTTAACATGGTCTAAGAGCTGGTTACTATGCTCTACTTTCTTCGGTAATTTTTTGATTTTTTTTTTACAAGCACCAAGTTCTTCAATTTTTTGGGGGACCCTCCATGTATAGTACTAGATAACTATATATATTGTAAGATAACAATGATATACATTCTCAAGAGCAAGAATGTGTTGTTCTTAGTTAAGGTTTATCAAGCAAAATCAACCAATGCTAAATACCTAGCTATATGGGAGATCAATGTGATCAAGAAAGAGGACTCATTGGACAAACGGTTTCATATTATTTACATGTAAATATTGATGATGAGGATATTTCAATTGAGGTATGAAAAATTTATCTTCTTTATTTGATAAAAGTGATGATTTTTCTGCCTACTACGTTGAAAATAAAATCCATGTGTTAGACCATCAAGGTTTTGATAGAATAGGGTCATTTCTTGCTCAAATTAAAGCCAATAATGAAAATTTAAATAATTGTGGTAATGATTACAAGAAAAATGATAATTCCCTTATTATTCACATAGAAGAAATGTTACCTTCTTCACTTCATATGTTCAAACTCAAAATAAAACCATTGACATGTCTAAACGTACTATCAAACCCAGTCTTGAATATTTTGTAAAGGTTTGATATGTGATCAAGATAGATTAATTGTTTTTGCTTTAATTATCCAATAGTTAAGTTCTAATGGCATATAGTAAAAATAATCCCAATAGATTTTTTAATAAAAACCCTAAGTCACATAATAAAGGATCAACTGCTCACCTGTATAGTGATGATGATGCTTCTAACATGGTATCTAGTAAAAGGAAAGTGTATTCTCCTTGTAAGTATTGTGGAAAAACCAATCACCCTGAAAGTATTTTATTTAAACGAAGATGTGAACTTGCTAAATCCATGAAGAGATCCTCCAAATAATAATAGTTATCTTCGTACTCCTATTTGTGATATTTTGTGAATAGGATCACTCAGCAGTAGTAGACCTCACTAGAATTCACTCATGTAGTGCAGAAAGAAGAAGAAGAAGCACTGAATCAATTAACACTCATAACACAGAAAATGGAGAAAAACGGTTGTATCATACATCAACGGTAAGCTGTCACTCTGCAATGTAAATAATAACTGAAGACAATACAATAACTGTCAATATAATTCAAATTAACCAAGAGGTCATTCGAATCATCCTCAATGTGTAGCTTGGATAACATTGGAGACATCATCCAATCAGTAGGGCCAATCATAAATGGTCAAAAGTCAGTCAAACGAGTCTAACTAAGTCTAACTGAACCATGTAAGCACAAATCAGGGGATGGAGACTCCAATGAGGGCACATGAGGTTGTCAGAAGGTCAAGTGGCACTCCAAAATAGACAATTGGGAGCTATAGGCAGTTAAACTAAGCAATAAATGCACCAACTGGATAATAAATGCTCTAACTGACTTTTAAACTCCTGGTAGGTGAGATAAGGTGCACATGTGAGTCGGGTGAGGAAAACAAGGCCCATCAAGTAGGTAGGAGGGCTACTAGGGCTGAAGAAAGGCTCTAGGGAGATGAAAATAGGCTCTAGGTGCTAGGGAGACCACCAATATGATGACGTGATGCATGCATTTGCATGAAAATGCATGCAGATGACTGGATGCATGCAGGAATGCAATATACAAAAGTGATGGTGAGAATATTCCAACACCCCCTGCAAGCTATACTATGAGGTAGTAACTAAAATGGTAAAATAGGGCCCTGGTGCCTAAGACCAAATGTCACACCGTACAATCAATCTAAGTAAACTAAGTCAGGAAAGAGGGAAAACCTAGTGGGAAGAAATCCCTCCTTCAAAATAGACTGAAGGATGCTAATGTAGCATATCATAACTCACCCCAAGAAGGTATCTAAGGTAAGTGAACCTCTTCATCGTGAAGGTCTTGGTAAAAATATCTGCAATCTACTCTTTCGTCGGAAGGTATATTAGTGAGATGATCCAATCATGCACTAATCCTCTGATGTAATGCATGTGTATCTCAGTGTGTTTGGTTCTCTGTCTCAGAACTGGATCTGTGGAAATCCTGATAGCACTCTGATTGTCACAATAGGTGACTGGTAGAGTAATTAATTAAATCCCAAACTATGATAAGATTCCCCAGAACCAGATGCACTATGTGGCTGCATTGACTGCACCTTTATACTCGACCTCTACTGAAGAAAGAGCTAAAGCAGTCTGGTTTTTGCTCGACCAATATGAGTCAGTGTAGCCAACAAGGTCCAAAGGAGACCCAATTGCATAGTGAAGACCATAGGTCTTGGTCCCTTGCAAGTAATGCAAGATCCTCTTTGCTTCCTTCTAGTGAATCTCATGAGGCTCCTGCATGTATCTGGAAACATCACTAACTGCATAGGAAAGATCAGGTCGAGTGTGTGTAAGAAACAATAGACTCCCAATCAACTGCCGATACAGTGTACTATCCACCGGAGGTGTGGAAGAACCATCCTCAAGGTTGATCCTTGAAAGAAAAGGAAATGTTGGTAGTTTGCATTCATTCATGTGGAATTCGTCAAGCATATCTGAAACATACTTGGATTGTGAAACCTTGATTCCTAAATCAATTTGAGTGACTTCAAGACCAAGAAACTGTCTCAATAATCCAAGATATGACATGGAGAAGGAGTTACGAAAATATGTTTTTATAGATCTTATGCATGAAGTGTTGCTCCCAGTAATCAATAGGTCATCAACATATATAACAATCAGAAGTAGAGAGTCACCTTCATGTATCATGTAGACATTCGAATCATATTTGCATCTTAAAAAGTTTTCTGACATAAGGAAGGAGTTCATTTTAGCATACCAATCTCGAGGAGCTTGCTTGAGTTCATACAAGGACTTCCTCAATATGCAAACAAGTCAAGAGTCTTCAACATACACCTCAGCTTGCTTCATGTAGATCTCCTCCTCTAGATCTCCATGAAGGAAAGCACTCTTGACATCCATGTGATGCACTTCCCAGTGCTTGGATGCAGTAAGAGAAAGAACAAGACGGATGGAATCCATCTTAGCAACAGGTGCGAATGTCTCTGAGTAGTCAATCCCATGGACTTGGGAGTAACCCTTTGCAACCAGACGAGCATTGTATTTGCTAGTGACCCCATCAAAGTCCATCTTAGTTTTGTATAACCAATTGCATTCAAGCTTCCTCCCAGGTGGGAGAGAAACAAGCTCACAAGTTTCATTTCTTCGAAGAGACTCATACTCTTCATCCATAGCTGCTACCCATCTTGTATCTTGGTAGTCTTCAAAGAATGTCTTTGGATATAATCCAATCATGAGAATCAATCTCTCAGCTAGGAATGCATCTATTTGAGAGAGTACATCGGATCTGGTTGTTCTTGAAGGTGATGGATCTCCAACAAGATCATTGGTGGATGTAGCAGTAGTGGTGGCCTAGGATGAAATAGGAGTTCGAACCTTAGTTGATACATCTTCAGGTTCTTGTGGATCTGGATCTAGCATTCACTCTACCTTATGAATCTTCTTTTTCTCAACTTTCTTCATTGAATCTTTGCCATTCAAGCAACCTTTGCAAGAACCTTGGGAAAATTTGAACTTAGGAAGCCCTTCAACCATCTCTTTAGTATGCATGTCTTGCAAGTATTGATAATCAATATGCCCAAATATTTCATGCCACAATCTACTCTCTTCATTGGCATGAGTGTGGAGAGCAGATTGCTTTGAGAGAGGTAAGAAGTGGGAGAACTCATACAATTTTGACTTGTGATTTGCAACTCCTTTTGCAATGGTAGAACCTAATACCATGTCTTGGATCTCGACCTCATTTGGAGAGAAGATCACCCTCTTGGGGTCTCCAATGTGGGTCATCTGAAATACTGAAATTAGATTAGCAGTGAGAGTGGGGACATAGAGTACATCCAAGAAGTATCCATGATCTAGTTTGATTCTTCCAATCCCCTCAAATGAGACCTCAGAATCATTCACCAACATAATGGATGGTTCAACTGTAGCTTCAAATCTATTGAAGAGATTCTTGGAGGAAGACATGTGCCTAGATGCTCTAGAATCTATGATGAAGGAGGATTGAGTTGATGCACCTGCCATGAGGGCATGGCATCTCTCTTTTGTTCTCCGATCCAGATGGTTCACTCTCTTTCTTCCTAGCACATGAAGGTACTGGGAGATTATTATTCTCAAGGAGTTATCCCATGAGATCTATGGTATTCTTCATGCATGAACTTTTAGGGTGATATCCTCGATGACAGTATGTGCGCTTGGATTTTCCCTTCTGAGTGTGCTTGTCCTTCTTAGGATTCGAGGCTCCATATGACTGTATGGGAGCCTCCTTCTCCTTTGTATCATTCGATTTTCTATCAGAATTTTTTTGTTTCCCTTTTCCATTTGCTCTTCTTATCTCAGTGGCTGCAAGAGATGCATCCAGCTTGGTTTTTATCACTCCCATGCTTACTAGCTTCTCCTCCTCAAGTGTGAGAGATTGGATGAAGTTTTCAAGTGAAGGGAATTTCCATTTTGGAATGGACAATATTGATGACTGGAAGGTCGAAACAAACATTGAATAATGAGGGCCTAGCTTCGACAGGATAGCAAGGATAAGTTTTTTTTCTTCCTTCTCAATCCGATACCTCTTTAACTGTGGAATCAAGTTCTTGAATTTGTTGATAAACTCAGTGATAGTTTTGAAACTACTTGGGCTCATGGAGATGAGCTCATTTTCTAGTTTATGCCCCTTCAAATCATCTTTATACCCAAGGAGGGATTCGAGCCTATCCCAAACCTCCTTTTGAGTCTTCAAATCGATAGCATGAAAGTGAAAATATTCAGAAATGTTGAGTAGCAATAGTCCTACTGCTTCATCAAGATTGTCTAAGTACTTGGATTTCTCTCCTGCACCAATTGGCTCAACTACTGAGACATTCACCACTCTAGAAAGACTCTTTGACTTCAAGAATATGTCCATTTTAGCCTTCCATTCGAAGTAGTTGAATGAGTTCAACTTGAGATCCATGATACTGAAGAATTTAAAGCTGAGAGAGAGAGAGATTCCTGGAAAACAAATGAGAATTATGAAAATAAGATCTGCTGCAATTTGAATTGAACAATGCCTTAGGATACTGAGCACATGTGACTAATTCCTTCACACCTAGCTATACCTCATTGGATTTCTTGAGTGAATTCAAGGCAATAGCACCAGGATTTGCTGTGGAAACTCAGAGGCTTCTGGTGCTCAATGAAAGACAGTTGCTCAAATAATTGCTACAACTACTGTTGCAGCAATTCAAATAACTACTGTCAACTATGATACCATGTGATATTTTGTGCATAGGATCACTCAGCAGTAGCAGAACTCACTAGAATTCACTCATGTAGTGCAGAGAGAAGAAGAAGAAGCACTTAATCAATTAACACTAATTACACAGAAAATGGAGAAAAATTGTTGTATCATACATCAGCTGTAAGCTAGCACTCTGTAATATGAATAATAACTGAATACAATACAATAACTATCAATATAATTCGAATTAACCAATAGGTCATTCGAATCATCATCAGTGTGTAGCTTGGATAACATTGGAGACATCATCCAATCAGTAGTGGCAGTCATAAATGGTCAATAGTCAGTCCAATGAGTCTAACTGAACCATGTGAGCATAAATCAGGGGATGGAGACTCCTAGGAGGGTGCATGAGGATGTCAGAAGGTCAAGTGGCACTCCAAAATAGACAAGTGGGAGTTGCAGGCAGTTAAACTGAGCAATAAATGCACCAACTAGATAATAAATTCTCTAACTGACTGTTAAACTCCTGGTAGGTGAGATATGACACACATGTGAGCCAGGTGACGAAAACAAGGTGCATCAGGTAGGTAGGAGGGTTACTGGGGGCTGAAGACATGCTATATGGAGTAGAAAATAGGCTCTAGGTGTTGGGGAGACCACCAATATGATGACTGGATGCATGCATTTGCATGCAAATGCATGCGAATGACTGGATGCATGCAGATTTGCATGTAGGCATGCAAAATACAAAAATGATGGTGAGAATATTCCAACACTATTCTATTCAATGTACTAAATATTATTCATATATGGAATAGATAATGGATTCTAGTGCATCTAATCATATGATTGGTACAACTTATTTATTTTGATCTTATGACATTAATAGGATTACATCGTAGAATGTTCCAATTAGTGATTGTAAATATCTTTCAGTTGTAGGATCTAGTAATGTTAAAGTTCCTAATACTATATTGGAAGATTTTTTTCATGTTCAAGGCATGCCCATCAATTTGATCTCAATTTATTGTTCTTGTCAAAAAATTTATAAATTTGAAGCTTGGCCATATAAATATGCTTTTAAAAATATATCCTCAGTCTTTTTATGTAGGTAGTGTTGATCTTGGTGTTGGTTTATATAAGTTTACTAGTTTTAATTCATGTAAAAATAAACTATTTCTATTCTTATGTTGCTAGATCATACTGATGAACAAACTAGATTCTGGCATGAAATATTAGGTCACTTGAATTATGGAAAAATGCAAATGATGTCTAAAATTTTACTTGGATTACCTTCAATTTATTCCACTAAAGGTGTTTATGAAGGTTGTATATTTGGTAAACATCACAAGGAAATGTTTGATAAACATAAAGCTTGTTGTGCTAAAGGAGGATTGGAACTAATTCATAGTGTTATTTGTGCTCCTATTGAATCTCCTTCTTTGGCACATGTGTTCTATTTTATTACTTGTATTGATTACTATAATAGAAAATATTGGGTTTAATTTTTAAAACACAAAAGTGAAACCTCTAGTATATTTCAAGATTTTAAATCCATGGTTGAAAATGAATCTGGTAAAAGTATTAATACTTTGAGAATTGATAATAGGAGAATTTATAAGAGAACTTAATGCATATTTATATAAGCATGTAATTCAACTTCAAAATATTGTTCCTTATACAACTAAACAAAATGGGGTAGCTAAAAGAATGATTAGGACATTGATTAAAATTGCTAGATGTATGCTTTACTCCAAAGGATTACATAAATATTTTTGGGTTGAATATATTTGTTTTTCTAGCTATATTTTGAATAGAGATATCATATAATTAGAATATTTAGAATCAACAAAGAATATAACCACATAAATTCTTGTAATTACAGGTGAATCTAGTTCATAAGTGTTCTTTGGAGCCAAATTTTTAAACAAGATGTGGTTCATTTTGCACCACTAGGTGATAATGAAATCATATATTTTATCGAGAATGGTTTCATCAACTATGAAAACCATTTCCTATCAGAAGGTTCTTTCCAAAGATATACTACAAAGCAATCCATTGACCTTCAGGGTGCCCAATTAGATGTTATATTTAAGGAAAGTGTGAAGGAGATTGAGGTCGATTTATGAAGTGTAATATAAGCTAGCATATGGAATTAGAGTATCTATGTATATGTATTATGGATTCACTAATATATTAATATCTACTCTAAGGCTATACAACTTGATCAATGGCCCAAGGACTAGTGTTGTTGGCCCTAGGATTTTTTTGAACTAGTTTTGTGTTCGTGTGAACGAGGGTTGCATAGTGAAGTGGTCAAAAGGAAGCATGCCTGCAAAAGAATGATAGACTCCGACATAGTGCCATAAAAGATGAAAGGGTAGTAGTTTATCATGTCAATCGAGAAAGTGAGTAGAGTAAGTTGGGGAATAAGTTAGGATTTTCTATCCACTTAATGGCTATGGGAGATATGTTAATACTATAAATATGTAACAAATCATTAAGAGTAGCATGATGATATTTTTGCTAAGACTGACAATTTTGGATGCATTATGGCCGAAGATAGAGTGCGATGAAGAATTGAATGATCCAATGTATTAATTTGTGTACTGAATGATTTTTAAGGATTGTGATCTATAGGTTGTGTGCGTAGGTCTGAAGAAGATGCAATGCTTTTGTAATGGGATCAATGAATAAACAAAATATTTCTGTGCTTTTCTCCTAGTAGGGTTTCCATGTAAAAATATATGGTGTCTTGTGTCTGTGAATGATTATGTGTGTCTTCATGTTTTTTTTCTATCTTGTTGTTAAAATGATAAATATGCAATGACATGACAATAAGATATGAGTAGTTTTAGTTACAATATACTATGCAGTAGATGTACACAATATATTCACTCTATGGATTCATTTGAATTATGTCGAGGTTTTGTTAATGAGTGTGATTGTAGAAAAAATTTCCCTCCCCTTCTCTACTGTAGAATCATGATTCCTGCAGTACCCATAGATACTACGGGTGAGGCTTCACATGTTCACAGGTGATGCGGAAAGGGCCAATTTCTTGGGATTTGCTAGTTTTTGTCTGATCTGAATTTTAGGGGGCATACGGTCTAAATTCAGATGTATAAGACATAAAAGCATTAAATGGAGAGGCCACCCTCTCCCATTTATCAAAAAAGCATTAAATGGAGAGGCCACCCTCTCATATCCATGGTATTTGGTATCACATGGTATGGCCTCAAGACACATTGTAATAATGCTATATAAAGGCCTAGAAAGCCTTCTCATGATAACAAGTTACTCATTTGGTTTATCTCCTATTTTCAATTGTTCATTATGAGATTAATTAGATCTGAGTGACTTATTGGTAATTAGTTTCAGAGGTGGGGCTCCTCTTTGATCCCCACCTCCCATTCACTTCATATGTTTTTGTTCGTGCTTATTCTCATGCAAGATTAGTGTTTTTCATGTGAATTTTATGATAGATTTGCATGCTTAATCTCCTCCTCTCTCGGCATTCAAGCCTTCTGGTTCTCAGCTCCCAAGATCCGGATCAGTGCCATAGTGAACTTGGGTTTTCCCACAATTGAGCCAACAAATAATTTCATTGCCGGGACATGTATATGCAAATGAATGGGACATATAAATGTGGTATATAAGTAAACAAGAGATATTGGAGTGGATAAACAAGAAGCAACTCGAGTTTTCCAAAGAACAAAACAAAAATCCACAACTCAGTTCACATGAATGGATGAAATCTTCTTTACTGAGTTTCCTATTTTATTAGCAGAATGGTTATTGAAGTTAGAATAATATAATATATGCTTCCAGGGAGGTGAACCAAAGGTTTGGACTCCTAAGTTAGTTCAAATGCTTAAAGTTATCAATAATAAGATTTATCGTGATGTTGATCACTGGCTTGATAGTATACTTGCAGGTTGTGTTACTAAGTTTGTTGAAGAAATTTTAAAATCTTATAGCACAACTGAAACTAAATTCTTCAAAGTTCCACAAGGTAGATGGTTGAAATCTATGTACTTTTGGATTAAGGTGTTACTCTATGAAAAAGGTTACATGAGAATGGAATATGAAGAGTAAGTAGCTCCACACATCGGGAACTACGTATTGACTGGGGGAAGGTTTGGGATTTATGTGGGAGAAGAGTGAGCCGAAATGATAAGGGGAGAAGAAAGTGAGATGGATGAAGAGTGTGTACTTTTGTGAAGTGGGATGATATTTTGGCATTGTAAGAGGAAAAACACTCCGAGAAGAAGAGGAGAGGAAATTAGTGTGACCAAAGGATACAACTACATCTTAGTATGGCATCTTAGGGAAGAAGTGGTTAGTACAAAATAAGAAGAGGAATATCATCAGCTCAGATCAGAGGAAGATATAACTAATTAATGTAAGTCTTGACACTTCGACATACCGACAACCCCATGTGCATCTCTTGAAATTGAGGTAAGTATTTATATCCCATCACATCTTATGGAAACAAGTCATAGTATTATAATTTATTAGAATAGTAGTTCATCTAGTGAGAATAGAAGAAGTGTTTGTCTTATTGTTCAAAGTCATTTGGTACCATTGAGAAGGAAAATGGAAGGAGATTATATGAAACTACCAATATTTTCATGGGAATGGATCATAAGATCCAAAGAAACATTGGTTTCTTTGTGAATCTATCTAGAGTGTTAAGAAAGTGAAGGATGACAATGTAAAAATAGTGGAGTTGATCAAAAACTTTTGAGGTCATGCATTAAACTAGTTTATGAAATTCTTTGTTCTAAGGAAAGGAGGGAAACAAAAGACATTGGGAGAAATTAAATATTCATTACAAGATCACTTTAGTAATCCTAAGTCTGAGTCGTAGTATATCATTGAGCTCAAAGAGATTAATCAATCACCTTATGAGTCAATATGGGACTTCGATCAATGGTTTAAATATTTGATGGATCGAGTAAGTTTGCAGATTCCATATTCTCAACATAAAGAATGGTTTATAGCTGCACTATTACCACATACAAGGTTACCATTGATGCAACAGAAGGTTGTGGCGCAGTATGAGGCTCTTGAAATTGCAATGAATTTAGGGGCATCCCTAGTAGGAGAGATTGGTATAGGTTTGGGTTAGATCTAGAAACAATTAGTAAATTTCTGACTTCAAATACAAGATATTAATAAAGGAAAATATATGAGAGAGGAAGTTTAGTGTATTATGTCCAAGACAAAATGCTACCATAAAGATCAATGTTTGGCATTTCAAGAGTACCTAGCCATAGGGGTTCCTAATCCCTTTCAACAGGGAGATGGAGTCTACGTGAAGTGTGCAGCAATAGAGGACATGGATCAGAGGAATGTTACTTGAGACAAGAGTATGTGAATAATCCTCAGAACTTATAATGTAAATTTTGTATATTTATAGGACATGATGAAGCAAACTACCAAGCATATAACTTGTTGAAGGAATGCAGAGTCGATGCCTACAAAATCAAAGGGAAAGAGAAAGTTGAAGGGGAAAGTAAGTAGTTCAATTCCCATAGAGGAGGATATAACCAAGCATGATGTGGATTCAGAGGTCATGGAAGAAGTGGACAACTGGGACACTTGGCAAGAGATTAACCAAACCCTTGTTCGACATGTATGTATTGCTAAGCATTGGATCATACTATTGAATATTTTCCATGTATGATAGCAAAGTGGAAGGCTAAAGGAAATCAAAACCATAAGCAGAATGTGCAAAAGATCTATGTTGAAAAGAGGGAAGAGAAACCTACTATAGTAGTAGTCACACATGGGTGAGATGTGATAGGATATGATATGTTGATAGAGGGAAAACAACATGGACCATGGGTTATAAAAGTTCCATAATTACCACCAGTATTCAATACCCAAAAGGAAAATGAGACTAATGTCAAGTCACGAAGGGAGTTTACTACGACAAATCAAAGATTATCAACTTCTGTGACTCATTCTATGTATGACATGGTTCCTGCGTATGATATGCCTTCACTTTATGATCAGTTAATCTTGAAGAGACCATCATGAAAGGTAATTCCTTTAAAGATTTTTTGCAAAGATGTCTATATTTTTTAAAAGATGAAATAGCGATAAGAAAACATAGCAGTTTGATTGATCAATGTGACTGTGAAATAGTAGATCCCATTGAATAAAAAAATGTTAATCATTTTCAATGTAAAAATAGGATAGGTAGGGGAATACAAGTTAGTGCTTAGGTCAAGGATTATGATATGGATTTTATTAGTATAGATACGGGGATGTATGTGAATTTAAACACTAAGAATACATGGGAAAAAATGGGTAAGACTAAGCTTGTATGGTGACCAACACAGTTAATATTAGTGAATCAATAAAAACTAGTTCCATTTGGTAGACTAGTACGGTTATCTGTCGAAGTAGAAGGATTGTGAAGTTTTGCATATTTTGAATTCATTGAAATTATAGATGACACTAACCCTTATCCAGGACTCCTTTGGATAGATTGAGAAATGGATAACTAGGTTATTATTAATTTGAAAAAGAGGCTCATGTCATTTGAAGGAGGAAAAATTAGGGTTATTGCACCCCTGGATCCTCTAGAAGGGATGAGATACGTTGAAGACATTAGAGAAGAAAATGACATCCAAGAACTGGAAAAATTTTATAAGATGACTTCGAGAATGGATGATTACATTAACCCTACAATATATAGAAACCTAAGTTAGCATAGTATCAAATCATGTGCATTAGGTTCATATGAAGGACTATAAATTGGCAAGATATACTACATGAAGTATAAACGACAAGGTATGCTCATGTTTCCAAATCACTGCATTGGATTGGATACGAGGTATGTAATCCACTTGTGTATGGTGGCTTAACAAATCTAGATTCTTTTATTTCCGAGTGAGAGTTGCAAGTTCTAGAGAAAAAAAACGTATTAGGTTTAGATGTATCTTTGAAAGATACCCCGACAAGATAGTGTAATACTCAGAAGAATAATATAGAACGTTTGTCGCATTGTAAACAATTGTTAGAATTTAGGATTGGATCAGGAGCACTTGACTATGTGGGGGTGAATTTTAATGGGTTGACCAATACTACTGAACATTTGAAGGAATGCACTAAGACATGGATGGATATACCTAAGAAGGAATGGGAACACATGTTTTTACATACTTTGGATACAGTACATAGAAAATGGTATACTAAACTAAAACTACAACAAGGAACAACAAAGTGAAAAAAAAATATTTTCAGTTTTAAGGCAACTTTTATCTTTGAGGATGAGAGTACAATAGTGGATGCATCCCAATAAGTAATCAAGGAGAATTTTTTTGAATAAGTACCCTTACCTATATAAAATATTCCAGATTGGGTTGTGACACTTGAGAAGGCATTAGAATGCTATATCATTACTGGAGATGAAGACGTTGATGACTGGAGGGACTTGCATATACCAGAAATAGAAGGTAAAGGTGGCGTAGGAGGCACTGCGATTGAATCTACTAACATAGTATATCCCTTGAAGACTAGGAAAGTGAATATTGGGTTCGAGGGAAATCTTGAATTTGCTAATATTGGGGATTACTGGGATGGCGAGACTGTAGGTAAAATTATTGACTTGTTATGTGAGTATCAAGATATGTTTCCCACCAAATTCTCAGAGATGAAGGGTATTAATGATGAATTAGGAGAGATGAAGATTCCACTTAAGCATGATGAAAATTCAATTAAGAAGAGGCCCTATAGATTAAATCGAAGGTATAAAGAGCAAGTAAAGGATAAAATTGAAAGAATGTTGGATGCATGAATTATTGAACCTATCAAAGATTCATAGTGGATTAGTCCTATGGTAGTTTAGGATAAGAAGTCGGGCAAGGTTAGGATATTTTTTTATCTCAAAAATTTGAATGATTCATGCTTAAACGATCCTTTCCCTACCCCTTTTACATATGAGGTATTGGAGAAAGTTGGAGGACAAGAATCCTACCCATTTACTCATGGGTTTTCTAGATATCATCAAATCAAGATTGCAAAGGAAGATTGACATAAAAATAAATTTGAAAAAGAGTGGGGTTGTTACTAGTACACAGTGTTTCCATTCGGCTTGAAGAATGCCCCTGCTATTTTTTCCAAGGGTATTTGTCGATTCTTTCAAAGAATTCATCCATAAGTTTTTTGAGATTTACTTCGATTATTGGAGAGTCTTCAATTTGTTGAAGAATCAAATTGAGAACTTAAGATTGATGTTGAACAACTATAGACAGTACCATATATATTTAAATTTGAATAAATGTATCTTTTGTGCTCCTCTTGGAATTTTATTGGGATATGTGGTATGTAAACATCGATCTTTTGATGGATCCTACCAAAATTGCTATTATTGTAGACCTACTACCACCAACATCAATGCGACAAGTCATAAAATCTTTGGGACATATAGGGTATGGGCCTCTATAACACCTACACAATCCCTAACTTCCTTCTCCAACTATTTAAACTACTTTTCCTTGGTATAAAAGAGATCGATTGTTTGGGAAACAAAAACAAAGACGAAAGGATAACTTTAATGTTGAAGAATTTCAAAGAAATTTTGAAATTTATTATTGTTAAGTGTCTTAAGAACCATAATTCCTAATCTTGTAATCAATTTGTTGAGGATTTATAATTGTCTCTTCCAAGAACCTCCCACTCAATAATAGTAGAGGATTACGAAGCAGGTTTCTAAGAGATAACTAGTACTGATAGAACAACCCAGATCCATGTGATAAAGGTATCAACAACAAGAAAATTAGGTAATCATATTATTGGTGTATTATATTTATAAGTATTAATATATTTCTTCTTTCAATCTTGAATCATTTGGTACTTCATTGTTTGTTTGAAATCATCTTTTTTCTTAGGTAATTGAGATCAATTATAACTAGTTTTATTACTTTATATATTTTTCATTATAAACATAAAATATTGATCAAGGTTTGTTTGATTTCTATTCAATTTATCATAATATCACTGGCATTAGTGAATATTTGAATTCGATTAGTTTACAAAGGAATCTAGCAGGACAATTGACCAAATACATGTTTCTCCTCAAATTCAAGGGACTCTTTCAAGTACTGAGGAAACTTGATTGTTTGGGATAAACATAGAAGAGGGAACTGGCTGGAGATCATTGAAAAAATGGCCTCTAAAATGCAGAAATGGGGGATGATCTGGCTTAACTCTACTAGGAGATTGGTCCTCATCAAATCTGTTATGGCCTCCATGCCTCTTTATCTGTGCTTTATTCTACTTTCCCCCTCCTCGGTCCCGAATCAAATTAATCAAACGATCAGGTCCTTTTTATGGAATGATGGTAAATAGATTGGTTGAAAGTTTCATATTGTTAGTTGGAACATATTCAAGGGGTGGGTGAGCTATGGGGGACTAGGCATAAGAGATATTTTCCTAGAAAATTTAGCATTAGGAGCAAAAATTCTATGTAAAATCCTTATGGAGAGCCAATCTTGGGTCTCCTAGGTGCGACGGAAGAAATATTTCAGAGGAAATAGTCTGAGATGTTTGGACACACCCCCTTACATGCGGAAAAGAACTATGATATGGAACCTATGTGTAAAGGCATGGAACTTTTTTTATATCCATCTCCACTAGATTCCTAGCAATGGTGAAAAATCAATGTTTGGCATGACCCTATCCTTTAGGATCCCCCACTCGGATCCCTCCCATGCTTTCACGACTCTCAAAATTGTTTATGGGAGAAACACATAGTCAAGCTGGATGTTATTTGTAGATGGAAGACGAGTTCCAACCTATGGATATGTTGGAATATTATGGATCCCCCTAATGGACTGAACGAAGAGCTAACCTCGTTGAAAAACTGGATGAAAGGGAAATCCCCCTTAAGCTCCCGAAAAATAGACAAAAGAGGGTGGGTAATCAAAAGTGGTTGTTACAACATCAAGCAGGGCTTCGAGCTCCTTCAAATTCAACAATGTGCCTCCCCCTCCTATGCTCTCTGTAAAAATGTATGGTGGAACAATGGCCACCCAAAGGTAAACTTTTGTTGGTGCTTAGTGGCAGATGGTAAAATTTTAACAGTTGGTAATCTTAAAAGAATGGGTGTAGCTTGAACCTCTTGATGTGCATTGTGTGATGCAGAAGATGAATCAAACTCCCACTTGTTGGTGTCCAGCCCCTTCTCTAAATAATTCTAGAAATAATCCTTGGGCCCCCTAAATCAATTTGTCACTATGCCGACAAGTCGAACAAGGTACTTAGTAAGAACTCGGATTAGGCCTATTCTCTTCAGTTCCATGATAAATCATCCCTCAAATCTCTTTGGTTCACTTTTCCCAAATTTATCTGTTCGAAGATATGGATTTTGTGAAACAAAAAAAAATATTTGAACTTGGGAATGCTTCCCATGTTGTGGTATCTCGTAAAATGACTATGCTCCTTGTTGATTTCTTCATAAAAAGTCGGATTAGATGATTCGTCCCCCTCCTTTATCACAAAAAGAGACTGTTTGGATAAATTCCCTAAATCTCAACTTCAAGGAAGCCCTCCCTCCCTCCTACCATCCTCTCAAGGCATAAGAGCTTAGAATGAATGATGAAGAATTTCATAGCTTGCAGAGGAAGCAAAACATTCCCATTTTATTCTTCGACAAAGCTTTGAAGGGGAAGCCTAGGGCAGCAGGAGTAGGAGAGGTACTCTTCAACCCTAAAGGAACCAAGGTGGATTCCTTTTCTTAGAGTCTTGGAAAAGAATTTAATAAAGAAGATGAAATGCTCACCTTATGGAAAGGAACAAACATGATCACCATAAAGGGAATCTCAGATGTCCTAATTATTGGGGACTTGAAGCTCGCAAACAATGCAGTTAAAAGAAGCATTCTCCTAAAAAATATTGCTTCAATAAGGACCCAAAGTCTAATCATGGAGATATGAAGTTAATTCCTAAATTAAATCTCTTTCATGTCTTAAGAGCGCAAAATAATGAATTAGATGATTTGGATAGTAATGCATCAACTGAGATTGAGGAGATTTATATAAATCATATAGGTGAATTATTTCATGAAGCAATCCCATAAAGGAATGAATTTTTACATTCTTGTTTGGGGAAAGGATACATGAAGAGGCATGAGATTAATTCCATATGGAAAGGTTGGGATGCAACTATTTTGGAGGGAGGGCATAGGATAAGAAACGCCTCTCCATCATGTGGCCTTAGCCATTTCGCCAAACATGTTAATCATTATATTAGTTGGGTTGCGCTCTTCATTAATCCTCTTCATGGGAGTTTTAATATTTGCAAGAATTGGAAGAATAGGATGAGATCAGGAGACAACATCCCCCTACTCTCCCATGAGTTGGAATTCTCTGGTTGCATTAGGAAAATTATGGAACATACTAAATTCCTTGGATTTGCGTACGACGAAGCTGCATTCAAACACTTCGCTGAAATAAAAGAAGTAAATGGAATGAGGTGGGTGGTAATTGCAATTAATTGTAAGTCCTTAGATTGCTTGTTATATGGTTTGTTTTGGACCCTTCAGAGGTACTCTCTATTTGGCTTAAGTAGAGGATTATGGTGTCTTGGCAGTGCCTATTTTAGGGTGGCGAGTAAAATAAAATACCTTCCCCTAGTGGTAGTAATTATGGACAGTGTTGGAGAGCTGAAATATCCCTTTTGTTGCATCGGTAATGGTCAACTCAAGCAGACAATTCATGGCATTGAACGAGATATCATAGACAGGGAGAAACGTGAGTAGGAGTGGAAAGATGAGGATGACACGCACATGTATGAAGAGAAGCAAGAATTTCAATTCCAATTAGACTTGATGAATGATCGCTTAGAAAATAAGGAATATAAGTCAGACACCATGTATGAGGAAATTGCAACTTCAGAGGAAAAATTGAAAGCTCTGTAGCTGTAAGTGAAAGAAAGCGATTATGCTGAGGGTTCCTCCTTCATCCCTCACCAATTAAAGCAGGAAGATCAGGTTCCTTGGGCATATCATTTATAAATGTCTTATGTTTTGTAATTTTGTTGGGCCATTTTGTTAGGCAGTAAAACTATAACTTCTGGCTACTTGTCATTAGGGAGAAGGCTGGAAATTTAGTAGCTTTGATAGCTCTTTCCAAGTCCATTTTGGACATCAAAACCTAGGGCCTTAGAATGATATTTATCTTTCTTATGTTGAGGAATCTTCCTCTCCTTTTAATATAAAAACTTTTACTTGTTTAGGCCAAAAAAAAAGATGATAGCATGATGCATATATAAACACGAACTATGCCTCATACAGAGATACCTTTAAGGACCCATACTTATTTAAAAGTGTATAAACCTTGGCAAATATTTCATATTCTTAAAATGTTAACTATAAAATATTTGGCGATATTTTTCTAAAATTATTTCAATTTCTAAGGATTTTATATAGTTTATATAATAATTTGGCAATTTTTAGAGTGAAAAAATTTTACCCCATCAAAATTGGGTGAAATGGGGCTTCAAAAAATTCAAATTGGCGAATCTTTTTTTGGAAAAAAACATGGAAAAATATCTGATGAGCTAAATTTCACCCCTAAAATTATCGTTGACCTCATATACAATAAAAATAATCATGTCGATGCACTTTGCTAGTATCATCCAACATACACACTCTTGAACACAAAAGTGACTCTCTAAGTGTTTTCTAGAATGATATCTAGTGCATCGGTAATGGTCAACTCAAGCAGACAATTCATGGCATTGAACGAGATATCATAGACAGGGAGAAACGTGAGTAGGAGTGGAAAGATGAGGATGACACGCACATGTATGAAGAGAAGCAAGAATTTCAATTCCAATTAGACTTGATGAATGATCGCTTAGAAAATAAGGAATATAAGTCAGACACCATGTATGAGAAAATTGCAACTTCAGAGGAAAAATTGAAAGCTCTGTAGCTGTAAGTGAAAGAAAGCGATTATGCTGAGGGTTCCTCCTTCATCCCTCACCAATTAAAGCAGGAAGATCAGGTTCCTTGGGCATATCATTTATAAATGTCTTATGTTTTGTAATTTTGTTGGGCCATTTTGTTAGGCAGTAAAACTATAACTTCTGGCTACTTGTCATTAGGGAGAAGGCTGGAAATTTAGTAGCTTTGATAGCTCTTTCCAAGTCCATTTTGGACATCAAAACCTAGGGCCTTAGAATGATATTTATCTTTGTTATGTTGAGGAATCTTCCTCTCCTTTTAATATAAAAACTTTTACTTGTTTAGGCCAAAAAAAAAGATGATAGCATGATGCATATATAAACACGAACTATGCCTCATACAGAGATACCTTTAAGGACCCATACTTATTTAAAAGTGTATAAACCTTGGCAAATATTTCATATTCTTAAAATGTTAACTATAAAATATTTGGCGATATTTTTCTAAAATTATTTCAATTTCTAAGGATTTTATATAGTTTATATAATAATTTGGCGATTTTTAGAGTGAAAAAATTTTACCCCATCAAAATTGGGTGAAATGGGGCTTCAAAAAATTCAAATTGGCGAATCTTTTTTTGGAAAAAAACATGGAAAAATATCTGATGAGCTAAATTTCACCCCTAAAATTATCGTTGACCTCATATACAATAAAAATAATCATGTCGATGCACTTTACTAGTATCATCCAACATACACACTCTTGAACACAAAAGTGACTCTCTAAGTGTTTTCTAGAATGATATCTAGTGCAACACAATGATAACACTAAGAAATAAAGACATCTAGAATGTATTCTTCATCGTTAAGACACCGCCTTGTACAAAGTGGACTAAAGAATAAGACTCGATGTTGATGAGAGTTGTCGTAGATTATGATGATCCCTTAAACATTATGTTTATTGTTCTTTAAACTTGATTTTTTTTTTAAATATACTGGGTGATTATGCTATAGCATGATACTATACTTTTGATTGCTTCCATGTCTTTCAAAAAAAAGAATTTCAATAATTTAAATGATAATAAGATCATCTCCATGTGATTATCATGGAGTCAAATCATGAGTGACATTTAAATGCGTAATAGGAAACTGAATGACCATTTGACTTTAAATATATTTTTCCATGTGTCGTTACAGAACTCAATCATAAGTAGTTTTAAGGTCAATTATGGTCAAGACTTTGGTACATAGAAATTGATAAAAAAAATCATCAATATGGGGCAAGGTTAATGATGTTTACTGATATGTTTTTTAATATGTATATATTTTTAAATATGTTTAAGGACCTTCTCTTTTCTAAACAAAAGAGATGGTTAATGCACATGGAGAAATTCTAGGCTTAATAAACCATTTTCCCAATAGATATTGTTTTGGATAAAATTAACTTCTTTATTGTGTAAGACAAATGTGAGACGGGATACAACTATGCAACGATTCTTCAAGATGAAAATATATTCGATAATCTATTATTCAATACATCTTGGTAAAGTAAACTATCTTTTCTAATGTCTTAAAAAGAATTAAAAATAATAGCATGATAAAGTCTAAACATAGTAATTATAATTAATTATAATTAATGGAGGACATGAGTGTTCTTTGTCGTAAATAAAGTTGAGCGAGGCTTTGTGAATGTTAATGGACATGCTTGTGGAGATGCATTTGATCACCAAGTTGGTGGAGGATGATGTATTTTTTTTACCATATATTACATCTTATCCTTAGTCATGTTTGTATTATAATAATAAGAATCATATTGTGTTATGTACCAAACTTATATTCACAGTTTCTTCAATACTTTCCTAGTAGTACACCTTCTTCCTTCCTTTTTTGTTATTTTTTTTATTTTAGGATTTCTTCTTTAGAATTAATTGGTCCATTTAAGGTTCCCTTTATATGATTAATTGACTAACCTAGATATCTGTATTTAGGATTAAGAGGCTTGTCTTTAATTCTAATTGCATAGGCCTAGAAGAGTCTTATGGGTTAGCCATCTAGTACATTATATATCGGAGTGTAAAGATTTGTTAATAATATAGTACAGTTTTTGCCTCGTGTATTACTATATTGTCATTAGGATATTTCAAATTAAAAGTTGCATATTAATATCCATGTTCAACTATTAGAGTTGTACTTTTTTATTTAGGATTATTATCTCATTTTTGAATAATATAAATCATAATAAGTGGTATCAAAGCAAGTGGTTTCAAACTATGTAATTCTTGGATATGTTATTTCAAGGCATGCTTTGTTGAAATAATATACAGTTGTAGAAGATATTCTTTTATTGTATAAAGTCTCATGTAAAACCCTAAAAGAATAAAGTTTAATATATATTCTCAAGAAATCAAGTGAAAATGGACAAGTCGGCCCAAGAGAAATTAATGGGTCAAATTGCCCCAAACAATGGGGAAGACTACACCAAAAAATGAGCAAAAATACCCCAGCGAAGTTGGCCCTATAGTGAAAAAATCATCCAGAAAAGTATATAAATAAGGAGGTCAAATTCCTCATTTGGTATCGTCACACAAGTTCGCTCAAGCAAGAGAGAGACAAGTGCACAAGAGGGAGAGAGTAGAAGCAAATGGAGGAACACATATTCTTGGGGTGATCTTATATTTTCTTCTTGTGTATTTTTTCGTGAGGCAGCTATAGCTCTTCGTTGTATTGACATTGTATTTCGTTGACGAATCTATACTGAGAAGTTCTGTTGGGTTTTTCATGTAAAGGGTTTTCCCAGGATAAATCTTTGCATCTATTGTTGATTGCATTTTTTCGAGTGATCCTTATGCATGAAATATGATAAATTCAATGAAATTATAACTTAATTGATCTTAAGTAAAATTTTAGCATGGTATGAGAGAAGGACTGAAAGAAAGGATTGCGACAATTGTGAAAGTTGGAAGCTAATTCTTTTGTTTCCATGGTTTCCATCCATAGATCAAGATCAACCTTAGCACTCTTGAAATAACCCTAGGAGGGTGCATCTATCTTTGAATTCATATATCAGATCTGAGAATGTTCAATTTTGACCTAAACTATACAGAAATTGCAAAAAGTGCAAAAATAATGGTTTCCAGGTTTTGCCTGTTCTCTCCACATATTTGAGTAAAAATGAGTTTTTCCCAACTCACCTTGGGAGCGCACATAATTATAGTGGATCAATTTCTCCATTCTTGAACTTTCAATATTGACCCTCCTCCTACTAGGTTTTCTAGAGCTAGATTTGGCAAGATGACAAACATCACCAACCTTAATGAGAAGCTTGAAGGGGATGATAAATTCCGAGCATGGAATATAGGGTGCTCCTCATACTAGAAGAAAATTAATTGGAAAAGTATGTTGAAGAAGAGGTTGCAGATCTAAAGGGAGATGGGGCTAAGGCAAGGCAACACAAGAACATGGTTAGGGAAAAGAGGATCATTGTTGATTTTATCAAGGATCACTTGATCCCTCATGTCTCATCAAAGAAGAATATGAAGAAAATGTTTGATTTCATGTCTAGTTTTTTTGAAGGCAAGAAAATCAACCAAAAGATGAACCTAATGTAATATCCCGCTTTCTCCCTTAGGGTTTTTGCAATAGAAATTGCAACTACATTCCTACAAACGGAAAGAATCTCATGGAAAGAGCTCCACAGGTAAAACTTTGTAAGTATGATTATGTTTTTCTTAAGTGTTAAGTGAATTTGTAGACTTAGGAGACTGAAGGCTTGACGCAACGAAACGATTGGGGCATGAAATCCACTAGGGGGAGAGGGTGAATGGCTTGATAGCCTTGATTTATGATGACATTGGTCATCCTAGTGCCGTAAGCACTTAAAGAAAACTATAACGTTCACTAAGAAAACACTTAAGTTTACAAGTGTGTTAATAATTAGTCCTAGATAAGGACGTCGAAGAAACCTCTAGTCGTTGCAAGGTAGTAACAAGTCCCTATGATCTAGATATTATCATGAGACTAATCTATACTAAGTACCATTAAGTAAAAATAAGAAGTTAACCCAAACAAGATTGGTATCTTATCCTTGACAAAAGATTTGGTTAAAGTTCTTAAGCAGAAAATGATTAATATTTCCTAATTATAAATTAGGAATAAAAGATAAAATGATTTAGTCTTATTAGGAAAACATAATGGTATTTATAAACAAATATTTAAATATTATTACAAATAAGATAAATAAAATAGGTACGATTGATGAAGGATGGATTGTCCTTGATTAAAAGTAAAAGCTTTAGAATAATTAAAAAGCTATAAAATTTTATCTACAAAAGAATAAAATGCTAACTAGTAGTTAATGCTTAGGTATGCATGGATAACACTTAGCTATTAATATCCAGTTAACTAAATATAAAGGTAAAGAGATAGTTTAGTGAAGTTACCATTAAGATAATTTATTTATCTTATAGGTAACTAAGTTAAAGTTAGCTAATTTAAAAGATAATTTCATATATCTAGTTATGTTAGATAAGATAATTATCTAAAGTAAATTAATGAAAGTCAGTTAAATATCAGTTAACTAATTGACTAAATATTGTTTGAGTAAGACGATGAGTTAAAATCAATTAAATGTAAAATAGGTCAAGTTCGAACAAGAACCTGTCTTGGTAGTTCAAACCTAAATTCAACCATAAAAATGACACTATTGTGTTCATAAGAGGGTTCTTCCTCTTCTTCTTCTTCATCCTCGAAAAAGAAGAAGGGAATGGAAAAAGATGAGTGAAAACGGACAAAGAGAAAATAGTGCATTAACTTAATGCCCTAGTGGATTCGTGTCCATCTCGGGGGTGGTCTATCGGTGGGAAAACCCACGCCAGACAAAGATCAGATGGAAGGGAGGAACGTTGCAGTCATGTTTTCAGTCGCCCATCCACGATCGCTAAAGATAAGTGTCTTTCCCTTTTGCTTTAGAGTAAGTATGTAATACCTCTATTTTGACCCTTATAGTATATTGGCCTTTATGTAAATATTGTGTACATGGGATGTATGTTTTCCTAGCGTGGAGCTCAATGCCAAGGCCCCGTTAGTGTATGCTCAGATTTTATTTAAAAGTCAAGTATTTGATATTTTGTTACCCATGTGCTATTAAGCCATGGGATATTGTAAATTGATGTAAATATTAATATTTCAATAAAATACCAAAACTGGCTATGGAAGCAACTAATGAGAAGGGGCCATGTGTATTCCACTAGGGAGTGCTGAAGGGGTTTTGGGGTTGAACCATAAGCTACCAAATGTCATCTTGAGAACCCACTTGACTTTCCTTGCTGACATTTAATTCAGCTGTAAGAAAGTTGTTGAGAAATGAGTCCATGGCTTAAATGGAGCATGGGAAACCCAAAAATTTGTATGGCAGAGTATGGGCTTTGTTTCCTTGACCCACAAGTCACTCTACCTAATGGGGATTCGTTTTTCCTCATTCCCATTCCATTGGGGAACATGCCAGCATCAGTTTTCATCCATTATGAATGCCCAACAGTGAGAGAAACCGGAAATCACAACTTTCAAGAACCCACATTTTGAAGTGCCATAAACGCCCATAATTTGGTATTGACAGTAAAATCCATGGGGGATCCATAGATATGAACCTTGGGGAAAAATTGAGAGTATTAGATACCCCTAGATCCATTGGAAAACCCCATTTTTATAGCCTAGAAATCCAATGACGAGATTGAGTTACTTGATGACAGAATTGTGAGAAATCCAAGTGTGAATGATTGAATAGAGGTTGGGTTGCTTGATAAACCTAGTGAAGGCTGGAATCTGAAAGAAATAGTAGTTGGGCCTTTATATGCCGACCTTGAATAGCACTGGAGAAAAGGGACGCCTGAGGGACTGTGCAACAGAGAAGGGGACCTTCCTTGTGTTGGGTGAGGTAGGTATTGTGGGTTCCATGACTATTGAGTTCATTTGAGATGCCTCTAGCTCTGTGGTTGACCTCATTGGCTTAGCATCCTCCTCCTTTTCTTATTTCCTGCTTGATAAACCCAACTATGTGTTGGCTTAGCATGACTGTTTGAGTGAAACCATGGCTGTGAGTGAGCCTGATTAGTTCCTCCTTAATTGATACACAACCCAGATCGGTGGTTATATCTCAGCTAAAATAATATAGGCTGGACAGAGATCTATGGTTGGGTGGAACGTTGCTCTCACATAGCCAGTTGTTCGGACAACTTCATCTCAAAGATAAGTGTTCTCTGTGGTTTGAATTATATGCATTATGTGTTCTGCAATGTGTTAATTCTGAATGATAATTATTCATGTTAATGGGTTGAAATGATTATCTTAATATGGTTGATATGAGATTTGTGCATAGCATTGGAATGGGATTGATTCTCTGCATCTTGAATCATCCTCTGCTTATGATAGATATGTTGATGCATTGCCATTTGTGTGTGTGTTAATATGTTTTAATTCCAATGTATAAATTAATTATGCATTTTATTTTAATTGTACATTTCTTTGTATGGCTGTGGGAGAGTTAGACACCCCCATTGCTCGGTTGTGTTCCCTTTGCAGGTCTGGATGACGGGAGGGGATGTGATAGAGTATATCATTATTTTTCGTTAAAAAAAAGTATATTATCATTTTTCTTTAAAGTAGTTATATTATTATTTAGAGTTAGTATATTATTATTTTTCTTTAAAGAAAGTATATTATCATTTTTCTTTAAAGTAGGTATATTATTATTTAGAGTAAGTATATTATTATTTTTCTTTAAAGTAGGCATATCATTATTTAGAGTAAGTATATTATTACAATTTGATGTTAAGATTCTAGTGGTAGCTCTGTTCAAGTGTTATAAGTGTTGTTAATAATATCATTAGAAAATATTAGTGTTATTTTATATTCTTAATATGATTGATAGATTATGGGTTTAATTTTACATTCCTTAGAATGCTATGATGATTAAGCTTGGGATGGTAGTTTCGCAAACTAGAAGAGTATATCGGGATGTTTCTTCAATCTGGGGTCATCTATGATTTCGTGGATCTAAAGGAAGTAGACTAGTGTGGCACTCAATATAGTCAAGATAGAGTATATTGCAACATGTTCAACTTGTAGTGAAGGTGTGTGGCTTCAAAATTTATTTGCAGGACTACTTGATGTCGAGTTAGAGGAGACTTGTATCTTTTGTGACAACCAGAGTTGCATGAAGTTGTCAGAGAACCTTGTGTTTCATGACAAGTCCAAGCACGTCGATATTAGGTACCATTACATTTGTGACTTGGTACATAAGGGAGATGTGAAGCTCCAGTATGTTGCGGTAATCAAGCAGATAGATGATGTGTTGACCAAGCCTCTGTAAAGGGTAAAGTTTGAATACTTTAGTGACAAGCTTGGAGTGGTCCAATCATACTTCCCTCATGAGAGGGAGTGTTGAGTTACATATGCAATTTCAGGAGGAAGTAGCACACTGAGTGTGGTAGCAGCAGGTTGTCATTCATGGACTAGTCACCTAGATTCTGTGCAAGCTAGGTGAAGTCATGTAATGACATAAAGGTCTGACGAGATGCCAAGACCCATAAGGTCCGAAAGAATGATGAGGTTGCACACACTAGTGAGATTCTATGGTGAGATCCTAAATGAAGGATGAAGGTCTTTCTCGTACAAAACTTCTAGTGATATAGAGATTCGTCAACAAGTAAATGGTTAAGTAAAATTCAACAGAACTAATGCTGAAGATTATGTCAGAAGAATACCTTCCTTGCTAAGAGCGAGTGTTGAAATAATATGCAACTATGAAATATATTCTTGTATTGCATAAACCTTAATGTAAAACCATAAAAGAATAATGCTAAAGATATATTCTCAAGAAATCAAGTGAAAATGGACAAGTAATTCCCACATAAATCAATGGGTCAAACTGTCGCAAACAATGGGAAAAACTTCCCCAAACAATGGGAAAAACTACCCCAATGAAGTAGGCCCTATAGAGAAAAATTCAGCCGAAAAAGTGTATAAATAAGGAGGTTGAATTCCTTATTTGGTATCATCACATAAGTTCGATCAAGCAAGAGAGAGACAAGTGCGCAAGAGGGAGATTGTAGTAGCAACTGGAGGAAACCGCATTCTTGGGGTTATCTTATATTTGATTCTTGTGTATGTTTATGTCAAAGAACTTTAACTCCTCGTTTTATTGACATTATACTTTGTGGATGAATCTAAACTGAGAACTTATGTAGGGTATTTCCTCTGAAAGGGTTTACCTGGGATAAATCTTTGTGTCTATTGTTGAATGTATTTTTTTCAATGATCCTTATGCATGCAATATGATAAATTGAATGAAAGTCTAACATAATTGATCTTAAGCAAAATTCTAACATGCCTTCCACTCCCATAGCTATAATGGTATCAAGGGAATACCCTACTAGAAAAAAACCATTTGCATAATAATGATTCCAAACATTGCTGTGCCATTATCAATTTAATTAATTTTTTCAATAGAGAGATTCCACTACCTTAAGCATCAAGAGGTGTAAACAAATTGTTAGAAATAAATGTACAGTTATTGAATAGGATGCATCTCAAGTAGTTATACACATTGAGTTAACCATACAACATGTTGATAACCCTAAAATATAAACTTTGAATAGATATAAAATACATAATGGGGAGAAAACCAATGGTACCAATTCTAATTAGTTAATGTGCATTCTTTTGATTATAATGGTAATAACAATATTTCATAAAAAACTATGTCAAAATTCACTCTTAAGAAAGTTACATTGCTAAATATATGTCCAAAGCAAACAGATTGCATAGGCACAGGTGTTGTCACAAATGTGGATAGTGTAATTTTATTAAAGTGATTGGGACCTCTTTCTATTTGTGTGCTAGTAAAAGAACTACTATTGTCTTGATGTAATTTGTCATCCTAAGTTGTTGTAACTTGGAGGTTGAGTGTAGATTGGTTGGTTGCGAGGAATGTTGTTATAACATGTTATGTAACTAAGCGACGATTTCTTGATTCTTAATGAATATTAAGAATCTGAATATTCTAAGTGAGAACAAAAATTGAAGGCTTAATAACTTGGATTATAGGGAAAATGGTGCATGAAAAAACAATTTTTGTCCTAATATTTAAAGGTATTCTTTAATTAAACATTTTATTATAACTAAAAAACCACAACATTAATTTCCTAAAAGTAAAGGTGAATCTTGTCCATAATGATCTTTGAAGTGAAAATTTTGAAGAAGAGGTAATTCACTTTGCAACAATGAGTGGTAACAAAATTATATATTTTATCATGAATGTGTTCATCAACTATGACAATAATTTACTATGAAAAGTTTCTTTCCAAAGATCCCCTACAACGCACTGAGTTGAACTTCATCTTTCCCGCATATATATAATATTTAAAGAAAGTGCAAATGAGATTGAGGTCAATTTAGGGAATGTAATAAACGCCAAACATATGAAATTAGAGTATCCATGTATAGTTATTATGGATTGCATTGATGTGTGAATATTGAGTTGAAGGTGAAACAACTAGCTTAAAGGCCCACGGACTAGTGCATATTCTGATAGTAATTTGAATATGAGTTCCATTGAACATTAATTGAATAATGTTTTGTTAGATGCATGCACACTACTCATTTTTGTAAAAATGAATGCATTTCTAAATTCCCATGAGGTAGATTATTGAGGGGATTGATATGGTGAGTCTCATGGATAAAAAATCAAGAAGAGAGTTTGTGCTAAATTCTCTAACATTAAATGCCACTATTGTGAAAATAGGAGAGCAAAATAAGAAAAGTGTTCATACAATGAAGTTTGACATCTAATTTGATATCTATCAAAATGCATGGTATTTATCCTTATATGGAATAAAAATAACTTTCTATCACTATATGGATAGATTTAAAATGGTGAATCTAAAGAAGTGAATGTTAATAGAGGATTCCAAAAATCTAAATCAAATACTATTGAAATAGTAACTAGTGTTAGTAAGAATGGGGACAAAAAATTAGATAATGCTCCATATTTGATGTCTTCTCTATGTCAAGATGGAATAAGGGTACCTCTAATGTTATTTCCTTCAAATATGGACCATATTCCACTCCTCAAAATGGTTAAGTATATTCCACTCCTCAAAATGGTTAAGTATGGTTATATTAGGACATTGTCAAGTGTTTCAATCCCAGTTAAGCACTACAATAATGATATATAAATTTCTAGATGTTATAGTCATGAAAAAGAACTTCTTTGAAAGGTCTAATCATTATCTATGAATTATGAACAAACTCATGGTCACTACTAATCCATATTGAACAAACTCATGGCCACTACTAATCCATACTAATAAACCAGTTATAGGAAATTAAAACATCATGAAATAACTATATTGAAAGTTTTCACAATGTGTATTATACACACAAATTGAATTTAGAGAAGCATCCTAGCACTTGTTTGAGCATGACAAGATCGATAAGGAAAATACTTCTATATGAAGGATGGGTAACTATGAAAAGGCTATAGTAGTGTCATGAATCTCCTCATTTCTTTGAGAAAAAATGCTTAAACATTACTATAACATTGGAGTTTTGGATACTATGTCCTTTGTTTTTGGACATGGTTTAAATTTCTGAATGACTTCATTTGTTAGATGCCTCGAATATTTAGAAGAACTAATGATGAATTTGATATATAGGGATTTGTTGTAAAGCTATAAATGTTATTTACATCACATAGAATTTAGAAATATTTTTTTTGAAACATAATGTTTTGTTATTATTAGGTAGAGAGCCACTTTCTAAAGCCCAAAATAGGTTCAAGATGTTTTCTTTCAAGTTGATGTGGCACACTGTTCCCAAAAAAATGGGTCAAGATGTGTCACTTCTCTAAAAAATTTAAATACATCAAACAATCAATAATGTATAAATATAAATATAAAATATCATCATATTTTAATTTTAAATTTGAGTCCAAACCATAGTAGTATAATCCGGTCATATTGGCATTTCATGTACAGAAATTCTGAACAAATTTGAATTTGCTAAATATTCAGTGCAAGTGTAATACGAATACGGATTCTTAGTAATGGAAAATTAAAGTTTGAAAACCAATTTAAAAAAAAAAAAACTTAAACACTATAAAACATAAATACCATTCAATTTATACTTTCTTATTAAAATAATTATTAATAACTAGTTGCACTCACTCACACTTGCCATATGACAGGTTGTTGAAATTATATATATATATTTTTAAATATATTTGATTTTATTATATAAATGTCTATGTACATTTATCGTATATTTTTTTAATACTTGATTAAAAAATATTATATATAAGCAGTCTACTTCAGTATTTTATTCGTATTAGTTTTTTTCATTACGTATTTTTTCCGTATTGAATCATATTAGTATCTGTATTCGTACTTGAATTATGCTACTATAGTCCAAACCTGATCTCAGCCATTTCAAAAAAGGTTGACCAAGAAAAAAAAGTCCCCCCACCCTATGGTGCCCCTTTAGACCGTGTGAGAATCTGGCCGAAGGTAAAAAAAAGAGTCCTTTAGAATATGGCCGAAGGTAAAAAACACAAAGGTCCTTAGGGGTTTGGTGACACTTCCCCAACACTGTTTCCCATGGAATCTGACCGAATTAAATAAAAAAAAAAAAAATGAATGTCATGAGGGGTTTGGGGAAACTTCCCCAACAAAAAGCACATGTTGCCTCCTAGCGCATGTTGCCGCTTGGCGCATTACTAAACTTATGGCTTGTCGATATTGGGGGATTGGTTGGCCCTCTGGTGGGGTAGGCTGACTCATTTACTTTTATAGTAGTGTGGTTAAAACGCATTGATCTGGGTATCAAGAGTAGGATATGTGCATCCCTTCAACTACGTGGTTGTAAAGGCCCTAGGTCTCCCTTTTTAATAGAAAGTTGTAATGTGATAGGGGCAGGGAAGAATGCCTCCAGCTTAACTGACATAGCTATATCAATGTGACCTTAAAAGCACTCTATTCAAGTAAATGATATCAATGTGACCTCAGCTTACAAGCCCTATTCAAGTAAGGTTTCCTCGAGCTGCTCTTGGGAATAAAATGGTGAAGCGAGTCATCATAACCTGTCTCGGCCATTTCAAAAAAGGTTGACCGAGAAAATAGTTTACAAGGTCAAAGGAAACACAGTCGCATGGTCTTGATGGATCACAGTCCAGTGCTTGCAATCCTTTATTGGTCATTGTAAACGGATCAAAATTGTTAGGGTTTATGATCTACTGGAATTTATTGCACATAACGCAAATGCCCAATGATTACTAAATATCAACGAATGTAAGTTATAAATTGTAAAATGATTATAAGTACAGCTTTCGTCGTGTACTTCAAGTTGATACACCACGTTGAATACATTATGTTTATAGTAAATTGTAAATACTGCTTAAAAAAAATTCGAGGAAGCCAAAAAGGAACATGATTAAATTATGTAGCTATTAATTATGTTTCTATGGTGTTTAAATTGTTGCATCATTTACTAGTACATTATGCTTATAGTAAATTGTAAATATTGCTCAAAGAAATTCCAAGAAGCCAAATAGGAACTGACTAAAAAATCGATTATTTATATTTCTATGATGTTGAAATTATTGCATCATTTACTAGTACCTTACGGTGGGATTAAACGGCCCAATCTCCATAAAATCTCATTGGCCTCTCGCACAAATAGCAAGGAACAATGAAACGGAAATTAGAAAAACTCTGCGAATTTCCCTCTAACCCTAAACAAATTTAAACACTCACTACACGAAAACGTAATTAAATATTAGTTTTAGTATGATTTAATGAACTTGATGCATTTCGTGATGGTTTTAAAACTATAATAATAGTTATATTAAACAATAGAATATGATCAATATGTCTTTAAAGAATTTTTTATGCATACTATGTCACTTACAAATAAATATGTTTGATGTGATTGAAGGTTTTTTTTAAAGCATAAAAAAATACTTTTTCTATTCATATAAGTCAAAAAAGTATATATAATAATGCTGATTTGTCCATCATATATAAGGACCAAATAACCTTGAGAAACACCTTTCAAACGGACTTCTTCATAGCCATACATCCTAACTAGTATCACCATATAGTCTATTCATAAAAGATAACAAAGAAGGTAACCCAAATATCATTTGGATATAAAAAAGACATATAGATAAACACAGTGTATCAACCAACAAATTACCTCTAACATTATGATAAGTATAAAACATAAACTTTGAGTTCAAGTGAGCCTTCCACATATTTCTTCAAATGGAGGAAACCTTCAACCTCCTAGAGTGTATCCCTTAACATCAATGTTCAGTTCATGAAAAATGTGATTATTATAAAGATCAATAAAAAAAACAAAAGTTCTTGAGTCCTCATAAAGATTAATAAAGGAAGACAAAATTTCTCTAGTCCTCATACACCGTTGATCATAAAGATCAATAAAGGAAGACAAAAGTTCTCTAGTACTCATACACCATTGATCGAGAGAGATGACCTACAGATTTATGTTATTACCTAATATATCTTTAATTTGAAATCTATGAATTGGGAAATGCAATATGATCAAATAGTATTGTTAAGATGCACTGATATTACTGATATTACTCTCTTGCATTGCTTTGATTTATGATATTTTTTAGTATTGTTAAGATGCATTGCTTACATTGAAAGACTTTACGATCTACTTACTTGTGTCTTTAGATGGAGATTTACGTTATGATTTAACATCTCTCTAATTTGAAATATGTGCATTGAGAAATGTAATATGATTTAATAGTATTGTTAAGATGCATTTGTTTCAAGCATCCATAGTTGGTTGAGCAAATAGAAATATCATACAATGAATCAAATTTCTTGAGGTGCAAACCCATTTTAGAGTCTTAAAATCTTTGCATCTCAAGAGATTTGATCATTTTGGTAGCTTGATAGAACCATAGTTAAGATGGATCTATGATGGTATAAAATAACATAACAGATAGATAATGTGAAAAAAGAAATAATTATTTTTAGAAAATTTTCTAGGTTTCCTACTAAGACCTAGAAATGGATCTATGCTGGTATAAAATAACATAGCAGAGAGACAATGTGAAAAAAAAAAATATTTTTAGAAAATTTTCTAGATTTCCTAATAAAACCTAAAATTGCTTCTAGTAAAAGTGAATTTTTTTGCTTATAGATAATCACTATCAATGTAAAAATTAACTTATGATAGATTTTTTCATTTAAAAAAACAAATTATTTTTTATTAATCATATACTCCATAACATCAATGTTTGAATCACTTACTAGTATTATTCTTTAAACTTCATATTTGCCCAAAATAAAACAATAACACGGGAAGAACACTACAAATACCGAATGTCTCCTCCAAAACAAAATTGAAAGATCAAGTTAGCTCAATGACAAGGGAGAGAAAGCTCGCCTAAAGTTTAGGGGTCCTTTGTAGACTACCTCCCAAAAAACGTTTGCGAAAATTGGCATCTTAGAGACTTTGGTGAAGGCCATCATGGACATTGATATTTTGTATACTCACCTCATGGCCATCACGAGAGTGTATTGCATTGAGATGCATACAATCTATGAACATATACACTTAGATCTTAAACAAAATTGCATAAGATGTTCGTGGTGCTTGCCTTCACCATCATAAGCAATTCAACTCAATCAATTCTTTCCAATCATACTCATTCCAATGAGAAACACAACAATTACAAGTTTCAAGCTTCTTTAGCTTGGCATTATAGTTTGGTGAAAGTGACATGTGTCACTGAAGTTTTTGACTGCCCAGAATTGGTCGAGTGGTGCGCCAAACACTATGATGTAGAGAGAAGATCGATCCCTACTTAGTTTCTAGGTAAGAAATATTACCTCCTCACTTTAGTTGCTTTTAATGCTATGTTCTGTTTACGAAAGGAGGGTAGAAGCCATGATCCTAAAATTTCTAAAATCTATTTAGAAATATACAAAGGGGGTTGTGTATTAATGAACTCGTGGAGAAAATATTATGTCAAATACCCCCGCTTTAGTGACCATGACTATATATAAGTCTCCTCTCATAGACATACATAGAATTAGCTTGGATGCTGTGTAAACTATGGGGTTTAAAAGATACTTCAAAATTTCCCACTGATTTCATATATGTTATTCACAAAATAATAGAGAAAGAGAATCATGTAACCTTTGACTGGGGGCTTATCATTTTAGACACAATGGGTCATCACTTGAGAAAATTTAAAGAAACACAACACTTTCATGCTAATTCCTACCTAGTGGCCGCCCAATTAAACATACTGCAACCATTATCAATGCAAATGACGAATCAATGTAAACGCAATGTCGTTAGGATGGGAGTCGGAATTTGGGCAATATAATTTAAAAAAACGTTTTTCCTGTTTTTAAGTACACTAAAAAGATGAATTTTTAATTGTTCATTATCCCTGATCAATGTCTAGATATTTCTCTCGAACACTCGGATGCAGGAAGAAGATGATCCATGGCGTTTACTTTACCAAAAAAAACAATGAAGCATTTTTTTCTTCATATTCTTGACTTACAAATTGTTAGATATGATTTATTTTAAATATATAAATAGAATTCTCACTATGGAAGTAATGTAGAATGCACCTTATATGAAAAAAAAAGGAATCAAAATAGTTCGTAGGAATCAAATTAGTTCTACGAAGGAAAGAAAAATGAACTAACAATCTATGAAATAGCACTGAATATATAACATTTTTCTCATTGTACATGAGGTTCACGAGAGGGATTATCTTCAAATATTTGTCAATTTCTGTTATCGTTTTATCTAGTTGTTTTAAAAGTCCCACCTTACACAATTTTACAAGGCTTTTTTTCAACAACTCTCGACAAGATCATGTGAATTTCTAAGAACATCTTCCAACCGCTTCAGAACATCTTTTCTTCATCTCCATGGTACACTGATATTGTATATGTTTTGCAAAACATAAAAACCCATGCAGGACTGAGTAAAACAATAGCTAGATCTGTGAAATTGAAGGGTGCAAAGTTCTGCATTATGAATCAATACTTGTATTGTAAGGACCTTAGTGGTATATTGTTAAATTGCCTATTGGAAAATGAAGCTCAGCAGACAATGAAGGAATTCCATAAAGGAGATTGTGGAGGACACCACTCATGGAAGGTAAGAGCAAATAAAATTCCGAGAGCTGGATTTTATTGGTCTACAATGTTCTCTGATGTTTATAAGAAAACCACTATATGTCATCAGTGTCAAATTTTTTACGGTTAGAGAAAGTTAGTTCCACTCCCTCTTAATCCAATTTTAGTAGAGGCACCTTTTCAGCAGTGGGAATTGGATTTCATTGGAGAAATCAACGCAAATTCTTCAAGTCAGCATAAATGGATTCTGACAACAACAGACTATTTCACAAAATGGATTGAAGTAATAACTACTACACAGAGAGCAACAAATGCCGAGGTTTGGATGTCCTAGGAGAATTGTAACAGATAATGCAGCTGCCTTCAAATCTAAAAAGATGATAAGTTTTTGTCATAAATATCACATCAACTTGAATCATTCTACTGCTTACTATCCACAATCGTACTTTTTCCATTGTGTTGTATTTCAACTCGGCGTCCCTCAACGCTCAGCTAATTCAACTCATTCATCTCTTTCCAATCCTACTCATTCCAATGAGAAACACAACTGCTATATTACAACAAACAATTACAAGTTTCAAGCTTCTTGCCATGCAGATCTGTAAAACATAACCAATTCTTTCCAATCCTACCCATTCCCATGAGAAACACAACTGCTATGTTATAAAAAACAATTACAAGCTTCAAGCTTCTTGCCATGAAGGTCTGTAAAACATAACCCCCATACAAATCCATTACTTATAGGTTTTATGACATTTCAAAGTTGTTCGAAATTTTAAAAATCACGATGCTGTTACATGCCTCAAAGCACTGCAAAGTGGCTCTCTTCTTGGAATACTACTTTCTTCAATGTGATTAAAGGACGAAGTCATAATAAAATAGAACCACCGGCTGAAGAAAGCCTTGAGTCTCGGGAAGACCATTCCATCTTTATATATAACAGAGTATTGAATTGCCTTCATGGCAATCATGAAATTGGTATGGCAGGTCGAGTATTATGACTTGGCTCGCTCCATGCTGGTCATGAAAATGGTATGGCAAGCCACACCAAACACGTAATTGGTACACTTCTGATAGTAAATTCATGCGTTTCACATGCAACAAGAAGCTCTGTGGTTGACACGAAAATGGGGCCTTTCCGAACACGTGACGTGACAATCAGTGCTTCTGCCACCGTTACATTCAAAATATACAAGTTCAAGATTAAATAGACATTTTGGTATTTTCCATACCTCCAAGTACTGTTTGATCTCTTTTAATGGTGATGTTGAGATTCACATAAGTTCTGAAGTGTTTGGTGACGTTGATAAAACGAATTAGTGAAAACTGGAAAGCCATGGGTACACAAGAAGGAGATTTGTTTTTCAATCGTATATCCCAAAGATAGGTTATAAATTCTTGGAAGCTCCTCGAAAGAGTGAAAAGAGAAACCGTGAAAGAAACTTAAGCAAAAGTACCCATAATATATACGATCCTTTGTTAAATCAATGACATGGTATTTGAGCGCTTCAAATAGCTGTGTATTAAATTGTATGATAATAAAAATAGCTGTATGTTAAATAATATTATAATAAAAATAAAATTTATTCATGCACAAAACATATAGTATTATTGGAGAGAGTTGTATATATATGAAACTCCGTTTGACTGTAAAAAAACATATTACAAAATTTAAAGTATTATGCGCGAAATTTGATTATATATGAAAGTCATCTTGAGTGGAAAAAGTGTATAAAAATATTTAAAAAAGATATTTAATATTTTGGTGTGGATTTTAAGGTATGTTATTTATTTTTTTATTATTATTTATATTGGTTTTTTGTAATTAAATAAGGAGAGATTTTTTCATATATAAATTTTAAAAGATAACATTATATTTAAATACTTTATAATAGAAATATTATATATTAAATAAATATATAGTTAAAAAGATAAATAAAAGTATAAAGATGAAATTTAAATGTATTTGTGTAAAGAATGATCAAATCTCTTTATGCGAAATTTCTTTACATATAATATTGTAAAATATAAGATTTGCACTTTAAAGGATTTGATTCAACACTTCAAGTTGACATTGTATATGATCATTTATATATATATATATATGTATTTTCTTAGTTGAGTTTAATAATGTGAAAATCATTTCAAAAGTTACATGAATAAATTCCTTTATGTGTAAATATTTTTTTATATGGTAAAATATGAGATTTGCACTCTAAAGTATTTGATTACACACTTAAAGTTGACATTGCCTATCATCATATTTATGTATATGTATTTGCTTAAGTGAATCTAACAATGTGAAGATTATTTCAAAAGTTATAGGAATAATGTGTTTGTAATATAGTAACAATGTTTAATGATAAAAAAAATTGAACAATATAAAGTGAAAATAAAATAAAAAGGAAGTTAAATAAAACATGGATTATATAGTGATTTATCTCAATCTATTTCTGTCAATTTATCTTAGTCACAAGTGGTAGTTTTTCCATCTTTCCATATCAATTCTATGAAAATCACTAAAACCAATGTAAGAAATATTGAAATCATTGCACGGACAAATAGTTTATTTATTAGTGAATCTATCATTTCTTTTATTTGGATGTTGGAGTTATCACATACCCGCTATTTTAAAAGGTTGCAATTTTAAGGAATTTCTAGATATTTCCTTAGTGCTCAATTCTTTTGAGAGTGTGCTTAAACATTAATAGTTACTATTTCAAGTGAGAATCAATGCACCTATGTTTAATAGTTACTATTTCAAGTGAGAATCAATGGAGTTACATTCATATGAATTATTTTTTAATTGGTAATATACAAATATAAGTCATTCATGATGTATAAGGACTTTGTTGTGTTTGTGTCAAACAACATTTTCTATACTTTGTGATTGAACCACTTTCTTATTGTTATATTTTTGTAGCTAATATGATTTTCACTGTGTAATAATAACTTGACTTTTTATTATTATCTATGCACGTACTAAACTAAAATTATTTAGAGGTTTCATAATGTAACTTATATCTCTCTCATGTCAATTACATGCATTTAGAAAAACTGATTTGGCCTTTATTTGTAGATTGTCAAGTGCTACTGTTAAGTAGGTTAGTGGGGTGTTTCATTATAGTGATGTTTCTCTAATTGTTGTAGGAATTACTACATTTACACTTATACAACAATGGTAGTGTCATTCATCACTATATATTTTGATAGGAAAATAGAATGTTTATAAATGAGTTGATCATTTCCAAAACTTGCAATTTTAAAGAACATAATTATTGATATAGTAAACATTGACTTGTATTTTAAGAGAGATATATAAAAATTAAATGCACATTTACTGTGCAAGTACATTCTTCCATTTATTTATTAGTGATATGTTCTAACTTTTCTTTTTATTTCTAAACACTTATTTTTATTTGTTTTCTTACATCCTCAAGATGTATATCATCCCATTGTTCATTACAATATGACATTATAACTTGAATTTATAGACCACAATTATAATTGAAATATATATTAAAGAGATGACATCATGAAAAAAAAACACTAAAACCAATTATAGAACATTGAAATGTAAGCAAATTATTGAAATCAATGCAAGAAACACTGAAATTAATGAAGAAATATTAAAATGAAGGTAACAAAATTAAGCAAATGCAATAGACATTGAAACCAATCCATGAATACATTGAAATCAATACAAGAAACATTGAAACCAATAACTCATATTTAAATGAATCTATTTGGAGATTATGTAAGTATAAATTATTTATGTGATTTTATCATTTCTTTTGTTTTGTGTTGGAGGTATCAAATGCCACTTATAATGTTCTTGTGAAAAAATACTATTTCAAGGAACATATTATTCATCGACATACACTTTCTAAATATTTCTATAAATTATAATTTATTTCACTAGTTAAAACCCTAAAAATTGTTTTGTTTTCTATTTTATGTGAGGCATTCTAAAACTTAAATGTACTTATATGTACACAATGCAAAAAACACTATATAAATGCACAAACAAAAAACTAAAATCAATGCATACAACATTGAAATCAAATCTAAATAACTTATAGAAATCAATGAAAAATACACTAAAATCAATGCACTAACATTCAATTGAAAGTTTTTATGTGAATTTATGCAATTATAGTTCATTTATCATGTCTAAATACTTAAGTTAATAAAACAACTATGGATCTCTATTTTTAAAATGTGATATGCTTTTGAATGTAGTGTGTTGTGCTTTATATTCCAATTTTTAGTAATTTCTTAGTTGACCACTCTCTCTAATTTTGGAATCAATTACTTATTTTATTACTCCACAAAAATGCACTTTAACTGCAATGTTGATAGATTATCCATTTTAGGATTAACTACACTTTATATATTACTATTTAATTTAATTTTTCTTGATAAAGGATATGACCTTAAACTTTTTTATATTTAAATGCTAAATATATTACATCAAAGATCAAACCACTGCATCAATGGAAAAAAAATTACATCACTTCCACTACATGGGAGCCATTGAAATCTTACCCAAAAACAAACAAAGCAACCATGTTAGCTCATTCACCTACAAAAGAGGCTTAGTGTCACGACTAAAATCCGTGAGTTTGACTCACAAGTTGAGCTAACTCTCGCTGAATGTTCTTTATCTTTGTTAATGAATATTTATGTTTGAGTTTAGTATAATATCAAAATATTCAAGTTTTTATCGATAGCGTTCATAAAGGTTCATGGCACTATTTGAACACGTCCAAAAAAAATGGACAATGTATTTTCCTTTCAATTTTCTATATGTATATTTTAAAATTTCGGTAAATGTCATATGTTGGATTTTATATGAATGGAAATGATTGTCAACCATTACTTATTTTAGTGTTCGCAGTTATTCATCATTACCATTTTGGTCATTTCCATATTATATTTTTGGTTATTTTTATTATAGGAAGTATTGAATTCAATTTGACCACTAACATCTAATAAAAGTACTTAAACTTTATATTATTATGATATGCCCCCTATTTATTACATTTATTATACGTGACCCTTCTAGAGGGATCTTTAGTATGAGGAGTTTCATTCTTGTTAGTGAAGTCGGTCAACCAAAGCTCCACATATTTTTATACCTTACCTTGGTTGTCAAGGATGTGTGTAATTTTTTCTTTTGCGTTATAAAAAATGTCACACCCCTTTATGTTTGGAACTTCTTTAAAGTGTCACCTACTAATTATACAACCTTTTTAGGTGTCATCGTGGAGTTATTAAACTTCAACAAATATTTGTCCTAGCATTAACCAAAGAAATCTATGTTACAACCATGATGGTTGTAATATAAGAATCTAGCCTAATATAAACCAAAAAATTCAGTGTTGCAACCATTATGGTTATGGCTTTAATTCTACAAAGGGAGGAAGGTTCTCTCCCACTTTATGCTTTTGACAATGCATTTCCCTTATTCCATCGAAGAATGCCAACTCTTGTTTTGATATTAATCATCTTTTATACTATAATTTATGAGGCATACATGAATAAATTGTTCGGTATATTTTGTGGATTAATGAAAAAATATGGTCTTTTAATTATTATATACTATTGATTGCAAAATGTAGGAGGTTTTATTTTTATTGTCACAATGCTTTTAACAACCTACATGTTCTTTAAATATGGTTGCATTTGTACATGTTTAGTCGAACGGTAGAGTATGTGCTTAAATACCCATGTTCTGTCGAATTTGATTCCTATTTTGAAGAGTTTACAAGTATGTGTTCATTTGCGCTATGTCATTGCGCAATGTTTCATTTTATAATAGTGACTTATGTGATTTCCATTGTAGATAATTCAACTTACATGTAATTACCAAGTTATTTGTTTTTTTGTTGGTCACTAACCTACAACAATGAAATGTTTTCTAGATTAATTGAAGAGTCCAAAAAGTTACTATATAATGATTCCTTCACATAAATCCAATAATAGTTGCGGTCATGCTTCATTTTGAGCAAAAAGGGTTTTTTAATCCCTCCAAGATATTGATTTCCTTTGTCACGTAGCATGTGATTTTTTAATTTATAAGAAAAAAAAGAAGATTAATGCACTAAATTTCAGAGCAAGTAGAAAATAAGGCTTTCAATTGAGTGTAGATCGGGTGGTTGGGAGGAATGTTGTTATCCTCCCCACCCAGGTTCAAATCTTGCTTTGTGAAACTTGCTCCTTGGGAGCCAAATTTCTATGTAATGATTGTAAATCTGGCCATACCTTGATTCTTTCAGAATAGCAGATGTTGACATTTTCCACGGAAAAAAAAAAAGTAGAAAATAAAGCTATCAGGCATGCTTTGATTTGCAAAAGAGATGGATAATAGATGTTACAACCTATTCATTGATTCCCATTTACTATTTAGTATTGCAACACCAAAATATATTGTACAAATTAGCTATGTGAATTATTACTATATCAACAAAAATGTATCTCAATACTAAAAAAAGTAACTGGCTTGAGTAACAACAAAACAAGTTCAAAATGAATAGTTATAGAGATTGATATGCTAAAAACCACTTCATAATATAAACAAAAAAAAATATTGTTAATGGGATCTTGCATCATGTTTGTCAACCAATATAGATATTCTTAACTAAGGAATTCAAATAGATGGAAAATAATAATCTTTGTTTTCTTAAAAAGAGAATGAGGATCATATATTATATTTCTTTCTCGTTGTAAAAAAAAGAGGGTTGTGGGAAAACTCCAATTATAGAAAAGAGAAAATAATCCAATTGTTTTGATGCTTCTAAAAAGAAATTTAAACAAAAAAGAAAAAGAATTCGCAATGTATGTAAGAAAAAGAAAAAGAATTCGCAATGTATGTAAGATTAGTTGATGGAGCCAAAATTGGGCTTGGTTCTTTAAACCACGTTTGGATGCTTAGAAAAAACATCCTTACCTTATTTTACCCATACTTGCAGATCACAGACTCAATCTCATTAATTTAACCATCCTCATTTCCTTGCTTTCATTGTAAAGCTATGTTCTATGGCTAGAAATCAAACCCAACTACCGTCCATCTCTCTATCACTAAATAAGAGATCAAACCCAACTACCAAATTTCTACCATAAATTTGACCAGGAGTTAAAACTCCTCAGTTTTACCTTTCATTAAAATGTTTCATAAGAACATGGTCTTCTAGTGATTGGAACCATGATTCGGTGCATACACAATGTGCCTACTCCATGGAAATCTACTCCACACAAAATTTTACAATCGAAGGATGAGTGAGTTGATTTCTCCTATTCTGAACACTACAGATACACGAATTCAGTGTTATCAATCCACGATCAATTTTAAGAGTGATGTGTCGTTTTCCTTAAGTGGACGTCTAAATCGCTTATAGGGAGCGGGGAATGCATTTTCTCTATTCACTAGATGATTCCTTCATAGTCACCAATCGTAATTCATCATTGGACTCACTAGTCAACCGATTCACCCACAATTACGTGGTCATTCATAATATTCCAAACAAGCTTTCTTTGATCCATTGTTTGATAGGCTCACACCAAATTTTTTTGTCAACTCCAGATCCCATAGAAATAGAAGCTCTGGTCAGTAATTTCAACTATACTATTTGCTTTCAACTTTCAGCTCTAGTCTTCCAATAAGCTCCAGTAAGCGCCGTCACAGTCATAGACAGAAGGGCATTGCAATAGCCAGGAGTCATTAACAGCTGCATAGCCGAGCGATCATAGTCTGTGGTCGATAAGAACTTTTTTTTCGATTGGTTTCTGATTTCGGGATCTCAACTTTTCCACATAAGGACATACTTTTTGCGTCGAGAGGCGCTCTACAGACTAGTATGGGGGAGATCTTGTAACGGATGTCACATGCAATGCTTGTCGAACATATTAAAATGTAAAAAGTAATAGTAGAGTGGAGATCTTGTAACCGATGTCACATGTAACGTTTGTCGAACATAATAAAATGTAAAAAGTAATAGTATGGGGGAGATCTTGTAATGGATGTCACATGTAACGTTTGTCGAACATAATAAAATGTAAAAAGTAATAGTATGAGGGAGATCCTGTAACAAATGTAACATGTAACATTTTAGAAAGTAATAAAATGTAAAAAGTATTAGTATGAGGGAGATCTTGTAACGGATGTAACATGTAACATTTTCAAAAGTAATAAAATGTAAAAATTAATAGTATGAGGGAGATCTTGTAACGGATGTAACATGTAATGTTTTCGAAAGTAATAAAATGTAAAAAGTAATGCTATGAGGGAGGTGCTCTACAGCCCAGTATGGGGGAGATGTTGTAACGTTTGTGATGTATTTAAAAAAAATCCATGTTGCTTCATAAAATAAAATATTATGAAAAATAATTAAAATATAGACGTTCGTTTATAAAATAAAAACTTAAAACTTAAACCCGGATCTATTAATCAAGAAAGATCAAATTTCTTGAGTTTAAACTTAAAAAAAGAAATTCACCTCAAGAAATTGGATCCCTTTCGGTGCTTGATAGATATGGATTTAAGATGGATCTATGCTAGTGTAAACATAATCTAATGTTTATTTTTCATTAACAAGAGCTAGTCACACAGAATCCCTCGATCAATTGTTTAGGAATTTTCTCAAATAGTTTGAGTGTTTCCTCAATCCTTCCATTACGGGCATAGATAATGCAAATGGAATTATAGATGAAAAAAATACTTTGCACAAGATCAAATTTGATCTATGCTTAGCTCGGATCTATGTGTAGATATCAAAACCCCCTTACATGAATTTGGAAATTAATTTTTCATTCTACAAATAAATAAAAGACCTAGTGCATGACTTCATAGAAAGATAGAAGAATAACAATATGTTTCAAACTCCAATTCAGAGATTGAAGCTTCATGGACATGCTTAAATCCAAACTCATAACTTGTAAATAACCTTATGAGTGAGCTTGAGAACATTGTTGTTGAGCATTCAGTGATGATGCAAAAATCTCAAATAGGGCTTACTCTTCCCCTTCCTTCTGGGATTTCTCTAATGCTAGAGATAATGCATCTGATTCCACTCAATCAAACTGTTTTGCAACTAATATTGGTAATGGAAATTAGATTGCAAAGAAAAGACATGCAAAATCAAAATCTATAGCAGTCGCACACATTTTCTCCATGGATTCATGTCAAGAATATGAGTAGGGTATTTTCCACAAATTCATTTTTCCGTGCTTTACATAATCTTTTCTTCCTCTTTTTCCATTTTCCAAAAAAACAAAAGGATTCTCCTATTTTTTTTAATTACACACACACATGGAGAGATTTTATAATTCTATCGAAATTATAAATAAATTTAAAGGAACATAGAGAATATTAATATGCTTTATTATTAGCTTTCCCCATGACAATTAGCTGACATGTCACTCATTAATCCCTTAAGAGTATCTTCCTAGTCGCTATTATTAATTCAACTTCCTAATTAGTTGCAATGGTCAATCACATCTTTACATCAAACATGCTCATGTTTTGTTGGGTTATATTATCTCTATAGGGCGTATCAATATTTGGACTAATTCATATTAATCTAGTTGTAGTTGTGATCTATTAATAATTTTTATGCCTAGCCTAAATTAGTCATTTTGTTAGTCTTTTTAGTGTGTCACTTATTATTTAGTCATATTTTTTATCACATAATTGAATTAGTCATTTAATTTAAACATCTTTAGTTTTGTTGCACAAATTTAGTATTCTTTAGATTAAAAACACTGTTACAACTAACCTTTTTTAGTCACATGGTCATTAATTTTCCAAATACTACTAAGGTTTAGAGAATGAAATGGCGGTGATAGTATAAAAATGGAGACATGCACAAATATTTTTCAGAGGACACAATAGTATAGTAAAAGCCAAATACTATTAATCAATGGAATGGGAAAACACTATAAACTACAAGTAATACACAATATCTCAAATGATGGTAGATTATCTCTAAAGAGAGACGTTTCAGATACACTCATTCATTAGATATTATTACAAAGAAACCAAAAAAACATTTTTATCATAAACATAAAGAAAAACCTACTAAACATAAAAAAAAAACTAACACAATAGGATGAAGCACCAAAACAATTTGCATGCCGAAAGGAGGCTACCTAACTTCTTGAGGGCACAAGTTTTTCATATAAATAAGCCCATATGAAATATCAATGCCCATGTCGACACACTACTATGATAGTATCATCCAATATGCACACTCCCGACACAAAAGTGACTCTCTACGTATTTTAGAGAATGATATGCAATGCAACAATATGCTAACACTAAGAAATAAAGATTTCTACAGTGTACTATTCTTCACTAATACAACACCTTGTACAAAGTGCACTAAAAACTAAGACTTGGAGTTGATGCAAAGTAGTTCCAAATCATGATTATCTCTTAAGCATTAAATGTTTACTGTCTTCAAAACTTGAATTTTTTTTGGAAAAAAATATACTAGAATATGATGCTAGAGCATGGTATTGTATATGTGATTGCTTCCTCATCTTAAAAAAAATAAGAATGTCACTGATTTAAATGATAATACGATCATCAACATGTGATTGTCATGAATGATTCAAATCATTAGGGACATTCAAATGCTTAATAGGAAACTCAATGACCCATTTGATTTTGAATATAATTTTCCATGTCTTTTTTAGTTTGTTACAAAACTAAATCATAAGTAGTTTTAGGGTCAATTATGGTGAATACTTTGGTACATTGAAATTGATAAAAAAAAGTCATCAATATGGGGCCAAGGTTAGTGATGTTGAATGGTACTTTTTTTAATATGTGAAGGACCATCCTTTTCAGACAAAATGGATGGTTAATGCACATGGAGAAATTCTAGGTTTAATAAACCAGTTTCCCAATACATATTGATTTTGATACTTAACTTCTTCATTTTGCAAGAAAAAAGTGCAATAGATGGGATAAAAATAATTATATGCAAGGATTCCTCAACATGAAAATATGTTTTGTAATCTATGTGTCAATACATTTTTTCAAAGTAACTTATTATTTGTAAAGTCTTAAAACGATTTGAAAATACTAGCACTATTAGGTATGGACTTGGTAATTATAATTAAGTATGGACTTAGTAATTAAAATTAATGGAGGATAGGCATGTTCTTTATTGTAATGAAAGTTGAGCCAAGTTTTGTGAATTTTAATGGACATGTGTGCCTAGATGCATTTCATCACCAAGTTGGTGGAGGATGATGTGGATGATGTGTTTTCTTCATCATATAGTATATGCCATCCTGGGAAAAGTGTAGGTATTATAATAAGGATCATATTGCGTTATGTGCCAAACCCATATTCACATTATCTTCATTATTCTCCTAGTAGTACACCTGCTTCCTTCCTCTTATATCATTCTTCTTCTTAGGATTCCTTCTTTAGGATTAATTTTAGAATTAATTGTACCACTTAAGGTCAAGATTAAAACATACAAGCTGCGGAGAAAAATACGGAAGGTTTATTTTGGACATATACACGATCTTTCCACAATCGGCAATTGTAGGCTGTGGGATTACAACTTTTGAAAATAACAAGAAACCACGGTTTCCAGAATCTGCAACCTGCATTGCAGGTTGTGGGTTGCGGGATCGCAAACGACGCTTATTAAAAGATGATCTTTCTGCAATCCGCATTGTGGGTTGTGGAATTGTGGAATTGCAGAAACGTATAGACCTTTGTTTTGGAAAAAACTTGTTATTCCACAATTCACAAAAACACACAAAATTAATGAAATTTTGAAAGGGAAAATCACTAACTTAATCAAATCAAAGCAAAGCAATGAATGCATTTAATGAAAACCCCAAAATGACTAAGGAATTTAATCATTTTCGTTTCATATAAAAATTTGGGGCTCCCATATTTTAATAAAACATGGGATTTGTTGTACCCCACTCAGGGAAACTAGGGTGGTTAATGACTGATTGGACTTTTCTCAAAGACTACACGCCCATAAAATATTTCCACCTATCATCCACATCAAACTATCTTTGTTAGCCACATGTCCTGGAGGGTCCCAATGTAGGTTTTCTACCCATACCTCAAAATCGAATTGAGAGATGTCGCGTGTGAAGTTTAAATGCATGTTTAACCATTAAAGGGGTATTTTCAAAGTTATTTTTACCAAAAGAGCTCTATTTTTTAAGCCTTATGCACACCTAGAATCCAGTGTATTAAACCAATCCACCTCAAGAACAACCAACTATCAAAGATTATCAACTAGCTATCATTTGGGTAATTTACCATTTACCAATCCCAACAAATTTATGTTATGCCATTGTATAAAATAGTAAATTCCAAGCCCTAAATTTCCCTAATTTACCCTATGAATCATTATAACCACAAGTGAATTAAGACCTTCTCGTATGGCTCCTAAAACCAAGGATAAATTACCCAAGCCTATATTCTTGTGTGGTGAACATATTTACGACTATCAAGTTGATATATTTGACACCATTGTTCCCAACTTAGACCTCAATTCTACCATTAGGGATACCAAATCCCTGGACATTGTAGACCAAGATACCTGCAACTTATGGAACTCAAATTTTTCTTGGACAATTTTCCCTAGAAATGTATACTTTCAAGAGCTTGTGACCTAGTTTTCTATGGATTATTATCCAAGTAAAAGGGTCATCATGTCCTCAAACCAATCTAAAACCCTATGTTTCATTAATGATAAAAATTTATATAAGATGTTTTGCATCCCTTATTTCTTATCCCCTTTAACCCTTCAATGAAAGGAGTCTCTCCACTTACTACGAGTCCCTAAAAATTGTTGACAAGTATCAGTTTCTATCCAAACATCTTGAGGAAGGCATGGTTGTTCCTACTGTTCCATCTCCTTACAATACCATAGTATTTTTTGATAATACCAAGAAGGCCATATGAATTATGTGAGCCATCATAGGCACTCAAGATGAAGATATAGTAGATTGTGTGATTTTAGGTACCCTACTTAGCCTAACCAAAAAACTTGGGCTCAGCCCCCCTAATTTTTACCTATGCAGTTTCCTGCCACAAGCTATCAATCAACAATTAGAGGAGCTCCATACAATGGTTTAGGTATCCTTCTTTCCTGTTCGATATGTTTTTATACAAGAACTATGAGCGCTACAAGGATTTTGACCTAAGGATAGAAAATGAGCATGGCATGAAGACCCCAGTATATGAATGGACTGAGTTAGTATTGAGAAAACTAGCTAATTCAAACTTTTCAGATTTTACAAAGAAGGTAATGAGCATTACCTACAGTTTGATTTTTGGCACATCACCTTCTAGAATGTTCCCAGAAAAGTAGAAGCACCTACAGTTCACTTTAGACATCAGGGTTGGAGAATGGTTCTTGTATGAAGGTCATGCGATAATCAAAGTATATGGATTTGAAGAAGAACCCTATAAACTGCCAATTTTTTTTACAGCTAGAATATTTGCAATCAAGTATGTAAGGCAAAGATTTATATAAGATGAAATGAATTTTAGGCACTTTAGGAAACTCATAACATTTTTTTTACCTAAATAAGTAGGGACTTTTCAAGTCATATGACTAAATGCATTACAATGTATGGAAGTATTTTTGAAACAATTAAACCTCGGGAAGGTAGAAAGAGGAGCATATGACCCTCATAAAGTGATATCTAATTAGAGCTTGGAAAATAAGAACTTGTCTTACATGTGTGAACCAAGAACTGTTTAGGAAAAGATTACCAATAAGGAAGGTTGGGAGGAAGTTCAATATATATTAAAGAGCTTAGAAGAGAAATATATTTCAGAGCAGTTAGTAGGCTAGAAAAGGCGATCAAAAGAGTTCCAAACATAGATGGATATTGATGATCCTAAGCAAGTACCTCATCGTAAAAAACATATAATAGAATCTCAGGAAACAAGCCAAGCATTGGTCGAAGTAGAGGAGTCTGATGAACTCCCAAGTGAACTAATAGACTTTATGGTAGCACCATCAACTAGCTCAGGAGGGCCACCCATTATATATACCCATTATCCCTCCTTGGAATTCACAATTCAAAAAGGATTTCAAGCATCACCTTCAAGAGGTCATGTACCCATCAAGACAAATTTATAGGCAAGATACAAAGGAATCAAGGAAAGAAGCATGAGATTGGTGAATGACATTAGACATCATATCCTTGTAGCTAAAAAGAGACTAATTATAGTAGATGAACAATAGGAATATACCTTCAGGTTTTCTATATTAGAACCAAAGGTACCAAATCCCACAAATCTAAGTGAATGGAGGGATGATTATCACACAATAGACTTTAATGAATTTGGGAATCTTCATAAATTGGATTTTTACAAGAAGGCAAGTAACATGATGTATACTGAAGTTGTAAAATCAGTTAAAGAGGATAGAAAGTTAAGAGAAACCTTAGAAAAGTTTGAACAAATATGGAAGGTTGAGAAGTGGATCACTTGAGCTAAAGAAATTATAATTAATGAGTTTGAAGCAAAGATCATATCCCTTGGGATTAACCCCTTAGATGAAACCCAAATTAAATCACTAGTTCAAAAGGAGGACATTGAGATAGCTCTTCTAGGGAAGCAATTGAAGATTCCTACCATAGACCCAGTGCAAACATATGAGTTAAAGGAAGTACATATGGAGAAGGAATAGATATATGCCGGTATGATGTAGTACAAGAAGATGGGAGAAGAAAGGAAAAATACGAATCAATGAGTTGTAGCTTCAATTAACCTCTTTGAAATTGAAAAACACTAATCCATCAACTAAATAGATCCCTCAAGTAGAATCCCTTGTAGTACAAGCAAAAAGTCAAACAGAGGAAAAAGTGGTAGCAGCTGAAAAAGAACCTAAGAGGAAAATTACAGGTCGTGAAAAATTGATCTAATTGATGAAGATATGTAGTTTAGGAGGAAAATACACATCCAATTCAAGAAGAAGAGGATAAAGATAAGAAATAAAAGAGATAGATATTGATCTAAATAAAAAGGATGGAAGAATCCTAGAATTGGAGGATCTGTTTATCAACAAAGAAGATGATATCGCTAATTTGGAGACCGATATTATTGAGTTGAAGAGTCAAGTTACAAAATTGCAATTAGATGTTGATGGAGAGTAGCTTTTGGGGAGGGATACTCAAACAATGTGGGACAAAATAGATCAATGGTTTCTAAAGAAGTGGGATTACTTTGAAGTAATCCAAGATGAATTAGATATGACCAAACTAGCCCAAGAGGAGTCCAAATCCATGGAAAAGCAATTAGGGGAAATGCTAAATCAGGAAGATCTGTTCATTGATTATCTTAAGAGTAGAATGAAGAAGTAGTTAGCAGATGTTGTGTAATACCCCTAGCCCAGATTTATAACTGATACTGCATTCTAAACATTTTTTCTATGAAGTATGTACGTAGCATGTTTATCATTTTAATATAAAATTTCTAGTTGGTTGCATGGTGAGCAATACGCTCAAGAGGAGATGCACACTAACCTTGGTATATTCAGAATTCTAATTCTCTATAATTTCTCTGTTAAATAGTAATTTGAGAGAAAGTGATGTTGATATTTCATGGTTTTGAATTTGTATTTGGTTATATATTAATTCTCTGCCAGTATGCTTTGAGAAATTATGCTTGTGGCATTTATGTGCATATTAAATATAATTTGGGTAGAAATGAAATTTAAAATAATTATATTTTGGGAAATCACATTTTCTGGGTTGAAATAATAAATTCCTTGTTTTAATTTAATCCCTGAGAATATAATAACCATTAGATAGAATTTCCAAAATTTAATTAAATTATGGAAATTGATGGTCATTTCCTGTTTAAAGTATTTCTTTGGTTACATTTAGAAAAATATGAAGGAAATAACTTATTCATGTTCTCTCTATATTTGAAATTGGAACTTAACGAAAGGCTGGAAAATGTCCTAGTTTTAAGGAATTGGTAAAAATGGTTAAAATGGAGTTATGGTCAAAAAATTGTGAAAGATAATGAGGAATACATGTTCAACTGTAAATCATAACTTGAATTATGCATGGTTTATAAATACCATGAGCTGAGTTATAATTACCATTAATATTTTGAATTGGTTTATTGTTTTAGTTTAAAGAGATGATTTAGATAACTAAAGCAAAACCATGAATTGGTTGTATGGTTTACAAAAACCATGGACTGGTTTAGTTAAGTAAAAGTTTTGAAACTAATACTGCAATGTTGAAGAAATGTTATAGATATGTTTATGAGTCTTATAATAGACTTATGATTCCGCAATTGTGCATAATGTATTATTAATGTGATTAATTTATAAATATGTTATTCTTTATAATAAAAAAATTATGTGTGTTTTGTTTAGTCATTATAACGCAAGAGGGCATTACAAGTTGGTATCAGAGTGCATGTTGCAGCTCTCGAACCTCTTGAATCAAATTTATTTTCTTAAAAATAGATATATACATATACATGAAGATATGATGAAATTGATTTTTGAAACTAATAATCATTGTTGTCTCAGATTGCTAGTGTTACAGGAATTTTCAGCCATTAAAATTGTAGACTGTTAGTAAAGACAAGAAAACGGAATTAAAGAGATGGTAGAGGATCTCGTATTTACTAATTTTGTTGAAGAAGTTGGTGAAGAAGAACAAGGTAATGAATCCAATGGTCACTAAAGTGGGACATGGACAATGGATGTTGTGTAAACTTTGAGGAATTTTCAATTTGGAAACAATATAATTTTGCAAAGTTTGGAAGAACAGAATCAATTCAATCAACAGTTAATGCAAAATTTGGTCCAGCTGCAAAATCAAATGCATCAAGTGACTCCTAAAATGCAAAAAGGTGAAGAGTCCATGAATGGAGACATCCCTGACAACTATCACTTTTCTAAAGGAAAAGATGACATCGGGAGGAGATTATATTTCCACTGTAAGTCCAATGAAAGTTCTCATCGGAATAAGAGTAATCAGCAAGATAACTACCCTATAAAGCAGTGAATGAGAAAGCATGAGGTGATGTTAGAAGGTGAGCTCAGAAAATTAAAACCTCCAACCTTTGATGGAGAGAAGTCAGGTGATGATGCAGAACTATGGATTATGGAAATGAATAAGTATTTGCAATTACATAACTACTCAGAAAACCAAGAAGCGTGGATTGCAATATATAATTTGCAAGGAAAGGCTTATAAATGGTGGAAACATCTCAGACAAGTAGAAAGTTTAGATGAGAAGCAAATTTCTTGGAGGATATTCCAAAGAATTTTCAAGAAAGAATATCTATCACAGTAGTTTTATGACAAAAAAAATTAAGGGTTTATTTCAGCACGAATTCGGAAATATGTCCATGGAGGACTATGAAAAGAGATTCTTGGAGCTGTTGGGATATGTTGAGCTTTTTAAGGATGAAAAGATGAAAATACAGCGTTTTATCAGTGGCTTACCTACATACTATAAAGATAGATTGACTTATGATGAACCTCGCACTCTGAAAGATTGTTTCAGAAAAGCTAGATGCATTGTATGAGCAAAGCAAAAATAGGCAAGAAGTGCAAAAGGTTTGAAAAGGTAAACTAAAAGAGAAGCAATATCAGGGGAAAAGGGGGTTTAAGCCGCTAGATATCAAGAAGGAAAGTTACACTTCTTTTAAACCACCGATACCGAAAGGAGAATCCAAGATGGATGAGTCTTCAGGGAAAAAGAAATCAACCCAAGGGAAATGTTGGGGATGTGGTGGTGATCACTTGTTAAAAAAATGTCCTGAAAGAAGAAATAAGGGAACCGGTGTGTATAATATGCAGGAAGCTTCTATTGTTGGTGATGTTGCTAGAGGTGTTCCCCGTATCTATGCAGCATTGGCATTGGAAAATCTCCAAGTTGATCATCAACATTCTATGATTGAGATTGAAGGTAAATTAAAAGATGTGCCTAATTCTATTTTAATTGATTTCGGAGCTTCTTATAACTATATTATTACTAACTAGGTTGAAAAGTGTAAATTGGGGACTCATAAATTGTCTAAGCCTAGAATTGTTCTGTTGGCAACGGATATGAAGAGGAATATCACAAATATGGTAAAAAGTTGTTGTTTTGAAATGAATGGAAACCAAACCAGTGCATATTTGGACATCATTCCTCTTGGATCCTATGATGTGTTGATATGAATGGATTGGTTAGAAAAACACTTTGCTGTGTTGGACTGCCACAATAAAGTTATTGCATGTTTGAATGATGAGGGAATTAATAATGTACAAATAAGAGTCTTTTCGAGACCCATAGAAATGCATCAGAAAAAGGTGCCAGCTGTATGCGATTCATGTAGAAGAATTTCCTACTGAAAAAGAAACAAGTTTGGATGAATATCCAGTCTTGAAAGAATTTGAAGATGTATTTCAAGAAGTTCCTGGGTTACCACCCAAGAGGGATATCGACTTCACAATCGATTTGGTGCCTAAAACTATGTCAACATCAAAAGCATCATACAGAATGGGTACTCTGCAGTTAAAAGAATTGCAAATGCAACTTGAAGAGTTACTTAAGAAGGGGTATATATGACCTAGTATATCACCTTGGGGTGCTCCAATTTTTTTTTTAGAAAGAAGGATGCCACACTTAGATTATGTGTGGACTACAAGCAGTTAGACAAGGACACAATTAAGGACGGATACCCTCTACCTAGAATTGATGATCTTTTTGATCAGTTGAGAGGTGCGCGAATATTTTATAAGATATATTTGAGATCTAGATATGCATTAAAGGTGAATACATATGTGAAACCGTCTTAAAAAATAGATATGGGCATTACGAGTTTACATTGCTTCCTTTTTCTTTGACGAATGCTCCATCTACGTTCATGTCTTTAATGAATGGTGTATTCACGGAGTTTTTGGATAAGTTCATTATAGTATTTTTGGGTGATATACTTATATATTACAAAACTGAGGAGGAGCATGAAGAACATCTCAATATTACTTTTCAAACCTTGAGAGAAAATTAATTATATGCCAAGCTTAGCAAATGCACTTTCTACCAGAGATGGCTGTTATACTTGGGACATATGATTTCTAAATAAGGTGTGGCAATGGACCCAATTAAAATAAACACTATTATGAAATGGCCTACTCCTTGCAATGTTTTTGTGGTAAGATCATTCATGCGATTGGTTGGTTATTACAGAAAGTTTATAAAATATTTCTAAAAAATAACCCATTTGTTTACATCTTTGCAAAAGAAACATGTACCTTTCATATGGCGTCAGAAATGTGAAAAAAATTTCAAACTTCTAAAGGAATTGCTCACATGCGCGCCTATATGAAAAATTTCAAACACCGATAACGATTTTTTGGTATGTACTGATGCATGACTTGAAGGACTCGGTGGAGTTCTAATGCAGGAAGGAAATGTGATTTTCTATGAGTCATGGAAGTTAAAGGAGCATGAGAAAAACTACGCTACTCATGACTTGTAGCTATCCTCCATTGTTCACGCACTTCAGATGTGGAGGCAGTGTATTCTGGGAAGTAAGTTTGAATTAAAACCTGATCACAATAGTTTAAAGTATTTATTGATCAGCCTCAGCTAAATGCCCGGCAAGCAAGATGGGTTGAACTTTTAAGTGAGTTCACTTTCGAAATCAAGTATTTAAAAGGAAAAGGAAGTCAAGTAGGTAATGCACTCAGCAGAAGGGGTCAGCTGATGCATGTTTTAGCCATCAGTACTTGGAATTCTGAATTACAAATTAGATTGCATGAAGCATTGAAAAATGAAAACATTTATCTACAAGTGACAAGAGCATTGCAAGAAGTAAGTAAATCGTTAAATTTATGCAATTATGCATTGACAGAGGATGACATTCTTCACTTTAAAGATATAATTTATGTACATGACAATCAAGAGTTGAAGAAATTAATAATGAGTGAAATGCATAATGTACCATACACAGGGCATCCCGGATACCAAAAAACTCTAACAGCAGTAAAGAAAAATTATTATTGGCCAAACATGAAGAAGGAAGTGGCTAATTATATTACACGTTGTTTAGAATGTCAAAGAGTCAAGGAAAAGCATCAATATCTAGCTGGTTTACTTCAACCTTTGTCTATTCCAGAGTGGAAATGGGACACAATAACTATTGATTTTATTACAGGTTTTCCGAGAACCATGAGGCAACATGATTCTATCATGGTAGTGGTTGTTAAATTAACCAAATCAACCCATTTTGTTATAGTTCAATCAACTTTCAAGGAAGCTAAAATTGGAGAAATGTATATGAAAGAAGTTGCTAGGTTACATGGCATTCCGAAAGCCAATGTGTCGGATCGAGATACAAAAGTTACCTCTAATTTTTGGAAAGGATTATTTAAGGAGTTTGGGACTAAGCTTAATTTTAGCATAGCTTATCATCCCCAAACTGATGGGAAGACTGAACGTGTAAATCAAGTTATCAAAGACATGCTTAGGATGTATGTCATGGACAAACCAGGCAAATGGGAAGAGTATTTGTATTTGGTTGAATTCGCTTATAATAATGGCTATCAAGTATATTTGAAAATGAGTGTGTTTGGAGATTTATATGGTAGAAAATGTAATGTTCCAATCAATTGTGACAAACTAGTAGACAAGTTAATCATTGGGCCTGAAATGTTTCAGGATATCGAGCGACAAGTAGTAAAGATAAAACAAAATTTAAAGATAGCACAAGACCATCAAAAAAGTTACGCAGATAAAAGGAGAACTCATAGAGAATTACAGGTTGGGGACATGGTGTTCCTAAATGTTAGAGGCAAGAAAAGTTTCTTGCGGTTGGGAAACTGCAAGAAGTTGGCCACTAGATTTTGTGGCCCATTTGAGGTCCTTTGTAGAGTTGGATTAGTAGCTTACGAGATAGCACTACCTCCCATAATAAAAGTACACAATGTATTTCATGTTTCATTACTAAAAAAGTATGTTTATGATAATAATCATGTGCCTGATTGGTTTCTTCTTCAGGTGGAACCCGGAGGGGAAATACAGGTTCAACCACTTTGCACATTGGATGACAGAAGCAAGATACTCAAGAACGGAGTCATTAGACAGGTAAAATTCTAATGGACCCATTATAGCCCTGAGGAGTTTACTTGGAAATTGGAAGATATAATGCCAGAAGAGTATCCGCATCTATTTTGAAATGAGTATATAAATAATGTAAATATTCCCACAGTAATTATGTATATGTATATTTTGATACAATGGTAAACACCGAGGAGGATGTAAACTCTAAGGGGAGGGGAATTGTAATACCCCTAGCCTAGATTTATAACTGATATTGCATTCTAAACATTTTTTCTATGAAGTATGTACATAGTATGTTTATTATTTTAATATAAAATTTATAGCTGGTTGCGTGGTAAGCAATATGTTGAAAAGCAGATCCAGATATTAACCGAGGTTTGTGAGGGGGGAAGGTTTACATGTCTACCTTGTCTCCTTAATCAGCTGTTTTCTAAACCTCAGGTTAAAATCCCAAAACCCATGTTCCTAAGCCAAATTCCAATGGGGGAGTGATTAATAATTAAATATTATTAATTGAAACTGTGGGAGAACTTAATTAATTTTAATTAAGTTGTTAATGGAAATTAGGGAGAAGGTAATGTGGATCCTTTGGGATAGCCACGTGGGAAACTGAAAGATGACACTCGTTTTCCAGGATTGTTGGGGTGAATTCCTGGGGGAATGAATGCCTAAGGGAGGAGGAAAAATGGAGTCACATACAGTGAAGAGTGTCACGATGTGACTTTGAATTCACGGAGGTGAAGAAAACTCTGTTTTTACAACTTTTTTTTACAACCTGTACTGACATTGTATTTCCTTTGGTTGAATTAACCAATGAATTGGCAATTTGTGCCTTAAACCCCGAGTGGAATTCTGACACTTGCAGTGAAGTGTATCGTTGTGTGTATGTGAAGGAGCTTTGGTGGGTTAATTGCGGAATTGAGAAGGAATTGGTTAGAAACTGTTGTTTTGGTTGTGCCTGGTAGAGATTATTTCATATTTCCCAATTATTTCTACGTTGTCCCTGTGAGTGAGCTGAGGGGCTTGGTGAGTTATCTCTGGTTAATGTCTGGATCTCGGCTCGGGGGTGGACTTGGGAGCTGAAATAATACAGGCTCGATAATTCTACGGTTGGGTGGAGTGTGGCTCACACGCAGTCAGTTGCTTGTTTCATAACATAATTCTCAGATAAGTATATTCAAAATTCTAATTCTCTATTTAATTTCTCTGTTAAATGATAATTTGAGAGAAAGTAATGTTGAGATTTCATGGTTTTGAATTTGTATTATGTTATATATTAATTCTCTCCAAGTATGCTTTCAGAAATTATGCTTGCAGCATTTCTGTTCATAATAAATATAATTTGGGTACAAATGAAATTTAAAAGAATTATATTTTGGGAAATCATATTTTCTGGGTTGAAATAATAAATTCCCTGTTTTAATTTAATCCCTAAGAATATTTTTTTTCCTTGAAAAAAAAGCATAATTTTATTTCATCTTGAGAGTACAAAATTACATTGGATCTTCTTCACTCTTGAAGAGTGTATATGCTGCTAAGCTGTACCAAAAAAAGCAGGAAGTCTGCTACGAGCTTTTTCAGCTTTTTACAACAAATAACCATATACTAAGGCACCGTAGAAAAAACTACAACTAAAAACGTAAATCCGGATAGCCATGAATGGCTCACAAATAAGAAATAAAACCAGAGGAAGAATCTTGTTGATAAAAGAAGAATGAAACAGGGAAAAGAAAACGGTTTCAAGAAACCTTGAAAAAGTAACAGAGCCACTAGAATCTACATGGATAAAACCCTAGACCACCGAATGAAAGGCCCTCCTCGACATCCCACAGATGATGCTCCCCAGCATGGACAACCGCCACCGTGAAAGAAAAGAATCTGCCAAAAACAAACGCCTGCCCTACTTGACGATCCATAGGCAAGAAGGCGAGCAATCCCTCCCCGACAACCCACAGATGCTGCACCCTAGCATGGACATAGCCGCCTTCACGCGCAGCCACCTCTGCCAATAGTGCAAACAAAATGCCCACCACTCGGCGATCCAGGGGCAAGGAGACCCCAACGCGCAGCATCCACAGTGGATCCGCCATCAACAGAGAAGGAACTAGAGCCCAATGCTCTATAGACTTCTAATGTCGCCGCCGTCATCTGGCCATAGTCGCACAGCTTCGGATTTGCTACCCTTTACAGAGACCACCGCCACCACCACTGGGAAGCAAAAGAAACCCACTACCCAATGGGTCGCTGCACCAAGGCAACATCAACGATCCAAAGTGGAATGAAAAAAACCTCTATTCAGCCAGAATAGGAAGAAAACTCAAGGGAGGAGGAGGGCGGCGGCCATGGAAGGATCCATGGCCGCCCAAAACTTCTTCATATGTCGACTACCAAAACCCTAGATGTAGAGCGAAAAAAAATTATGTCCCTCAATCCCTGAGAATAGAATAACCATTAGATAGAATTTCTAGGAGTGAATTAAATTATGGAAATTGATGGTCATTTCTTGTTTAATGTATTTGTTTGGTTACATTTAGAAAAATATGAAGGAAATAATTTGTTCATATTCTATGTATATTTGAAATTGGAACTTAATGCATTGTTTATAAATACCATGAGCTGAGTTATAATTACCATTATTGTTTTGAATTGGTTTATTGTTTTAGTTTAAAGAGATGATTTAGATAACTAAAGCAAAACGATGAATTGGTTGTATGGTTTACGAAAACCATGGAATGGTTTAGTTAAGTAAAAGTTTTGAAACTAATACTGAAATGTTGAAGACATGTTATAGATATGTTTATGGGTCTTATAATAGAATTATGCTTCCACAATTGTCTGCATAATGTATTATGCATGTGATTAATTTATAAATATGTTATTCTTTATAATAAAAAAATTATGTGTGTTTTGCTTAGTCATTGTAACGCGAGAGGGCATTACATCTTGGAATTGATAATAGAACTTAGATTATAAAAACAACTAGGGTGATGATAATGAAGGAAACCTATTTGTTCAGGATGAAAGATAATATCAAGCAGTTGACAGATGATATTAGTGCTTTCAAGGGACTATTCAAAGAAGTGATCAACCTTAGATTACCCTCTCCATGGGATGGTAATGGCTATGTTTATCCCAATGAATATTAGAAAATTGAGCTAACTCAAAAGAGAGATGAAATAACTCAAGAGGTTATAGAAGGAGAAGAAAGTGGGGAGAAGGATGTGGATAGGCTCAAGAATGGTTTTTTATATTGTTGAAGAGTATAGACTTTCCTCCCAAAGCACCAGCAACAGGACAGTCACCAGGTAAATCAACAAGTCAACCATTGAGTCAAACAATAGGACAACCCTCAACACAGAGTCCTTGTCATTTTCCGAATCAACCCAATACCGTAGAGATTTTATGCCATTAAGAGGGAAATCTAACATTATGATGATGCACCAGATGAGTCAAGTAGGTATACCTCAAGTAAGCCAAAAAAAAAATCATCTAGGTGGACAACTAGTTGCAAAGCCAAGTGTTTACATGAGAGGCCAAATGCATCATCTACAGGAAAGGGGTAAAAAGAAAGGTTCGAGCAAAAAGAGTTAAAAGTTAAATTCAATTTGACATAAATGAAAGTTAAAATGAAAAGGACGGGTGTAGAAGGAAGTTACAAGATAGTTCGATCAAAATGAATTCAGTTACAAGCTAGAAGGCTATAAAAGAGTCATCAAACTTATTGTAAAAGGATGGAAATTTTTAGGAGGACTCTATCAATTGTTTGAGCAGATGAACCACTTTGTGAGGTATATTTTTGTGTGATAGGAAGCTTGTAGAGTGCTACACAGATATTTTTTCTTTGTATTATGCATGTCATCTTTGTCATCTTTCTCTTCCATGTCTATGTATAAAAAATTTTGGCAACATAATTTTTTACTATTTTTTTAAAAAACAAAACACATATATAATGTGAATAAATAAATAATCATTTTGAAAAAACTTTTTAGGTTTTGAAGTAAGACCTAAAATTGCTTCTAGCAAAAGTGAAAATTACCCCTTGTACATCATCACTACCAATTTAAATATTAGATTACGATAAAAAAATTTCATAATAAAAATATAAAATATTTTTTATACAATCTTATAGTCCATAAAATCCATGTCTAAATCTCGTATAGTATTAATATTATGCTTTAAACTTCATGTTTGTCCCAAAAAAAATTAACAATGAAACCACAATGCAAATACCAAAAGCCTCCAAGAAAAAACAAAATTAAATGAAGTATTCATGGTGTTTTCCTTCACCATCATACTTAATTTAACTCATTCAATTCTTTTCAATCCTACCCATTCCCACGAGAGACACAACTGCTATGTTATAACAAACAATTACAAGTTTCCAGCTTCTTGCGATGATGGTCTGTAAAACATAACCCTCGTAGAACTCCATTACTAATGACATTTCAAAGTCGTTCAAAATTTTAAAAGTCACATTGCAGTTAAATGCCTCAAAACACTACAAACTGGCCCTCTTCTTGGAATACTACCTTCTTCAATGTGATTAAAGGACAAAGTCATAATAAAACATATCCACCAGCGAGAGCTTCGAGTCTCAGGAAGACCACTTGTTAGAAACGGGTGACAACCGGCTATGATGGTAACTGACTAACCGAATATGCAGTTATTAGTAACCGTGTAAGAAATGTATATATTTCTTGTATTCTCATAGAGAAGATATTGGAGACTTGAAAGTTGTTTTATTCTTCAGTTATTGAATAATAAGAAGACTGATACCATTGCTCCGTGGATGTTTCCCTAAGAGAGGGTTTTACCACGTAAATCTCTGCATATATTTCATGGGTGTGATTATTTGCTTTCTTGTTTATTAATTACTTCCGCTGCATATTGTGTTCTGTAGCTGTTAGATCCAACAAGTGGTATCAGAGCTTGGTAGGAGGCTGTAGTGAATGACAAAGTTGAGTATGGGTCTGAGGATAGATGAAACCTAAAGATGGAAGCCTGAGGAGAGAAGGAGCGGTAGTATTAAATTACCGTGGGTCTTAAGCTTGGTGGGGCACGGCACTTTATGGCACACTTCTGGAATAAAAAAAGTTACTAACTACCGCGACCTTCCTTCATTGAGGAGCGCGATACTGTTTTCATTTGAGGTAAAGCGTGAAAAGTTATTTTAATGTTAAGCGTTTTATGATATCTTTTCAAGGATTCACGTGAAAAAGGTGTGGAACATATAATATATATGTTGGTTTAATATAATTAAAAGTGGAATGTATATGGCCGTGGATATTTGAAATGCGTTTGAGTTATAAAGCATATTGTGGATGGGAGTTATAAGGAATATCTTATTTATAATTTTTTTAAAAGATTTAAATGGGAGGTATAAGGTTTGTTTAATATTTTAACTGGGGATTATTTTCATCCACTATATTTTTTAAAAAAGGCTTGGAGTTTTAAGCTTTTTTTATTCGGTTTCTTGAGAAAATGGCAAAAACGCAGAGTGTTAAGTTTGAAATTAGAAGTTTAATGGGAGCAATAATTTTGAGTTGTGGAAGGTCAAGATGCGAGATATGCTCGTGCAACAAGGAGTGGTGAAGGCACTGGCAAGGAAAACAAAGAAACCCGTAGATATTTCAGATGAAGACTGGAGCTAGATGGATGAAAGAGCTCTCAGTGATATTCGTCTGTGCTTGGCCGATGATGTTTTATTTAACATCGTGTCTGAAACTACAGCAGCAGGTCTCTAGACAAAGTTGGAAAGTTTGTACATTACTAAATCCTTGACGAATAAAATCCTTCTGAAGCAGCAGTTGTTTACCTTGCGTATGAAAGAAGGTACAAAGATTTCTGAACACTTGAATGCATTCAATACTCTTATTTGTCAGTTGGCTAGTATGGAAGATATTATTAAATCTGAAGACAAGCCGATTTTACTATTGTACTCTTTGCCTGAGTCATGGGCACATTTTGTAACCTCTATCAGTTTTAGTTCTACTGAGTCTATTACCTTCGATGAAGTTGTGGGAACCTTACTTTCTGAGGAAACTCGAAAGAAATTTAGTCTTGAAACCTCGACATTAGAAGTAATGGTGGCCAGAGGAAGAACCAATGAAAAAGGACAAAATTCAAAGGGTACATCAAGGTTAAAGTCGAAGGGAAAAAAGAGTAAATTGAAGTGCTGGTACTGCAATAAAGCAGGACATCTTAAGAAAGATTGCTGGAAATGCAAGCGAGATTCTGAGGAGGAGGACTCTACAAAGGAGGCGAACATAGCCGATAATGATTCAGGTATGATCAATGAGGTATTATCTACATCTACAGTCTCACAATACCATTATGACTGGTTAATTGATTCTAGAGCATCTCACCACATGTGTCTTCATAGAAATTGGTATTCCTCATACCAATCTATAGATGATGGGGTAGTTTATATGGGAAATAATGTTACATGTAAAACTATTGGGGTAGAGAGTATCATAATTAAAATGTATGATGGGACTATTAGGACTCTAACAGATGTGAGACATGTACCTGAACTAAGGAAGAACTTGATATCAATGGGTGTTCTTGATGATGTTGGTTACAAGTTTACAGTCCAAGGTGGAGTTATGAAGATATCGAAAGGTATCTTGGTTGTTATGAAGGAAAACAGAGTTGGGAACATGTATAGACTTGAAGGGAGGATGGAAATCGATCACGCAACAGTAGCATCAGTTGGTGCAGCATCAGACATCACTCGTCTATTGCATCAGTGGTTAGGTCATATCAGTGAAAGAGGAATGAAGGTACTTGCCGATCGAAAGTTACTTCCTAGTTTAAAATATGTAGATTGAAGTTTTGTGAGCACAATATATATGGTAAACAGGCTAGACAAAAATTTAAATCTGGAAAACACACTAGTAAAGGTATCCTAGACTACATACATTCTGATCTATGGGGTCCATCTCCTAAAATTTCTTATGGGGGATCATCATATTTCGTCAGTTTTATAGATGATTACTCAAGGAAAGTCTGGATCTATTTATTAAAGAGAAAAGCTGATGTTTTTATATATTTAAGCAGTTTAGAGCTTTGGTTGAAAAGAGCACTGGCAGGTTCATTAAATGTCTTAGAACAGATAATGGAACCAAATTTACTTCGAAGGAGTTTGATAATTATTGCAAGCAGGATGGGATTGAGAGGCATAAGACCACTATTTACACTCCACAGCAGAATGGCATTGCTGAACGCATGAACAAGACTCTTCTTGAAAGAGCAAGGAGTATGCTTAGTAATGCGACATTGCAGCAGGAATTGTGGGGAGAGGCATTGCTTATAGCTTGTTACCTAGTCAATCGATCACCATCAACATCAATTGACTACAAAATTCCAGAAGAGGTATGGACAGGTCAATCATGTGATTATTCTAATCTTAGAGTATTTGGTTGTGAAGCCTATGCACTTATTCCAAAAAATCAGCATTCCAAACTAGATCCTAAGTCAAGGAAATTGATCTTTGTTGGATATGGTGATGGTGTTAAGGGATATAGGTTGTGGAATCCTACTGTCCACAAAATCATCATAAACAGAGATGTATAATTTGATGAACTTTCTCTGACAAATTTAGATGTAAGTAATGATTTGAAACAGGCTAACGTACCACAGTTTCAGCAAATTCAGTTTGATACTCAGTCATTTGCAAGGGGGACTCATGAGGATGTCCAGGAAGAGGATATGCATGAGGACACTCCTCAGGAAGAGGATGAGTAGACAAAAATAGAGGAAATACCACAGCAAACTCTATGGAGATCTACGCGAAACAAAACTTTTCCAAAGAGGTATGCTGATTTTGTCACGTCTGTTGCTTTCATTTCTAATGAAGGAGAACCTGATAGTTATAAGGAAGCATTAGAAGTGTCTGACAGTGACAAATGGAAACATGCAATGAAAGAAGAAATGGATTCTTTGGCAAAGAACAAAACTTGGGATCTTGTGGAACTTCCAGAGAGTAGGAAAGTGGTTGGTTGCAAATGGGTGTACAAACTGAAGAAAGGAGCTGATGAAACTGTTCCACAGTACAAAGCGAGACTAGTTGCAAAAGAATTTTCTTAGAAAGTAGGTATTGACATTCATGATATTTTTTCACCAGTTGTAAAACTTGTTTCTATCAGAATTTTGTTAGCACTAGTTGCTTTATATGGTTTGGAGTTAGAGCAGCTAGATGTCAAAACAACTTTCTTACATGGAGATTTAGATGAGGAAATTTTCATGGAACAACGAGAAGGGTTCGCTCAGAATCGCAACAAGAGGTTTGTTTGCAATCTCAAAAAATCATTGTATGGCCTTAGGCAGTCTCCCAGACAATGGTACAAGAAGTTTGATTCTTTCATGGTGAGTCAGAATTTTACCAGGAGTGAGTATGATCATTGTGTGTACATTAAAAAGTTGGAAAATGACATGTCCATTATTTTGGTATTGTATGTTGATGATATGCTTGTCGCAAGCAAGAGCATGTTTGAAATCAGCAGGTTAAAGGCTCAGTTGGATAGGACGTTTGATATGAAGGATCTAGGAGTAGCAAATTAGATCTTGGACATGCAGATACACATAGATAGGAAAAATGGCAAGCTATGGTTATCACAAAAGAAGTATGTGGATAAAATACTTCAGAAATTCAATATGGATAAGGTGAAACCTTCTAGTATCCCTTTAGCTTCTCATTTCAAGCTTTCTTCAAGTTTGAGTCCTAAAAATGATGAATAAAAGCAGTATATGTCTCATGTACCATATGCTAATGCAGTAGGAAGTTTGATGTATGCGATGATAAGTACAAGACTAGATATTTCACATGCAGTTGGTGTTGTCAGTAGATACATGGCAAATCCAGGAAAAGAGCATTGGGAAACAGTGAAATGGGTGCTTCAGTATCTTAGAGGCACAAGTGACTATTGTATCACTTTTGATGGTTGTAGCGATGGAGTCTGTGGTTATCTTGATTCTGATTTTGCAGGTGATTTGGACAAGAGGAGGTCCACTTCAGGTTATGTTTTTACTCTTGTAGGTGGAGCTATTAGTTGGATGTCGAAGCTTCAGAATATTGTTTCTTTGTCCACTACAGAGGCAGAATATATAGATGCTTCACATGCTTGCAAAGAGGCAGTCTGGTTAAAAGGTTTGCTGGGTGAGTTAGGAAAGATTCAGAACACTGTAAAAATTTTCTGTGATAGTCAAAGTGCTATTCATTTGGCTAAAAATCCATCTTATCACAGTAAGACAAAACATATTCCTGCAAAATATCATTTTGTTCGACATGTTGTTGATGAAGGTGGAGTGGTTCTTGAAAAGATTCACACTCAGAAGAAAAGTGCAGACATGTTCACGAAGCCAGTTACTTTAGAGAAGCTATGATGGTGCTTAGCTTCTCTAGGCTTGTAGGAAAGCTGATGAATAGAGCAATGAGCAATGGTATCAGGTAAATTGTTGTCAAGGTGGAGATTGTTAGAAACGGGTGACAACCGGCTATGACGGTAACTATGTAACTGTCAAACCGAATATGCAGTTATTATTAGTAACCATGTAAGAAATGTATATATTTCTTGTATTCTCGTAGAGAAGATATTGGAGAGTTGAGAGTTGTTGTATTCTTCAGTTATTGAATAATAAGAAGATTGATACCATTACTCTGTGGATGTTTCCCTAAGATAGAGTTTTACCACGTAAATCTTTGCGTATATTTCATGTGTGTGATGATTTTCTTTCTTATTTATTAATTACTTCCACTGCATATTGTGTTCTGTGACTGTTAGATCCAACACCACTCATTCTTTATATATAAGAGAGTATGAATTGGCTCAGTGGCGATCATGAAATTGGTATGGTAGATCAGAGTATAATGAGTTGGCTCGCTCCATGTTGGTCATGAAAATGGTATGGCAGGACACACCAAACACGTTGGTACACTTCTGGTAGTAAATTCATGCGTTTGACATGGAACAAGTCAGTACACGAATTCGTTTGGTAGCTACGATGATAAGATGATAAAACGAATTCGTTGAAACTGGAAAGCCATGGGTACATGGTGAGTAACACAAAAACAAAGGTGATTTATAAATGTTATATGAATAAAGTGTTTATAATATAGTAACAATGTTTAATGATAAAAAAATGAGAATAGTATTAAATGAGAATAAAATAAAAAGGACGATAAGTAAAACATGGATTACATAGTGATTTATGTAAATATTCTTTAATTTAGCTTATAGTCACAAGTGGTAGTTAACTTAGCTTATAGTCACAAGTGGTAGTTTTTCTATCTTTCATATCAAATCTATAAAAAAACACTAAAACCAATGTAAGAAATATAGAATCATTGTATGAACAATTAATTTATTTATTGGTAAATAAATCAGTCTTTTATTTGGATGTTAGAGCTATCACATACCGCTTATAATGTTATTATGAAATTGCAATTTTAAGAAATTTCTAGATATTTCTTTACTGCTAAATTCTTTTAAGAGTTTTCTTAAACATTAGTTACTATGTCATGCGAGAATCACTACAATTGCATTGCGATGAATTGTTTTTTATTGGGCGATATCAAAATATAGGTCATTTATGATGTATAAGGACTTTGTTGGGTTTCTGTCCAGCTTCATACCACTTTCTCAATATTATATTTTATAGCTAATATATTCCTCAGTTTGTGTAATAATATTTTTAATATTTTTATTTTTTGTATTATTTATGTGTATGAACTAAAATTATTTAAAGGTTTTATAATATTACTTATATCTCTTGCAGGTCAATTACATGCATTTAGAAAACTAATTGAACCTTTACTTGTAGATTTTTATGTGATACTTTTAAGTAGGCTAGTGGGGATGTTTCATTATAGTAGTGATATTTCTATAATTTTTGTAGGCACTACTACATTTACACTTATAGATTAAGGATAGTTTGATTCATCACTAGATGAGTTGATCATTTCAAAAAATTACAATTTTAAGGAATCTAATTATTGATACACTAAACATTGGCCTTTATTTCAAGTGAGATATATCAAAATTAAATGTACATTTACTATGCAAGTAGATTCTTCCATTTATTTATTAGTGATGTGTTCTAAATTTTCCACTTGTTTCCAAACATGTTTTTTTGTTTTCTTTCTTACATCCTCAATATGTATAAATGCAGTTGTTCATTACAAGATGAAATTATAATTTGAATTTATAGACCACATTTCTAATTGAAACCTAAATCGAAGAGATGTCATCATGCAAAAAAACATTAAAACCACTTTTATAACATTGAAATGTAAGCAAGTTAGTGAAATCAATGCAAGAAACACTGAAATTAGTAAAGAAATATTGAAATGAATGTGAGAAATTGAAACCAATGCAATGGACATTGAAGCCAATGCATGAATACACTGAAATCAATACAAGAAACATTGAAATCAATGCATATAACATTGAAACCAATAACTCATATTTAAATGAATGTTTTTTGATATTATGTAAGTAAAATTTATTCATATATGAGTTTATCATTTATTTTGTTTGTAAGTTAGAGGTATCAAATGCCACTTATAATGTCATTGTGAAAAAACACTCTTTCAAGGAGCATATTATTTATCGGCATAAATTTCTAGATATTTTTATAAATTATAGTTTAGTTCACTAGTTAAAACCCTAAACATTGTTTTCTATTTTAAGTGAGCCATGTTAAAACTTAAATTTACCTATATGTACACAATGAAAAAAACACTCTATCAATGCACAAACAAAAAAAACTAAAATCAATATACACAACATTGAAATCAAATGTAAGCAACTTATAGAAATCAATGAAAAATACATTAAAGTCAGTGCACTATCATTCAAATGAATGTTTTTGTTTGAGGTTATGCAAATATAGTCCATTTATGATGTCTAAGTACTTAAGCTAATAGGAAAACTACGGGTCTCTATTTTTAAAATGGGATATGCTTTTGAATTTATTGTGTTGTATCAAAATTAGTTCTTTATATCTTATGATCAAAGACCTTATCATTATTGTATTTTCTTGAGTTTTATAGTTAATCTACTCTTGAGTTTGTGATAATAATATTTTGATTTCATGTATTATGTATAATTTCTAAATGTAAATTGTTTACACATTTTAGAATATAAATTACATCTCTTGCATGTTAATTACGTTATTGTAGAAAAAATCATCACAGAATTATTTGTTGATTCTCATGTGGTGTGACAATATCTTTTAATTAAATTTACCTATAAGTGCAGACAATTTCCTCTTCCTTCAAGAACTTGCACATATTTTAGACTTCCTCAAGGATTTTCTGCTAAAAAATTGAATGGATGATTATTGATATTTAGTGAATCAATCGTATCAAGGAAATTTTATATGCCTATACAAAATCTAAAAGTTCTTATGGGTGCACACACTTTGGTGTTGCATAGAGTTGGTTTAACATTCAATTTGTTATTGTTAAATTCATTTACTTATTACATTTTGTTTGTCATCTAGGTTAAGTATGTGACAACATCTCCCCCTTACTAGGTTTCATAGTTCATCTTAGCCTAATAATATAAAAATATTATTTAAAAAATTAAAAAAAGAGATACTAATAAATAAAGATATTAACAAATTAATAGTAGATTTACACATAAATAAAAATATTATAAAATTTATATTTACAAAGATAATAGTTATTACTAGTTATCAAAAGATTATCTGAATTTCCTTTCCAAATCAATCCATTTTCTCTTCAATTGTTTAGCCTTATAAAATGTTCTCTTAATTATGCTTCGACACGATCCTCATTGGCTTCCTTGTGGGATACTTACCTTAAAAAGTTGAATGTGTGTGGCATGTGTTCGGGTACACAGGGTACTACCAAAGGACCAAACACCAAGAGCAACCACTTCACACAAACAAATCATAGATCAACACACCGATGTTTTGACGTGGTTTAAACCCTTTTGAGGGAAACACTCCACGGCCTCAGCCAAATAGCTTATACGGGACAATTTATTATGAAAAGAAAGAAAGTTACAAATGAGCTTCTCATAATCGATCAACTAAACAATGACCCTCCATGCTCTTTAAATAGAGATCATGGACCAATCGGGTGTTAAGCCATGGATCAAGGTTAGGTATGATCTAAGAGAAGTTGAGTCGTCGGATCACTTTATGTCGGGAACATATCGTGACTGTTGGATTAAGTATTTACAAATGCATACTAAAGAAACACACTATCCCTAACGGATATATTATACAAGTCGATCTTAACTAACTGCTAAGTGTCTAAATATCCTAACATCCCCCCTTAAGAACAACTTGGGATAGGATTGAAGGATTTACAAAAGTGACACTATTAGGAGAAGGAAGGAGGCATTAGAGCCTATCCCCCCTTAATGACAAGTTCTTGAACTCCTAACATAGATCGAAGTTTCGAAAACTTCGCTTCTGTAAGAGACTTAGTGAAGATGTCTGCAACTTGATCATTTGTAGGGAAAAAGAGCACTTCAAGAACACGATCATGAACAACATTTCTGATGAAGTGCATATGTAGCTCAATGTGTTTGCTACGTTGATGTAGAACTAAATCTTTGGCAAGCTTGATGGCACTTTGATTGTTGCACCAAAGTGGAGTAGGCTGCTGCTACTCGAATCCAAACTCTAAAAGGATCTGTCGAAGCCATAAAGCTTCTTGACTCGCATTAACTACGGCTCGATATTCTGCTTCTGCTGAAGAAAGATCAAGAGCTTGTTGTTTCTTACAAGCCCAAGTGATAGGTCCAGATCCCTGAATGAAAACATAACCTACAATAGACTTTCGATCATCAAGATCTCCGACCCAATCTGAATTAGTGAAACCAACCAACAAAGGTTTCCCCCCTATACTGGATGAATCCCAAACTGAACTGTACCTCAAATATATCGAAGTATTCTTTTAGCTGCTTTCCAGTGACTTTCATGAGGTGTCTGCATATAACGGGAAACACGACCAACAACAAAGGAAAGGTCAGGACGAGAATGATTCAAGTATAAGAGACTACCAACAAGCTGACGATACAAGGTGGCATCGACTTCAGGTGAAGTATAAGTGGAAAAAAGTTTGACTCCAGCCTGGAAGGGAGAAGGGGCTGGTGTACAATCTTCCATGTGAAAGTGACGAAGAAGGTCACAAGTATACTTAGACTGAGAAAGAAAGATTCCTTCTTTGGTTTGCAGGACTTGGATACCAAGAAAATAATGCAAATGTCCTAAGTCTGACATTTCAAAATTTTGTTTAAGACTGGATTTCACATGGGTTATAAGATTAGGGTCACTACCAGTAAGAATAAGGTCATCAACATATAGAACAAGTATGATGAGATGGTTTCCTACTTTCTTGGTATAGACATTGGGGTTAGAATGGCATCTAGAAAAACCAGTGTCAAGGAGAAAGTTATCCATTTTGGCATACCAAGCTCTAGGAGCTTTCTTAAGGCCATATAAGGATTTCTTAAAGCGGTAGACAAGGCTAGAGTTATTCTGAACATATCCAGGAGGTTGTTCCATGTAAATTTCCTCCTATAAATCATCATGTAAGAAGGTAGACTTGACATCCATTTGATGGAATTCCCAGTTATGTAAGGCTGCAAGGGAAAGAACAAGGCGGATGGAGTTCATTTTTGCGACGGGAGCAAAGGTTTCATTGTAGTCAATCCTTTCAACTTGGGAAAAACCTTTGGAAACTAACCTTTCCTTAAGTCTTTCAACACTTCCATCTGATGCATACTTAGTTCTGTAGACCCATTTACATCTGACAAGTTTTCTTCCTTTTGGAAGAGGTACAAGATCCCAAGTATCGTTCGTCATGAAGGAACGATATTCTTCATCCATGGCTACATCCCAATCTGAATTCCCTGAAGCTTCTACAAAAGTTTCTGGATCATGATTCTTGAAAACTTGAGCCAAAAGAGAAGAGGCTCGCTGAAACTGAGAACGTGTTCGACGTTGATCTCTAGGATCACCGGCAAGATCACCAGCTGCTTCACATGTTGAATGGACCCATCGAGGAAGCACTTGTGTTGGTGCAACTGAAGGAACATGAGCAGGCGGAGGTGGATTTTCATCCTCACTGTCATCATCAGAAACTAGAGTTGGAAACCTGTCAAGGAAGTTGGAAGAAGAAGAAGAAGGCACAAACGCCGAATCAGGCTCGCAGGCCAAAGATGGCACAATCGCCAAGTTAGGCTCACAGGCCAAGAGATTTTCATCAAATTTAACATCTCTTCTAACGATTATATCATGAGAATGTGGTTGAAGAAGTCTATAACCTTTTACATCTTCAGAATATCCAATAAATATGCACTTTTCACTTTTAAGCTGCAATGCTTTCCGTTTTTCATCCGGAATGTGAGCCCATGCTTCACTACCAAACACACAGAAGTGACTTAAATCAGGTTTCGTTTTACTCCATGCTTCTTCTGGTGTTATACCTTGTAATGCTTTAGTGGGGGTGCGATTAACTATGTAATTTGCATAATTAATGGCTTCAGCCCAAAATTGAAGACTTAGTCCCTTAGATTGGATCATGCAATTAGCCATTTCTTTTAAAGTGTGGTTCTTCCTTTCAGCTACACCATTTTGTTGTCATGTATATGGAACAGTGTGTTGTTGTTGGATGCCTTGTTCAGTGCATAAAGTAGTGAAATTTTTGTTAACATATTCTCCTCCATTGTCAGATCTTAACTTAATAATTTGATGACTAGATTATTTTTCAACAAGGGCCTTGTAGGCCAAGAACATGTTAAATACTTTGCTCTTAAGTTTTAGGAAATAAAACCAAGTGCATCTGGTGTAATCATCAATGAAAGTTAAAAAATATTTGAAACCAGAAAAGGAAGCAGATGGAAGAGGACCACACAAGTCACTATGCACAAGCTCGAAGGGAACCGAGGTGTGCCAAGAGGCATGTTTTTCAAAACTATCCCGATGATGTTTTCTGAGTACACAACCAGAACAAACACTATCCCTGCAAGATACCATCGGAAGACCTGTCACCATATTGTATTTACATAGTTGTTGCAATGAGCGATAATTTAGGTGACCAAATCGCTCATGCCAAAGATTTCTCAAGTTATCACTATGAGCAACAAAAACTGAAGGGAAAGGTGATGACCCAAAGTTGTTAAACTTGTACAACCTAGTAATATCATCAACAATTCCGGTAGCTAGGACCTATTGAGGATCTTTAAAATCTTTGATTACAACTTGGTGAGGTGTAAAGGTCACAGTTTTACCTTCACCAGAATGAGTGATCTGATAGACTAATAACAAATTGTAGGAAATTCTTGGAACACATAGTGCATCACTAAAATGACCATTAGCTACTGGAACTGTTCCAGCTCCTACAACACTTAGAGATCTATCATCACCAACAAATATTTGTTTGGTGTTACATTTATGCATAGTAGAAAAGATGGCTTGATCCTTAGCCATATGATAATATGCTCTAGAATCAATGAGCCATTCATTTGAAGTAGAAGAAGAAGATGCATTATAAGAATAACCAGAAGCACAAAGTGCATGTCCATGAGAGGCAGATTCTGAAGGCAAATCTAGGCTGATGTGGTGCTTCTTCATTGTTGCTTCCAAGGTTGCCATCTTCTTGAAACACTTAGATTCATCATGATTATCTTTCCCACAATAGTTGCAATGATGCTAAGTCTTCTTGCCTTTTGGCTTGGATCCTTTGTAATTTTTTAAAGAAGGAGCTGACTAAGATGGTTTTGGACCCTTGTTTGACTTATTATTGCGAAAATTTTGTTTCTTGGGAGGCTTGGACTTTTCTTTCTGTTGGGACAATAAGGATTTCCTAGATGTATCTGCATTGTTGATTATTCCAAGATGAATGAGTTTATCTTGCTCTCCAATCAAGGAATCACAAAAGGATTCAAAATTAGGCTCTTGATAGCTAGCTACATTTAAGCATTCTTTCATGGAGTAAAATGTAGATACAAAAACAGAATATGCAAGTCCAAGTTTGGAAAAAATATGATAAGTGCATTGTTTGTCTTCCCTCTTAATTTTACATTCTGCACATAAGAGTTTAAGAGTTTTGTACTTAGATAAATAATCTTGAATGCATAAAAAGTCACTTGGATTTAAAGAAATCAACTCATTTTTTAGTTGGTGACCTCGAATTTCATTGTGTTTACTAAACACAGATTCCAACTTGTCCCAAGCAGTATCAGGTTCATCAATTCCAGATATGTGGAATCGCAAATCAGTAGAGATTGACATCTCAATCAATCCACGAGCTTCGTCACATCTATTTGCCCATTTTATTTTCTTATCATCATCAATGGGTTCTGTTTCTTTCCCTAAGGTAATTTAGAAAAGTCTCCTACTTCATAGAACATCCTCCATACGAGATTTCCATGAGAAATAGTTGGAACTGTTAAGTAGAATATCACAAAGGGCGGCCATATTTGTAAATTAATGGCTGTAAAAGTAGAAACCAAAAGTCTGGATGTGAAGAGCTCGAAAAAATAGGTGGTTTAAAAAAAAAAAAGCACTGAAAACTGACTTTGTATGACGAAGTTATGCTTGAACAAAAAAACTGTTGAAGATGTCCCCAATAATGACGTGGCAGCTGGAGAATGTCAGCAAAAAAAAGAACTCCCCTCTTCTCAAGATGAACCTTTTGACAATCACTTTACAAGAAAATTCTTTAAGTGAACCACTTTTGTAAAATAAGTGATTTCACTTTTACAATGATATTACTTTTAAATAATGCAACAATAAAAAAGAACTTAAGTGACTCACTTGTATTTTTATTTTTTATTATTTAAGTGAGATACACTTTTACAATAAAGTAACTTGAAAATAGAAATTGCATGCACTTTTTCTTGTAAAAATAACTTCCTAAGACTTGAACTCAAGACCTAATAAGGAATAAAGCAACTTTGAACCAAGTGAGCTAGATTAAAAGATATGTAAAAATATGGGAATGAGGAAGAGTTTTTTTTTTTTTTTTTTTTTTTTTTTAACTCTTCTTGCTTAGTTTGCATGCTTACCATTTTTCCTGCAAAACACACCACAAATTGAAACAAAAAAACTTTTCCACACTTTTGGAGTTAGATCTCGTTAGCTTGCCCAGAAAGTCTACATTTTCTCTCTGTTTTTTATTTGCCGAGATCGCGCAAGGTGCACAACAAAGAGCATACGCAGACGGGAAAGCAACAATCCGAACCCAAAAAAAATCTAACAGTAAAAAATAATAAAATATGAGATTTTTTTCTTTTAAAAACAGAAAATAAAAAAATGCGTCACTGTAACATTATACCTTCAGATCTGATGAAATACGTGTTTCTAGAGCAACTGAGAACCGTTTTCGATCAAACGAAAACTATTTCCCAATGGAAACAATGCTCCGGACGCAATGGAATACCTCCCACAGCCCAAAACTGCACAGAAATACCAGAACCAGAAACCCTTTCGAGTTTCGACAACAACAGTTCAAGATCTAGATCTTAACCGGAAGCGGCTCTTCATAAAAGCTCTGATAGTATGTTCGGGTACACAGGGTACTACCAAAGGACCAAACACCAAGAGCAACCACTTCACACAAACAGATCACAGATCAACACACCGATCACCAAGAGCAACCACTTCACACGAACAGATCACAGATCAACACACCAATGTTTTGACGTGGTTTAAACCCTCTTGAGGGAAACACTCCATGGCCCCGACCAAATAGCTTATACGGGACAATTTATTATGCAAAGAAAGAAAGTTACAAATGAACTTCTCATAATCAATCAACTAAACAATGACCCTCCATGCTCTTTAAATAGATATCATGGACCAATTGGGTGTTAAGCCACGGATCAAGGTTAGATATGATCTAAGAGAAGTTGTGCCGTCGGATCACTCTCTGTCGGGAACATATCGTGACCGTCGGATTAAGTATTTACAAATGCATACTAATGCATAATAAAGAAACACACTATTCTTAACGGATATATTACACAAGTTGATCTTAACTAACTCCTAAGTGTCTAAATATCCTAACACCATGGAGGTTATGTGTGGGAGAAGTGTGTGCTCCTATTTCCTCCCTTCCAAATTATTAGTGGTATTTTCAAGTTGCTAATTTAAGTTATGATACATGCTAAGTTTTTAAACTTAAAAAGCAATTAATTAAAAATAATGACCGCATTTATGAACTTTGACACTACATCAATGTATCGTTGATATTAACTTGATGTAAAATGTATCTATTATTATATTTATTAAAAGACCTTAATACAATATTAATACCATATAAATACCATAAAAAGGGAATAAAAACAATGAAGACCTTATATGCTAACATGATACGTGATGTAATATGATGCTATTATTATGAAAAAATAAATAATAAAAATACTAGCATGACATTAACATGATGCAAATATGATACAAAATTACTAAAACATTTTGTATTTCAATACTATCATGTTAAACATATGACATAAGACTAATTACCTATATAAAATTTCAACACCGAAATTGATGCTCTGCAATGCTAATATGACACAACAAACACAATTATGACACAAAAGTGACTCTCTAAGCATATTTTGCAATCACATGCGCTGCAACAAAATTCTATCATTACATAGGAAATGTTTTTGTATTGGATTCTTCCTTTTTAAATCAATTTTTTGTAGAAAGCGTGTTGAAAAAGACGACATGATTTTAATGCAAATTTTATGAAAAAAATTTATGTTTACACAAACATTATGTTTGTGTTGTACAAAATTGATTTTTTTTTTCAAAACAATAGAAGAAAAAAATTCTAGAGGATGGCATTGTAGTAGTGATTCCTTCCCAGTCATATAAAAACTAGAATGTCATATAAGTGATTCCTTATCATCTTGAATGAATTAAAGCATTATTGACATTAGAATGCATAATATGTCACTTAACAAACCCATTTGATCTTTGTAGATAATTTTCCATGTTCCTTCTAATTTATTGCAAAACTCACTTATAACTACTTTTAAAATTAATTATTGCAAAGATTTTGGTGGATTGAAATTGACAAAAGAATCATGAATACGTAGTAAGGATTAATGATTGTTAATGATATTTTGATTTAAGTACTTAAAAAGCATGAATACAATGATATTTTTATTTAAGTACTTAAAAAACATGAATATAGGGCCTACATTAATGATTTTTAATTAAAAAATAATTAAAACACTTTCAAATATGTCAATCACCATTTTGGAAAAGTACTAGGTTTAATAAATCCGTTTTCCAATAGATTTAGAATATGATACTTACCATTTTGGAAAAATGCTAGGTTTAATAAATCTGTTTTCCAATAGATTTAGAATATGATACTTAAATTCTCTATTTTACAAGACAAATTTGAATAGATGGAATACAATAAATAAGTGAGAATTCTTCAAGATGAAAAATATGTTGTAGTCTATATTTCAATACATTTTAACAAAGTATTTTATTCTGGTTAAAGTGTCGAAAATAATCTAAAAAAATTAGTAGAATCATGTTTGAACCTAGTAGTTATAATTAATGGAGATTAATGGAGAAGAGGTAAGATGCTTATTGTAAACAAATCTAAGTCTCCATTTTGTGCATTTTAATGGACTCACATACCTACTTTCCTTTGATCACCAAATTAATGAATGATAATATATTATTTACCATAAAATTAAAATCATATTATATTATGTACCAAACCTTTATTAACATCCATCTTAGTACACTTTTTTCATCTTCTTTATTTTTTTACTTAGGATTCCTTCCTTACACCAACTTGTCCACTTAAACTTTCCCACTTTATGATTTAGGGCAAACCTTTATTCACGTTTATTTTAGTACACATTTTTCATCTTCTCTACCTTTTTACTTAGGATTCCTTCTTTACACCCACTTGGTCCACTTAAACATTCCCACTTTATGATTTAGGTCACACTTAAATATTTTTTTAAGGAAAACAAGTCCCTCTTTAATTGCAATTATATAGGCCTATAATTTTGTTACATAGGCCTAGAATAGTCTTATGGGCTCATGATTCAAATATAATTTATATAAGGTGTAAATAATTGTTGATAATTATATTGCATTGTCTTATGTATGTAATGTCTCGAAAATATAAAAAATTTAAAATTTTTCATGCCTGCAATATTCGTCAATTTACAGTAAAAAGATACATACATTAAATCTAACGTCATTAAAAACATTCATACTTGCACGAAACAATTGTAAGCCTAAGACTTCTGTTTTACATGGTCTAATCTATGTCTAAGTTTAGAATTGCGGAAGCAATGTGGAAATGATAAGATGGCATGTTTTTGTTGCAATTGTAAACGCTGGTTCAAAGGTAGAACATAACACTCCTTATTGTTTTAAGAATCATGTGATTTTAATTGTGATTGTCTAATGTGCCCTCAAGTGATGAGCTCCTTTGATGATGGTATGTTGTTCACGTGGTGGTTATTATAATACTCCAGGAAAGGTAATTACATACCTCGACAGGGTTGCCGGGAGGTATGGGTAAGAGTAACAGTTTCCAGGCTTACTTAACGTTTTGCTAATGTCCTACTTTGCCTTTGTGTTTGCAGGTGTGTTCAATCTAAGGGTGCTATCTTTGAAGAGTTGGTTCCTATTTTACTATTGGTCCTATTTCATCAGGGTGAACGATTAAGTTATTAAAAAGTAGTTATCCCATTACCATGGGAGTTCACAATATGAATGTTTTCCAAATGTGAGGTTCATGATTAAAAGCTTATGGTAATATAAACAATGTGGTTTGGGTCATAATCTTGCTATATAATTTGTACCAAAAATCGGGTCCCTTTGTAACTTTAAACAAGAGTTGAATCCACGATTTTACTATAGACTTGCACAAAGGAATGACCCTGTTGCATTTTGAACAATGTGGATCTGGGTCTATGACTTCACTATAGACTTGTGCAAATAATTGCACCTCCTCTAGAGTGAGTTTGGTGTACCATTTAATGCGCTTTAATTCAGTATGGGGGACAGCCTGTCACGAGGGTTTGGAGAAAATGATTTGGGGCTTTTCGCCAGTCACTCCTGTATTCGACTTGTTCCTCGTTTTGGCTCTGCACTTCGTTTGTATGGTGACTGTGCTGGGTACTGACCCGAGCTCTGCTCGTGGTCAGCACACTTGATAACTATTGAGTTTGACTATGGTATAAGGCTGTCCTGCTTCTTACAGGTATGAAAATAATATCTGATTTCAATTGACATTTTTCTCTCTTCTGCGATTTGAAAATACATGGTTGAGCTAAATGGTATTGTATGTCGTTTATGACAGGTGATAAATGCTTTGGTATGGGAGCTGCGAAGATTCCAGGTGGCTAGGGTAAATGGTAAGTCTGGCTTACCCACTCGTTCCCTATCTCTTGCACCTCTGGTGTTGTATGTATGTGTTTGTTCTGGTTTGGAGTGGAGACTCACGTAAGCCCATGGCTCACTGCTTCACCTTGGGAGGTCTATTAGTCGCTTATTGGCTAGATCATAGGAATGGGATTTCAATGTAACTTTAATAGTTGGAAAGTTACTGGGACTGTGATGTAAAAGAATTTAAGCAGTAGTTGGGTCTTACTGGTTACTCTGCTCTACGAGATCTTGTAACATATAATGCTATTTTGTTTGGGTATGACTCCTGTGTAGTTGCAATGATTTCGAATGGTACAATTCTATTTTTCTGGTGTGAATACCAGCATTTAAGCTGGAACTTATGTCTTGTAATATTATGGGGTTCCTGGGTATTTTTGTAAACTATTGTACAAAAATTGTCAACATGCTAAAAAGGCCTTTGGCGCCTTCAGCTTGGAAATGTAGCTATAGTTCAGGTGTTGATTTCATTTGCACTTGCTAACTGTGTTGGATATTGCTACGGTGTTTATGTGTAAACAATGTATTGTCTGTGGAAAGATATAAGAGATCAAATGAAGTTTTCTACACCTCTGTTTCTGTAATGTGGTTAGATTTTGAATAAGAAGATCTCGTTAACTTACTGGTTGCGTGGATAGAATGGATACTTACGTGGAGAGGGTTTCAAGGCTATAGTTAGCGTTTTGTTTTATTTAGACATTTGTATCATGTAGGAATAATTTATACAATCTGGCTTTTTAGAAGGCCACGGGAATTGACCCTGGTCCTAAGCTTTCGATAGGCATCTTCGTGGTTGTCATACGAAATGAATTTTTGCCTCTATTTGTGATTGATCTCTGCGTTTGATGTTTTATGAGACTTTGACCCTAGAAAATAACTTCTTTCTGCGTCTTCTTGTTAATTGAAATGAAGCTTGAATGTTTTCCTATAGATTACTATCGTAGGTTTGTATGTTGAAAAGAAATGGAAAAATCTCAGGGTTGTCTACTTGATTACTGTAGGGTTATTGATAAAGTGGGTATGGGTATGTAAATGTAAAAGCACAGTGGTTGCAATCTCTGTACTACATGTTGGCTTGATTTCAATTATGGTATGTATGGTCTTGAAAAATAAAGCTAAGAGAGACCGGGAAATAATGTCTGTGTTTTTGGCTATAGTTTGTATAACTGGGCTTTCGAATGATGTTCAACGATTTCTGTTATAGGTTTGAATTCAGTAGCTAAGTGATTTTGTTGGAAATTTAAAACAAGGGTTTAAATAAGAGAAATTAAATACTATATATTTTGCTGGTTTAAAATCAATGATTCGCCTGTTCTAACAGTTTAAGCAATACAGATGACTAGCAAAGACTAGCTGGCTAGTCCTGCTAGGAATGCCATTCGATTATGAGAAAACTTGATTTAAAAACTGATAATACAGAAATTGCTATCTTGTCTAAATATTAATAACTAATAATTAATAAGTATACATGTAAATAGATAAAAATAATATATATTGAAACTCCTAAATAATAATACTTAGCTTTGTGGTCCTTAGCATTTTGTTTCACATGCTGCTTCTTTTAACTTTTTTTAAGGAAAGGGTCCACTTCCTAGGACAGTTTCAATAAGACGGTAAAGGAACCTCTAGTCTCTCCCTTTGCATGTCAGATTCCCTCGTTTTAACATGGTAGTTCCCACAGTAGATGATTATAATAAGATTGATTTAATCAAGTCGAAATAGTTGTGATAAGACACGTAAGTGCTATTTAGATTCCTTTTGACTCAACACTTGAGATTTAGTAACCCTGAGTGCTCTTTAGAGCCTTTTAACTCAACACTCTCACATGGGCGTTACGCTAGTGCAATTCCAGAGCCTCTGCTCAACACTAGAGCTAGAATGTGGTTGTGAGGCACATCTAGGATATTTAAGTGGCCTCGGATCCGGTAATCGTTTCTTTCAAGCTTGGAGTGTTCCAGGGATCATGCCCAACACTCAACGTACATCGGGGCTTAGGCCCAGTACAAAATAGAATCCTCTAAATACATCGGGGCTTAGGCCCAGTATATATATTCAACAATGAAACAATCAGGGTCCATGCCCAATACATCAACTCATGAAGGAATAACTCAAAACATACTAATGCTATGTCAATCATAATAAATCACATATATTGGGGCCATGACCCGATATAACATCATAACATAGTTAGTCCAAAAAGTTGGGATATTACATCCCTCCCCACTTAGAACAACACCGTCCCGGTGTTTCTAGGGACTAGGAATGAGATCGTGAAACAAGGCGGGGTATGCCTCTCTCATGGTAGCCTCATTCTCCCAAGTGGCCTCATCTGGTCCAAAGTGCCTCCATTGCACTTTTAGCTGTGTAATGGTTCTCCTCCTAAGATGGACCTCCCTCTTGTCTAGAATGTGGAGTGGTTCTAGCGTGAACTCCCCTTCGGGCTCCACCTATAATAAGGACCAATCAATAACATGTTTAGTATCGTATACATATTTCTTTAATAAGGAAGCATGAAAAACATTATGAAATTTTATATGTGCTGGTAGGGCTAACTCATATGCTACTAGACCCTTCTTGCCCAGTATTTGAAAAGGTCCACAAAACCTTCGGGCTAGTTTACCGCAACACCCCAAACTCAACGAGCTTCGTTTCACTTTTATTCTTAGGAAAACATGTTCACCGATTTGGAAGTCTTTGTCCTTTCTTTTCTTGTTTGCGTAACTCTTTTGGCAGTCTTGTGCCTCTTTTAAATTTAGTTGCACCTTGGAGACTAATTGTTCCAAGTCCTTTAGTAAATCTGGCCCTAACATAAGCCTGTCCACCAGGCTATCCCAGGTGACAGGCTATCCCAGATGACGGGGGTCCAACACTTTTGATCTTAGAGTACTTCGAAAGGACTCATTTTGGATGAGGTTTGATAACCGTTGTTGTATGCAAACTCCACGAGGTGTAAGTAGTCTTCCCACTTAGTGGGATTGTTCATGACATACATTCTCAGCATATCCTCCAGAATTTGGTTTACTCGTTCCATTTGTCCATCGATTTGGGGGTGATATGTGGTACTAAATTGTAGTTGTGTTTCTAACCCGGAGAATAGTGCTCTCCAAAATTTACTAGTGAACTTTGTGTCTCGATCCGAGATAATTGCTTTGGGTATCCCGTGTAACCAGAAAATCTCCTTTAGGAAGATTTCCACAATGTGAACTGCCTTGTAGGTAGATTTTACTGGTATAAAATGTGCAGCTTTTGACAGCTTGTCTATTACTACGAAGATGGATTGGTTTTGTTTCTTACTCTTGGGTAGACCCGTAATGAAATACATACTTATTACCTCCCACTTTTATTCTGGAATGGGTAACGGTTGAAGTAGTCCGGAGGGGTGTTGGTGTTCTTCCTTGACCAAATGGCATTCCTAACACTTCACAATGAACAATGCAATGTCGGCTTTCAATTTAGGCCAAAAGTAGTGTTTCTTTACTGCTGAAATCATCTTTTGATATCCGGGGTGTCCTGAATAAGGGCTCCGATGGAATTCAGTGAGTATGTTAGGTCTAATGTCCCCCCCCTCGGGAATGTAAAGTCTCTCCTTCGACCATAACAATCCTGAATTATCTAGCTTATATTCTTTCTATTGTTGAAAAAGCCTATCTTCCTGGATCTTTTTAAGGATCTCGACATAGAACCGATCGTTTTGGTATGCCATTCTAATTCTATCCTGTTAGTTGGAGTCTGTTAGACTTTAAGTTACTTCATATAACATATGAGCTCGTCGACTTAAGGCGTCGGTGATCTTGTTTTCTTTCCCCTTGATGTGTTTCAGTTCAAAGTGATACTCACTAAGGAAGGATTACCATGTACCCTGTCTAGCATTCAGGTTTGGTTGATCGAACAGGTATTTTAGACTCATATTGTCCGTTTTTAATAGAAATTTCTTACCCATGAGGTAATGCCTCCACATCTTTAGAGCATGGATAATGGCGGCCAATTCGAGGTCATGAGTAGGATAGTTTTTCTCATGTTCTTTTAGTTTCCTTGACACATAGCAGATGGAAAAATCACCCTGCATAAGGACTCCACTGAGTCCTTCCTTGCTTGCATCGGTACAAACTACGAAGTCCCCATTGGGGTCGGCAATTCATAATATTGGTGCACTAATCAGGAGTTGTTTTAAATTTTGAAAACTTTCCTTGCACTTGTCTGTCCAGATGAACTTAATGGTCTTCTTCTGTAACGCGGTCATGGGACAAGAGATCCGCAAGAAGTTCTCAATGAAATTTCGATAATATCCGGCTAAGCCTAGGAATGATTGTATATCGAAAACACAAGTAGGTGTAGGCCATTCTTCGATAGCCTTGATCTTTTCGAGATCAACTGCTATTCCCTTCTTGGAAATGATATGTCTTAAGTACTGTATTTAAGGTCTATAGAAATAACACTTGCTAAATTTTGTGTACAGCTGATGTTCTCGCAGTATCCGTAGGACTATTCGGAGGTGTTCCTCATGTTCTTCTTCATTCTTGGAATAGATCAGGATATCGTCTATGAAGACTAGAACAAACTTGTCGAGGTACTTACTGAAAATGTTGTTCATCATGCACATGAAGTTGGCGGGTGCATTCGTTAGACCGAAATGCATTAATACAAACTCGTAGTGTCCATATTGGGTGCGAAACACGGTCTTGCTAATGTCCTCATCACAGATTCTCACCTGGTGATATCCGGATCGCAAGTCGATCTTCGAGAAGATCATTGCTCCTCCGACTTGGTCAAACAAGTCATCGATCCTAGGGAGTGGATAATGGTTCTTGATGGTTAACTTGTTGAGTTGGCAGTAATCGATGCACATACACATCGTGCCGTCCTTCTTTTTAACAAAGAGAATTGGTGCTCCCCAGGGAGACACACTCGGTCGAATGTATCCGTTGTCTATTAGTTCTTGTAACTGTATCTTCAGCTCTACCGGCTCTGGTGTACTCATATGGTACGGAGTCCTAGAGACGGGTACGGATCCAAGGGTTAGTTCTATGGAAAAGTCTAAGTCTCGTTTGGGTGGTAACCCTGGTATCTCCTCGGGAAATACATCTCTAAATTCTGCTAGTATCGAGAAATCCTCGATCTTTTGTTCTCTATCGGCTTCTACTGATTGAAGGTGGATTGCAAATAGTTTACAACCCTTTCTTAAGCATTTCTTTGCTTGTAATGTAGATATCTGTTGTACTAATACTTCCTTAGGTATACCTTGGATGGTTCTTTCGTTTCCTTGACTATCTGTGCACAAGATGGATTTGTTTAAACAATATAGCAATGCATGATGTCCCTCTAACCAATCCATGCCTATTATTATGTCATAAGATCCTAGTGGTAAGATGTTCAAATCTATCCTAGTTGAAAAGCCATTCAAATCTATCTCACAACTCTTAACTAGTTCAGAAACCTTCCATTTGGTACTAGTGGCTAGTTGTACCAGCCATGGTGCTTTGTGACTCTCTCGGCTTAATTTGCAAGACTCTACTATCCTAGGAGAGATGTAGCTTCGGAAAGCACTGGGGTCTATTAGAACTGAAATGACATGGTTAGATATCTTACCCTCAATTTCTACCATGGTGGCTTGATGATCTACCTGCCGGCCATTAAGGGCGGCATAAAGCCTAGGTGTCTTTTCCATGTCTCCCATGGTAGGCTCCATTTGGATGTTGTGTAAAGTCCCATCTGTTTTGTTGGGGCAGTCTCTATAGTAATGTGGTCCCTGGCATTTCCAACAAGAAACAATTGGTGGGACTGCCTTTTCCCCTTTGTTGAAGGCTGGCCTGTTGGCTGGTGGTGGGGGTGCACTTGGTCTAGCTTGGGGTTGGCTGAAGCCTCTGTTGGGTGGAAAACTGTTGTTATGTTTCCGAAAAGGTGGGGGTTTAAAACTTGGTCTGTCGTTTTCTGAGAAGGTCCTGAATCTGTCCCTATTTTTGTTGATTTTGTCGTTCCTTGGTTGCCCATGCTCATAACACAACCTGGCTTTATGTAGGGTTATGTCAAGGGTTTTGGGCATGTCGAATTCTATATTCTCTCTAAAGTTTGGTGGCATCTCACCCAATAACTGCTAGATTTTCACCTTCTCGTCCTTAATATAAGGCACATAGTGCAGCAAGTCTAAGAATCGATTTATGAAAGCTTCCATAGTCAGGGAACCCATTTTTAGCTCATGGAATTCTTTTATCTTCTTGTTGAAGAATCTTTTAGACATATATTTGTCCTGAAATATTCTGTTGAAAGTGTCCCAGCTTATGTCTCGTAGCTCTTGTCCCTTAATGTGTTTTAAGTCCCGCCACCATCTGGCATCTTTTCCATTTAGGTTGTATATGGCTAGTCGGGCTTGCATCTCACTGGAATAATTATGAACTTTAAAGTATTTATTCATTCCTAACAACCATTCTTCATCCTTTTCTCCTGAGTTAACTTCCCCGTCATAAGTTGGGGCTCTTATCTTTCGGAAATCTCCTTGTAAGCTGTCATCACTCTTCCTCCTTCTCTTGCAAGGAGGTGGGGAGCCATTGTCATTGGAAGATCTCTTACAGTCTTCTTCCAATGGTTCTGATTTATGATCTTCTTGCTCTCCTATCTTGCAATTGGTTGCTTTCCTTGTTTTAAGAGTGTTGATGGAAATAGTAGGCTATTCATGGGGTTTTGCCCCTGTTAGGCTTTGGAGTAATGCTTCATTTATAGCCTGATGTTCTCTTCTTTCTTGCACATTTTCATCCCTGAAACTATGGAATTCTGCCTGTAGTTGCTGCATGGATTTCTCTAAATCTGAGTTGAGTTCTACCACAATTTCTTGTTCTCGTGGTGGTGAATTTAGATTTCCTCGTATACTTCTGCCTTGCTCTGCATCCATCTTTTTCTGATACTGCTTGTACCTGAAATTGATATAAGTATCTTTTTATGGAAAACAATTTGTTAGTTAATTCCTTCACATAAAATCTAATACGATATTTTAAACAAAACTTTCTGGATCTGCAGCGATGTTTGGTAGCGAGCCCAATAGGTCACTTAGTGTTTGTAACTTCCTTTGATATCACTTGTAATGTCCCGAAAATAGCAAAAATTTAAATTTTTTCCTGCCTGCAATATTCGTCAATTTACAGTAAAAAGATTCATACATTAAATCTAACGTCATTAAAAACATCCATACTTGCACGAAACAATTGTAATCCTAAGACTTCTGTTTTACATGGTCTAATCTATGTGTAAGTTCAGAATTGCGGAAGCGATGTGGAAATGATAAGATGGCATGTTTTTGTTGCAATTGTAAACGTTGGTTCAAAGGTAGAACATAACACTCCTTATTGTTTTAAGAATCATGTGATTTTAATTGTGATTGTCTAATGCACGCTCAGGTGATGAGCTCGTTTGATGACGGTATGTTGTTCACATGATGGTTATTATAATACTCCAGGAAAGGTAATTACATACCTCAGCAGGGTTGCCGGGAGGTATAGGTAAGAGTAACGGTTTCCAGGTTTACTTAGCGTTTTGCTAATGTCCTACTTTGCCTTTGTGTTTGCAGGTGTATTCAATATGAGGGTGTTATCTCTGAAGTATTGGTTCCTATTTTACTATTGGTCCTATTTCATCAGGGTGAATGATTAAGTTATTAAAAAATAGTTATCCCATTACCATGGGAGTTCACAATATGAATGTTTTCCAAATGTGAGGTTCATGACTAAAAGCTTATGGTAATATAAACAATGTGGTTTGGGTCATAATATTGCTATAGACTTTGTACCAAAAATCCGGCCCCTTTGTAACTTTAAACAAGAGTTGAATCCACAATTTTACTATAGACTTGCACAAAGAAATGACCCTGTTGCATTTTGAACAATGTGGATCTGGGTCTAAGACTTCACTATAGACTTGTGCAAATAATTGCACCTCCACTAGAGTGAATTTGGTGTACCATTTAATGCGCTTTAATTAAGTATGGGGAACAGCCTGTTACGAGGGTTTGGAGAAAATGATTTGGGGCTTTCTGCCAGTCACTCCTGTATTCGACTTGTTCCTCGTTTTGGCTCTACACTTCATTTGTATGGTGACTGTGTTGGGTATTGACTAGATCTATGCTCGTGGTCAGTACACTTGATAACTATTGAGTTCGACTATGGCGTAAGGCGGTCCTCCTTCTTACAGGTATGAAAATAATCTATGATTTCAATTGACATTTTTCTCTCTTCTGCGATTTGAAAATACATGGTTGAGCTAGCTGGTATTGTATGTCGTTTATGTTAGGTGATAAACGCTTTGGTATGGGAGATGCGAAGATTCTAGGTGTTGTAGATGTGGTTAGGGTAAATGGTAAGTCTGGCTTACCCACTCATGCCCTATCTCTCGCACCTCTGGTGTTGTATGCATGCGTTTGTTCTGGTTTGGAGTGGAGACTCTCGTAAGCCCTTGGATCACTGCTTCACCTTGGGAGGCCTATTAGTCGCCTATTGGCTAGATCATAGGAATGGGGTTTCAATGTAACTTTAATAGTTGGAAAGTTACTAGGACTGTGATGTAAAAGAATTTAAGCAGTAGCTGGGTCTTACTGGTTACTCTGCTCTGCGAAATCTTGTAACATATAATGCTATTTCGTTTGGGTATGACTCATGTGTAGTTGCAATGATTTCGAATGGTACAATTCTATTTTTTTGGTGTGAATACCAGCATTTAAGCTAGAACTTATGTGTTCTAATATTACGGGATTCCTGGGTATTTTTGTAAACTATTGTACAAAAATTGTCGACATGCTAAAAAGGCCTTTGGCGCCTTCAGCTTGGAAATGTAGTTGTAGTCCGGGTGTTGATTTCATTTGCACTTGCTAACTGTGTTGGATATTGCTATGGCGTTTATGTGTAAACAATGTATTTCCTGTGGAAAGATATAAGATATCAAATGAAGTTTTCTATGCCTCTGTTTCTGTAATGTGGTTCGATTTTGCATAAGAAGATATCGTTAACTTACTGGTTGCGTGGATAGAATGGATACTTACGTGGAGAGGGTTTCAAGGCTATACTCAGAATTTTGTTTTATTTAGAGATTTGTATCCTATAGGAATAATTTATACAATTTGGCTTTTTAGAAGGTCATGGGAATTGACCCTGGTCCTAAGCTTTCGATAGGCATCTTCGTGGTTGTCATACGAAATGCATTTTTGCCTCTATTTTTTATTGATCTCTGCGTTTGATGTTTTATGAGACTTTGACCCTAGAAAAGAACTTCTTTCTGCGTCTTCTTGTTAATTGAAATGAAGCTTGAATGTTTTCCTGTAGATGACTATCGTAGGTTTGTATGTTGAAAAGAAATGGAAAAATATCAGGGTTGTCTACTTGATTAATGTAGGGTTATTGATAAAGTGGGTGTATGGGTATGTAAATGTAAAAGCACAGTGGTTGCGATCTCTGTACTACATGCTGTCATTGTTTCAATTATGGTGTGTATGGTCTTGAAAAATAAAGCTAAGAGAGACCGAGAAATAATGTCTACGTTTTTGGGTATTGTTTGTATAACTGGGTTTTCGAATGATGTTCAATGATTTCTGTTATAGGTTTGATTTCAGTAGCTAAGTGATTTTGTTGGAAATTTAAAACAAGGGTTTAGATAAGAGAAATTAAATAGTATATATTTTGCTGGGCTAAAATCAATGATTCGCCTGTTCTAACAGTTTAAGCAATACAAATGACTATCAAAGACTAGCTGGCTAGTCCTGCTGGGAATGCCATTCGATTCTGTGAAAACTTGATTTAAAAAATGATAATACAGACATTGCTATTTTAACACTGCATTTATAAAGGAGATATAAAATGTAGGTGAGTTTTATAAATAATTCATACCTGTTGATCCCTGTAGCTTGTCCTGTTGATGATGACCTGCTGATCTTGGTAACTTGTTCCTGCTGACACTAACCTGCACACTCAGCCAACTAGTTAGGGAAACTATTGATTATTAGCTGACCTGATAATTGATCTTTGATTGGATTACTTTGGGACTACAACGTTCCTCCCAACCATGATTCTACAACTGTTCCCGATTTAGTATGAATCCCCCCGAGCTGGTTCTGACATGCAAACTGAGATGTAGAGGCCCTAGGTGTGTAGCTGGTTCAGATCTGAAAAATCTATGGGAAGAGTTTGCTTCCTTGAGCAGAGAGTTCTCCTTGGCATAATAATACTGAAAGAGAAAGATCCCCGAAACTTGGGGCTTGTCCTCCTTAAGTAGGACAATTCTTGAATTAGGACTGTTGGAATTTACTGGTTTCTTTAAAATTATTTAAATTATAAAATAATATTTTTTTACTTAACTGCTAGTTATTTTGGAACTAGGACTTCTCACTTTGTTTGATTAAAGTGTTTTTGATATTTAATCTTTGTATAATAACAATAATATAAAAAAATTACAATCTTGTCTAAATATTAATAACTAATAATTAATAAGTGTACATGTAAATAGATAAAAATAATATATATTGAAACTCCTAAATAATAATACTTAGCTTTGTGGTCCTTATGATTTTGTTTCACATGCTGCTTCTTTTAATTCTTTTTAAGGAAAGGGTCCACTTCCTAGGACGGTTTCGGTAAGCTGGTAAAGGCACCTCTAGTCTCTCCCTTTGCATTATAGATTCCCTCATTTTAACATGGTAGTTCCCGCAGTAGATGATGATAATAAGATTTATTTAATCAAGTTGAAATAGTCGTGATAAGACACGTAAGTGCTATTCAGAGTCCTTTTGACTCAACACTTGAGATTTAGTAACCCCGAGTGCTCTTGAGAGCCTTTTAACTCAACACTCTCACATGGGCGTTACGCTCGTGCAATTCCATAGCCTCTGCTCAACACTAGAGATAGAATGTGGTTGTGAGGAACGTCTAGGATATTTAAGTGGCCTCGGATCTGGTAATCATTTCTTTCAAGCTTGGAGTGTTCCAAGGCTCATGCCCAACACTCAACGTACATCGGGGATTAGGCCCAGTACGAAATAGAATCCTCTAAATACATTGGGTCTTAGGCCCAGTATATAGGTCATTTGTGTGTTTCTGAGTCCATGCTCAACACACTACATAATCATCCATATAAATCATGCTCTGCACAGTATAATCTAACAAAAGAGAAGATCTCAGTATTTCATAATTTGTAACCAATTCTCATAATACAACCTAGTTTATTCATTTGGGCTTTCCTACCCAGTATATATATTCAACAATGAAACAATCAGGGTCCATGCCCAATAGATCAACTCATGAAGGAATAACTCAAAACATACTAATTCTATGTCAGTCATAATAAATCACATATACTAGGGCCGTGACCCGATATAACATCATAACATAGTTAGTCCAAAAAGTTGGGATATTACAATGTATTACTATATTGTCATTAGGAGGATACCCATTCAAAGTGGCATATTATAAATAATCACTTTTAGTATTTCACACATTGTTGGAGTGGGTATTGTTGTTCTTAGGTTTATTGTGTCATTTTAGGTAATATAGATTATAATAAGTGGTATTATAATAATGGTTCCAAAGAATCTGATTCTTGAATATGCACTTTTAAGATGTGCCTTTCAATCCCATAGCTATAATAGCGTTGAGGAAATAACCTACTTAGATAAAAATCATTTTCATGACAATTCTTTCAAACTTGATAGTGTCATGTCTTTCTAATTAAAATTTTCAATGGAGAGATTCCATTTCCTTGTGCATCCAAAAGTGCAAATACATTGTTAAAAATAAGGGTACATTTATTAAGTGGGTATTTAACCACATTGAGTACACCCTATAATATGTTGAAATTTTTCAAATAGATAATTTGATTAACCATGAATCACATCGTGGAGGGAAATGAATGTTAATGATTATAATATTTCAACACATTCTTTTTTATAATGATGATGAAAATATTTAAGAACAAACTAGATTAGAATTCACTCTTAAAAAGGTTGCATTGCTACATATATGTACAAAGAAAGAAAATTGCATAGACATAAGTGTTTTGACAAATTATGTGGATAGTGAAATGTTAATGAAGAAAAGAGATTGGTATCTTCCAAGTTTTGTGTGCTAGTAAAACAACTATTATTGTTAACTTGGAAACATAATACATTTGCTAATAGTCAAAATGGTGGATGAAAAAGAATTTATACCCTATGAGTTAAAAGTTTTATTTAATTAGAAGGTTTAGCCTCACAAAATAATATAGCCACAACCATAATTCAACGGGAGCACATGTGAATCTAATCCATTAGTGTTCTTTGGAGCCAAATTATAGAAGAATATGTAGTTCACTTTGCACCAATAGGTGAAGAAAATTTTGGGGGTGAAATTTCACACATGGACTAATTTTGCATGGTCCTTTCCAAAACAATATTCACCAATTTCCATTTTTTCTTAACAAAGTTCACCCAAATTCTATTAGATAATTTTTTTCTCCAAAAATCACCAAAAATGTCTCAAAAGAATATAAAATTATTAAAAATTTGGATATATTTACAAAATTATTGCCAAACATTTTATGGTTGACATTTTGAGAATCAGTAAAATTCGCCAACATTTCTACACTTTAAGATAAATATGGATCCCTAAAATTCGTTGTGCGAGTAGGTGCTAATGAAATGAGAGGTTTTATCAATAATATCTTCAACTATCACAAACATTACATTTTTGAAGTTTCTCTCCAAATGTCTCTCACAAACCACTCTATTGACCTTCATGGTGTGCACTTAGATATGATATTTAAGGAAAGTGTAGAGAAGATTGAGGTTAATTTATGGAATATAGTAGAAGAATGATGTATGAAATTAGCGTATATTTCTATAGGTATTATAGGTTTCATTGATGTACAAATATTGACATAAATTCCATACAACCAGCTCCAAGGACCGAGGACTAGTGCATGTTCTAAGAATAAGAAAATTGCAAACACTGTTGAAACTTCAGTGCTAAATAAGAGATATTTCATTAGATGCATCCACAACACATATTGTTGTAGAAATTATTGTATTTCCAAATATCCATGAAGTAAATGATTAAAAGGATTAATAAAGCAGGTCCGATGGAATAAAAATCAAGAATACAATTTGTGCTAAATTTTGTAACAGGAAAATGGTGGCCTAACAGAACACATGACCTTCCAATCATGTGTTTGACATGGAGTGCTCTCCCACCGTTATATTCAAAATAAAAAAGTACAACAATAACCTTGACAATCTTTAGGAGCACGAGTGAAAATGCAAAGCTGGGAAACAATTTCGTGACAACGGAGTGAAAAAAAAGAGGGCGCATGGATGAAAAGGGGAAAAAAGATCAACCTCAAACTCTAGGCTGAGAGTTTTGAGAGTTCAAACTCTCGGCTGAGAGTTTAGAAAAACTCTAGGCCGAGAGTTTGAACCAATCACCGCGCTGTATTTTTAAAAAACCTCTCGGATGAGAGTTTCAACTAAACTCTCGGCCAAGAGTTTGGAAGATATTTTTTTGGCCGAGAGTTTATGGTCAACAAAAACTGTGAAAATATCTGGCATCTTTCTGGAACCTGCAACTTCAGCAAGCTCAAACCCCTGCAAATTCTAAATATTATTTGTCGGACTTGGTAGCAATGGATTCATCTCTGAATCTAGTTTCCAATGATATAATAATTGTTTCATTTCGATTTGAATTTCTATTTATTAATAATTGTTTTCTAAAACTTAACCCTTTAAAATTTTATTACTCTAAAAATCACCCGAAATGAAAATTCAATATCATAAAAAAGACAACACCAAAAAATTTGAAATCATCCCGAAGTTCATAATTGGCTCATCCTCTTCAAAAGGGTACTTTTAGATTTTCCAATAAGAGTCACACTAAAACTAAAATTGAAGCTCACCAACGTGTGTCGATAATGCACCATTTTTTGAACATATGATGTTTCGATAAATAATAAAAAATAGTTCCCAAGTCTTAAAAAACTAAAAATATAGTCCATGCACAAGTGTAGTGTGTGTAGATTATGAGCATACAATGTTTTTCCCTAAAATGAATAACCATCTATAAAACAACCGATGTTCACACAGGTCACTCATTATCCATACCTAAAATTTTCAAGTATATGCCGTTGGTGTGCACCAAATTTGTCCCGTGATATGTCCATATAAGAAATTAAAAAAAATCTTAGTAGAAATCTAATTCAATTATCTAAAACATTTTTGTTTACTTCAAGTTGAAATTACTAAGGGAGATATGGGTTTGAAGAGGTCGAAGTTGAAAAACATAAAATTTAACACTTTTGTTTGTCAAAACCAAGCTAAAAGTGTTAGCCAACTTTGTGTTTTCACCCACACACTAACTCAATTTCGTGGGAAAATTAGGGATTAGGTAGATAGTTCGATATTTTGCTCGAGACTAACTGGTCTAAGTTCTATGAAGAATTTTAATCCTCACATCGAAGTTGATGTAAACACGGATATTTGGGCTACTTTGATCAACAATAGGGAAAGTGTTTGAATATAATTTATTATATTTTATTCTCTTAGACTCTTTCAAATTAAACTTGTGTAGGTCATTAGGTTTTAGGTGATTTCCATGTGTTCTTGAAAATGTAATGTTTATAAAATTATCAATGATTTAAACAATTTACTATTACAATCTTCATCATTTTCAATTGTTTTATGTGGCCATAATTTGATCCATTTTCCTTGTTTTCAGTAACCTATTCAATGGCCTCCTTCCACCTCAGTAATGGATATAAATATTTCAAGGTTTCAAATTATAAAAAATTTGTCAAGTGATTCTTCTTTTAAACATTCTTGCTCCAAAGAAAAAAGGTTATCCATTCATCTTCCACCTTCTTATCATGATCAAAACATATACATTCGTGTGGTTCATATCTAATACCATACTCCATATTTTCTTTAATTAATTTTTTTTAACATAACTCTCTTATCTACTTCTATAATTTTTGAAAATATCTTACTTCTTGATGCTTCCATGGATATGAAATCTAGCATTTCTTCACCATTCCCTTAATCAACATTTTCATCTCTTGCAACTTAGTGCTTCCATCCACATCAACATCTTTAACATTATCCCTATCGACTAACTCAACTTGTTGATGCCTCGGATATCGTAGCATCAATCAGAAAGGGATTCTCCCCGAGAGATGGTCCCAATTAGACTGTCTCCCGTTTGGTGTAGGGAATCCGTCCGGTTAGCGGTTCCGGCAACCGTGGTTTTGGACTTTAAATCCGATTCTACCGGTTATGGCCCGATCCACCGTTCTTTTGGGTTTTATGTGTTTTATATGAGATGCACATGCCTAAATTATACTTAATCTAAATGCAATTGGAACAGATCTAAATCTAGAAACAGGAACACATCTGCCTATCCCTGCAGGGGAACACGCTTAAGGGGAGAGCAATCAGCTGTAACAGATATCATAAGCAACGAACAGATAACTATTATTTCTCACGGTCAAAGCTACAGCAAGATGAGGATCTTGAGAAGATAGCTTCTCATTTAAAATGGAACGCATCTATTGCTCAGAAAATAAACAGAGAAAAGCTACAGGATAAGAAAACAGATCTACAATGAAACTTACAGAACGAATCTGTTGCTTATGAACAGAAGGAATCAAAATTGTTTGATCTAAGTAATAAGAATAAAAGAAACGGATCTAGATGCAACGATACTGGAATTAAACTAAAAGATCCCTGCAAGGAGCAATTAAACGCATGAACAATGAGCCATACGATTATCCTGAAGAAAGAACAGTTAGCTATTCGATCCAGAAGAAAAATCCACAGCAATGATAAAAGTATCAGCAGGTAACTCCTGATTTAATATGGAACGCATTCATTGTCCATGAAATAGAGAGGACGCATGCATAGATGAGAGCAAAATCATTAGTACAAAGGAATAATTCAGAAGTCAAGAATGATCTCACATTGCCGAATTGCAGTCATTAGAATAGTCCAACATGAAGCAACCCAACATTCCAAGCAAAACGTCCATCTCCCGTGGCTTCTATTAGAAAATTTCAATTTACAGAGCCGATACAAGATAGCTCATATCATTTGCCCAAAATTTTCATTCCCTGCCAAAAGTCCCGTCTAATCTCTTCTAGCTCCTATTTATAGTTACAAATTTGCCCTCTGGGCTGACACCTAGCATTCCCCCTCTATCTTTTACAGGAATTTCTACTATAATCGACTACCAAAATGGCCATTCCTTTTACAAAAATGTTTTGACAAAATTAGGGACAGCTGTCCCATGGCTTAAGCCTTACATATTTAAAATGTACATAACAGAAAATTTATTAACATCCGAGCGTTCCCTGCTGGGCACGTGTCTGTCTGAAGGGAGTCGTCCAGCTGAATTCGGTTTGCTTCATTCCTGTGCGTGAGCTTCCGATGGCAGAGGGTCGCCCAAATTGATTGTCACTGGTGCTTCCTGGGAAGAGGACCTCGAATCCCCTGCTGATGCTGCTCCTAATTGGGAAGGGGGAACGGGACTGGCCAAATTTTCTGCCATTGCTGGGGAAGATGCTGCTGGGAGCGGGGCTGCCGGATCCACTGATGTTTCTGCTGCTGCTGCAGCTTTCCTGACCTCCTCTTCTATGTAGCTGTGCCACACACCTGTATCCCTTATGATTATGTTTGCTGCAGCAGGAAACAGGATTTTCTGAGAAGTTACATTCTTCCCGAGCTCTATTTTAATGCTTTGTACTTCTGCTTCAGCAACCTGATATGTTTCCTTCAACAGATGATTGTGAAGTGTTGATGAACCGATGTAATGTTGGAGATCATCCATGGAAAGAACATCAATGCTTTTTACATACTCCATCTGGACGCCTAGCTCTTCTTTTAGTTGAGATAACCGCTGCTCCTTTCCCGGGAAATCTTCTAGGGTCTGAGGGAAACTCAATGAGCAGTTATCATGGACTCCTTTGAGCTTTTGGTACAGGTTGTTGATTCTCTCTGTGGTCTTCTGCACACTGGCCATCAGCTTATTGGCACAGTTCCGGCCAAACTCCAACAAGGCTATATCTTCATTAAAATCTTCCACTGTCTTAAAAGGAAGATGAGGGGGAAAACCTCCTTTCCCTTCCCTCCATGCCATCTGACTTATGACATTTGCTTTGACACGGGTATTCTTAGCCTTGAGCCTGTGGGCTTCCGCATTAACCTCCTTTAGCCTGACCGTCATGGCCTTGAGTTTGCATACCTCATCAGTGATTAGCTCTTGAGAGCCATGCACTTGCTGTAGTATATTGCATGACAGCTCGTGGAAGGGGGACATATCCAAGGTTCTGCTTTCCGCTTGCTCTAAACGTTCAGTTAATGCCTGCTTGTCTGCTTCTAGCTGGGAAGCCTTTTCTTCTGCTCCATTCTTCTCTGCTTCTGCAATCATTATTTGGAGTGCTAGCTGGTCCTTTTCCTCCTCCAGGTAGCTGTACTTATTTGCCAACTCCTTATGCTCGGCGTACAAGCAATTGTATTTATTCACTATCAGGTCTCTCTGGGCTTGCTCATTAGCCACATTTCGTTGCAAGGTACGTGCTCTTTTCTTTGTCAATATATTTTCTTTGACTATAACCCCTACATTGGCAAATGATGCTTGTGCTGTTGCTATAACTGCGGAGGCCATGGCAATGGGATCCGCATCTGTGTTCTGCATGACAGCGACCTCTCGGTGAGTAACTATGTCGTCATGGAAGGGACTTTTAATCCTCTCTTCTGATTGGAGGACCATTGTTTTCCTTTTCTTATCATAGACAAACTCATTCCATTTGGACACCGTACGCTTCCCAGATGGAGTGTACGGTACAATTGGTCGGTTTATGATGTCTATGTCTTCTTCCATAGGTGGGGTCCGGACTTCCTGAGCGGGGTCTGTCCCTTCCTTTTGGGTACTAGAGCCACCTGCCTGAGAGGTGTCTATCTCCATGTCCTGCGCACCGGACCCACCTGTTTCGGTATTTTCCCTTGTCCTCAATTCTTCTTCCGCCTTCTTCCTTGATTCAGCTCGCTCAATTTCTGCTTCTTTCTGCTTTTGGGCTTCCTCAGCCTCCTTCCGCAGTCTTTCATTCTCAGCCTCTTGTAGCTTTCTTGCCTCCTCGGCTTCCTTTTGCAACCTTGCCTCTTCTCTTAATCTGAGCTCTTCCTGAGCTCGGGCATTCTTGGCTTCTTTCTCCTTTTGCTGGATGGTCTTCTGGGTTTTGGTTGAGCTAGAGCTCGCTCCAGTACTTTGGCGGCAGATCCGTAGCTCAGCCATGTTGCTGATGCCTCTGAAAGCTTCCTCCTCGGCATCGGGGTAGTGGGAATATTCGAAGTTCGCATAGTTCCCCTTGCAATGCTCGGCCACTTTACCCTTTCTGTCGTTCCTGTGGAAGATGACCTCACCGAAATGGAAGGCCCTCAACTCTTGAACAAATTCATCGGCAGAGGTCACCCCTGAAAACTTGTAAGCACCTATGCAGAAAGGTAGGGGGGGAAAGGAAGCCTTGTGTAGCTTGTGGAGGAATGCTCCAATCCCATCCAAGAAGAGTTGTCTTACTGCTTCCTTGAGCACCACATAGTCTGTGGCATACTGCGGCAATATGTATGGGGGCTTAGTCCCTCCGAACATTCTCAAGTAGGTACCTTGTTCTGAAAAGTAGAAATCCCCATAATCCTCAAGGACTTCCAAAGCGTTTTGTGACAGGCAACTTGGTTCTTCCTTGAACATTTTCTCGTATAGGGGCATGATGAACCCCTCACAAATGAGTTTGTAGCTGGGCTTGTAATTCTGGGCCCACAACATCTTGAATGCAGTGTAGACCGGGGCTGTGGCCCTATCCCATGTACACCCCAATCCGGGGAACTCTATCTTGGCCAAGATACAATCTATCAGGTATGAGGACATGAAGAATTCAGCCTTCTTCGAGGCCAGCCCGGGCTTAGCAGCACTTATCATTGAGGCCAGACTATCTGACAAGATGGTGGCCCAGTCAAACACTGTCCCCTTAAATGCCACATAGTGAATGATAGGGACCCACTGAATCTTGTATACTGTGCCATCGGGCATGCCGAAGATTCTACACAGCATCAGGGCGATCAACCTATAAGGAGCTCTTAGATTCTGTACGTCATACTCCTCCCTCTCTTTCTTCCTCAAATGTTTCCCTTGCACCAGTAGCTTTTTGGCCATCTCGACATTGTCCATCTGGCTTAACCATTCATCGGTCAGAGCTTGCTGGACACGGGGAAACCTGTAGGCTGCCGCCAGATACGCGGGTTGAAATGAGGCGATAGCCATGTTCCCGCTATCATTTATCACTCTCCCATCATCATCTGCATGTTGGAGTATCCACCCGATCACTTCAGCACAGGGGAACAGCTCAGGGCGGGTAGCAGCTCTAGTTATGCCTGAGGCTCTGATATTTTGATAGATCGGTGCCTCCTCCAGCAACATATCTGGGATCTCTTGGTCCCTGATCATTCTGTATATGTCATCCCATCTGATTTCTGGAGGGACACCAGTGGTGCACCTGGTGTCTTGGAGCGAGGTTTCAATCTTAGGAGGAGCAGGTTTCTTTTCTGTCATCTTCGCCTTCTTCTTACTGGGTTTCGGCATATTGAATTATCCCTGATAACATCCATATACAATTCATCATGAGTTTGAGCAACAGGTTGTATGGTTTTAGCCGAGAGCAACATCGTTTTAATGAGATAAATCAATGAAGCAAAGATTAAGGAAGCAAAACATTATTTTAATCATAAGACACACATTGAAACATTCGAAGTTCTTAAAAGACGAGTATGGGATAAGCTATGTTGCGGAAGCTATTGGTTTTATTGGACCGATAGGCGATTCGCGGGAGCAATTGACTTCCGGTTCCGCCTCGCGGAAGGAGATGTACTTCGTTATGGCTGCGGTTGGAGAGGTCGATGGTGGGGAAGACGCGGGTTGACTTGGTGAGGGCTTTGAATGCTATCGTCGCGCGCGGCCACTCGCCGAGTCAATACGGGATATTTAATTCTGAGCGAAGGTAACGGCGCCGGGGACAAACTGACGGGGAGAGCTAGGGCGGCTGTGGCTTCAAGTTTTGGCTCTTGCGGCTTAAACGCTTACGGGTTTCGGCTTCACGTGTAGGGACTGGGGTTTATGGAAAAAGGGCCCAGGGTTCACGGTCAGGGACATGGAAAGCCCATAGGGTTTCGATAACTTAACCCACGACGAGGGGCGCGGCCCGGGGTTTAAATTCAACACAAGGCATGGTTAACCGTCCGCACCCATCAACATAAAATATACGTTTTACGAAGGCCCATGACGATTTTGTGAAACGAAAACTCCGTTCACTGTACCTGACGGGCAAAACATAGCCCTTGACGGGTGTTTTGCCCGTCACAATCCCACTAAAACCCAATAATTTCCCCAAAAGGACAGCTCAGTAGTGAAAAACAAGGTGAAGATCCTACCTGGCACCGTGGGGATTGCTTGAGCAAGGTGGCTGCGAGCACGGATGCGCGAGGTGAGCTGGAGCGATTTGCACGGTATCACACGTCGCTGGCCGGTTCAAAACAATGGTGTATTGGTCGAGCCCCCCACGGTACTTTATAAAGAATGGCACGTGTGAGCATTTAATTGGGTAGGTGGCGTGGTTAAAACGGGGTTTAAATTCGCCGCGCGTAGCGGTCACGTCAAAGCACCTCGGTTTCCGTGCGACCGTCACTTGCGGGGCCAGTTCGCGAATTGCATCCGCCGTTGCGGAAGGATTCGATGAAAGCTTCCGACGTTTCGGGGCTTAAAGCGGAAAGGAAACTCGAAGCCTTCCGCGAGAGTCTGCCGCGTAGCGGACGGGTAACGCCAAAGCTTCCGCCCTTTCGGAACGGTATAGCGAATGCTCCCGGTATTTTCGGAAGACTTTTGCGAAAGCTTCCGCGAACCAAAACTTCAAAGTCTCGTTGATTTTCGGAAAGTTTTTTGGCTACGGCTCCCGCTAGTTTCGGAAAGCTTTTGGGAATGGCTTCCGCCGTTTCGGAAGCAAAACTTATATTTTCCGCAAATTCACCCGGGATCGTTTCGGAGTCCTTTTGCCGGTCGGGGTAAGCAATTGGCTTCCGCTGTTTCGAAAGGGTAGCCCGAAGGCTTCCGCTGTTTCGGAAGCAAAAGCTGAAGGCTTCCGCGACGGCTTCTTGAGAAAATTCTAAGTCTTTTCATGGTTTCGGAAGGCGATCGTGGATTCTCCCCGCGGGCCTTATGGAGATGGCTTCTGCCGTTTCGGAAAGGTTTCATCAAAAGTTTCCGCCTAGTTCCTTTTGGGAAGATATCGCGGCGGCTTCCGCTGTTTCGGAAGGGTTCCCTGAATTCCCCCGCCGTTGCGGGAGGATTTTATGAAAGCTTCCGCCGTTTCGGAAGGGTTCAACGAAAACTCCCGCCGTTTCGGGAGGGATGCTCCAATCTCCCCGCCGTTGCGGAAGGTTGAAGCTAAAAATTCTTTAAGTCCTTTGTTCCCGCATTTTCTAATCAGAAGGAAATCTAAGTCCTTTTCGGGAGACTGAGGCGAATGAGTCCCGCTGTTTCGGGAGGAAAACCGGAACCTTTCCGCGGTTGCGGGAGGTTTGAGTGAAAGGCTCCGCCTTTTCGGGAGCTAAGTCGTTTCGGAGCTGGAACCGTTCCGCAGAAGCAACGATTGAAAAATTTTCTAAGTCTTTTACTTCGGAAGAAAATGCTGAATTCCTTGGTGTTATTTCGGCAAGTTTATCCGAATGGCTTCCGCCGTTTCGGAAGACAGAGCTGAATTGTTCCGCCGTTTCGGGTGGTTTTGCTGAATTCCTTGCCGTTTCGGGAGAACAACTCGAACTTTTCCGTGGTCGCGGAAGACTTGATCGAAAACTTCCGCCGTTTCGGGTGGTTTTGCCCAATGGCTTCCGCTGATTTTGGCGAAGAAAATCTAAGTCCTCCTTTTGGAAAGGTTGGACGTTTGACTTCCGCCGCTTTGGGACAATGTCCGAAAAACCAAAACGTTTTGGAAAAAACTAAGTCATTTTATGGCTCACTGGGGAAAACATGGAAGGATTGACGGCAAGCTATTTAGCAGGGAAGCAAAATCTTATGTTGAAAACAGAGCGGACGGCTGGGATGGCTTCTCAAGCAAACTTTCTACAAAAAATACAGGAGGGGCCCCAACATGTACAAAATTTTGGGGAATGTTGTTGCTGCAACAACATTGGCGAGTCGCTGGCGAACACAGATCTCTGAAAAAAAAAAACCCTACATGGTCCGGAACTTCATTAAAACATCCGTCTCGGGTGCACTACTCAGCTGAGCATTTTAGACTCATGCGGGGAAAGGAGCACTTTTCCTGCTAGTCATTGGGAAAGGGGAGCTTCGACCGAGGCATCTTCACCACTCTCAGAGGGCCAGCATATGGGATTCATTTTAGGAGGGTCATCCCTCAAATGGTCACTACTGCCAGACTCCACAGGATTTGCAACACTTCCTCATGGACACTATTGTTCTTGTTCCTCATTCCCATGCTGCTGGCATCCTTTGGGATGCTTGTATTTTGGACAGCTTAGCTGTTTGAGCCTTCCAGGGATATTTTCTTTTGGACCGATCTTTGATTTGGGCTCCTCAATCCATAATGTCCTTTTGTGTGAGTTAGAGGTTTTATTGATTTGATCAAACTTCACGGACGGAGAGGAGCCTATTTTGAGCTGGGCCTTTTGGACAGCCTTCTTGATTTTACATGTCCCTTTTGCTTTGTCTCAGCCATGCTTTAATTGAGGCGAGAATCCCTGGAAAACAGACTCTTGAATGTAGGCCATTTTGGCTTTTAAATCAGCAGCATGGAGTCATTTCAATACCCCATGTCCTCGAGAGGTGTCACTTTCCATGGGTCCAACTTAGGTAACCTTTCTTGAGATGCCTATGAAGTGTGAGAGTGGGTGGAGCCCAACGATACTAATGAAGATGGCCATGGGTCTCTGCTATTGAACAGGGTTAATGTGGCTAGCAGGGTAGGCTTCCCCCCTCTTGAATATTTCAGCGAGAGCACAGCAGACCGGGTTTACTGAGCAGGGTCCCAGACTCATGGGTTGCAAGTTTTCTTTGAGAGAGCTGCCTTCAGCGGGAGACCCAACAAAAAAGGGTGCTTCAGAAAACAAAAAACCTATTGAAAAGATCAAATAACAAAACAGGAAACAACATGGCCGAAAAATAAAACAGCTAAAAGCGAAAGCGAACAGACAACTTTATTTATGTACAGGAAGTCTCACGGAGACTCACGCGAAGTACTGTTTCAGGGCGAGGCCATTGAGTGGAAGGGCTACTTCCTCTCCCTCGAGATTTGTCAATTTATAAGTGGATGGGCCCAATTTTGCAGAAATTTGGTACGGGCCTACCCATAGATGTTGAAATTTCGTATGCATTCCTTTGCCTTCGTGATTATGGTCCCATTTCAGGACTAAATCCCCAACTTCAAAGTCCCTCTTGCCGGATTTCCTCTTGTCGAACCATCTCTTAACTATGTCCTGGTGTTGATGAAATCGGTCTTTAGCTTTGTGTCGGGCTTCTTCCAGTCGAAGCAGGGTGTTTATCCTGGATTGTAAGGCTTGGCTACCAGAACCCCGAGAGGCTTGGGACAATTGCAAGGATGGCAGCAAGATGTTTGGGGGAAGTATGGCTTCCTTGCCATAGACAAGAGTGAAAGGGGAGACACCTAAAGCATTCTTCGGGGTTACCCTATCTGCCCATAAGGCATTTGGGAGAGCCACATGCCAACTTCTCTGGTTTTCTATCACCGTTTTCTTAAGGATTCGAATCAGATTCTTGTTTGAGGATTCAGCTAATCCGTTTCCCTGAGGGTAGTAATTGGCTGAATAATGCAACTTAATTCCCCATTCATAAACAAATTCATTTATCTTGCAAGATGAAAAATAAGTAGCATTATCAAAAACAAGGGAAATTGGAACCCCAAACCTGGTTATGATGTTCTCTTTCAAGAAGCTGATAACTGCATCTTCATTGATCTTGCGCAGCGGGATGGCCTCCGTCCATCTGGTGAAGTAGTCGGTAGCTGTCAGAATGTATCGGTGTTGCAAGGAAGAATTTGGATTTATTTCTCCGATAACATCTATGCCCCATTGCTCAAAAGGTTCAGAGATGATGACAGGCTGCAATGGGCCTGCGGCCTTAGGTAACTTCCCAGTGCTTCTTTGACATACATCACAGTTTCGTGCGTACGTGTGGGCATCTCGAAACAGAGTGGGCCAGTAATAACCAGCTCTCAGTATCTTGTGTGCTGTCGTCTCTCCTGAATAATGGCCACCTGCGGGGCCATCATGCAATTCTTTGACAACTTTGTTTGCATCCTCCTTTTCCAAACATCTAAGGAGGACTCCGTCATAATTCTTTCTAAAAAGAATCCCATCAATGATTTGATAGGGTGCCGATTTCAAGCGGAGTGCCCTTCTTTGTTTAGAATTCCAGTGCTCGGGTAGATATCCCTGCTGTAAATAGTGCACTAGATCTCTATACCATGACTGGGGAGCTGTGAAGATATGGCATACCTCAACCGAATTGAGCTCGGCTTCATTTCTCCAATGGTGCTCTTCATCAGTCGAGTTTCCCGCCAGTAACTTGCATAGACCTTGTCCTTTGATGATTGTAGCAGGTTTAAATTCCAAATCATACTCCTGCAGAGCTGTGACCCAGTTTCCTCTCCTCTCTCCCAATTCCTTTTGAACGAAAAGGGATCTAACAGCTGGGTGGGGAACTATGACTTTAGTTCTGTTATTCAAAATGTATGGCCTAAATTGCTTGACTGCTTTGAAGACCGCGTAGGCATGCTTGTCCACTACGGGGTAATTCAGCTCAGCCCCTTGCAGACCAGTGCTCATAAATGAAATTGGGTATTCGTCCCCCAACTCCACCTTTTGCGTGAGTACAGCTGCGAGAGAATCATCCGAAGCGAAGGTATACAAGATGAAATCTTTATCAAAATATGGACTTCTTAAGGAAGGAGCTTTGGCTACAGCTGTCTTGATATCTCTAAATGCGTCCTTCTCCAAATCTGTCCACTTAAATTGCATGCTTTGTTTAACCATCTGTTGCAATGGCTTAACAATTTGTGCAAAATCCGGAACAAATCTGCGGACAAAATTAATGGTGCCCATGAAAGACTGCATAGATTTTTTGTTGTGAGGCATCGGAATCTTATTAATAGCTTGGACTCTTTCCTGGTCGATTGACACTCCCTCTTTGGAGATGATATGACCCAATAGCTTACCTTCGGGTACAGCGAACACGCTCTTCTTGGGATTTAAGGAAATACCATACTTCCGGCAGCGATCAAAGATATGTCTCAGATGAACAACATGATCTTCCCTTTTCTTCGAAAAGACTGTAACATCATCTAAGTAAACAACAACGCATTGCCCACCCAATCCTCGGAAGGCAATATCCATCGCCCTTTGGAATGTAGCTCCAGCATTTATCAGACCAAACGGCATTCTCCTGTAAGCGAACGTTCCCCACTTAGTCCTGAAGGTAGTCTTGAGACGATCTTCTTCAGCTACTAACACTTGATTATAGCCAGAGAACCCATCGAGGAGAGAAAACAATTCAGATCCAGACACCATTTGTAGGATTTGCTCCATTGAAGGCACGGGGTAGTTGTCTTTATCTGAGGCTTTGTTTAGATTTCTGAAATCTACACATAGCCTAATCTCTCCTGATTTCTTCCTCACGGGAACCAAGTTTGCAACCCATTCGGAATGCCTAACTTTGAAGATTATCTTTGCGTCCAGGAGTTTCTTTAATTCCTTTTGGATCAGAGGTTCAAGAGTGGGATGCATCCTCCTTAACTGCTGCTGAAATGGTTTGACACCCGCTTTCATTGGTATAACATGCTGAATGATGCGGACGTCATATGTTTTCAGATCTTCATAGGTCCATGCAAAAACATCCTTGTACTGTTTAAACAACTTAATGAACCTTTCTCTTTCTCCTGGTGAACAGCATTTGCCAAGGTTGACAAATTTTGGTTCTGACTCGGTACCCAAATTAACCAACTCATGTCGCATTGATGAGCTGTTAGTTTTGGTATTAGCTGGTCTTTTGAATTTATTTTGAAGATCGAAAAGCATTTCGAGGGACCTTACCCCTTTTGGCATGAAATTTCCCTTCTCCTCTTCCTTCTTCATCAAATCATCATCATGTTCTTCCTCATCTATTGCAGCTCCTTGAAAACTGTCTTAATTTGTCAGGAAGCTGATAATCTGCTCGTCATCATCGAAGATTCTGAAGTTTGTGATGTTATCGGGAATGGAAGGCCTGAAAATCAATTCAATCGAGCATTTATTATTTGTCGGCACCAATCTAGAAGCAGATGTTGCTAACAAATCGGCAGCAGAATTTTGCAACCTAGGAATTGATTTTATATTGAAAGCGTCAAAATACATGATTAAATCCCATACCTCAGCCTGGTAACCTTTCAAGTGCGGTGAGAGGCAATGAATGGTGTTTCTTACCTGTCTGACTACTATCTCGGAGTCACCAAAAACCTTCAGGTACTTAACATTTAAGCCAATGGCCTTCTTTAAACCATGCACCAAAGCTTCATATTCAGCGGTATTATTAGTACAATCGAATTCTAATCTACAAGACAAAAAATACTTGTTCTTCTTTGGATCCATTAGAACACAACCGGCTCCGGATCCTTCCAGAGTTTTAGAACCATCAAAGTATAATGTCCAAAAGGCATCTTTAGATTCAACTAAGTCAGTTTCTTTGTGGTCTACGTTAGCAACTAAATTGACTATGTTACAATCAACCTCATCAGTCCGAGAAAAATGAAGGAGATCGGACTGTTTGTCTGATTCATGGCAAAAGGTTTCAGATTGATAGTTACCCGGATCCATTTCCAAGAAGTAATTTCCCAGGACCGAGGAAAAGAGAGCTACAGCCTCATTCTTTTCTTCTAGCTGGGTTACGTTTTGTTTCATATGAGGTTCCCTAAGAATTTTAATCTGATTCTGCCTGTTCTGATAAGGCAGCCATAGATGAGACCAATCGGTAGCAAAGTAGCCGCTCAACTTGGTAGACCAATCCCTACTCAGAATCAGCCCATAAGCTTCAGGAATATCGACCACCATTATGTCAATGAACTGGCAAACTCTAGGGTCGGCTGACAGTCTAATTAGAACATCTTTCATCTCCCCTATAACCTTGACAGCAGTCCTGTCTAATTGTATGATTTGAGCTGGAGATGGTACGGGCTGCCCATTAATTTTCTTACAAATTGAAAGTGGCATGACGTTTGAAGAAGCTCCGGAGTCTACCAGACAGTTATGAACATTGTGATTAAAAATTTCGAATGTCAGCAGAAATGGCAATGTTTGGGACTTGGATTTCCCACCGATGCTGGCCTCGTTAATTTCAGGATTGTCTTGAGAATCTGTTAATGTAGCGCTGGGTTTTGGTTGTAAAACATGAAGTAGTTTGTCTCGTTGATGGGGTAAGCTACACATGTCAAATATTGATACGTTTGCTTTAACTTTCTTGATATCTTCGATAATATCATACCCTATATCGGATTCATTTCCAATTCGACTTAGCTGATCGGTTTTGCTCATCGTGACTTTAGGTGGCTGAACTGTGTTGTCAGCACTTGGCTGTTTGGCAGCTGTCTGGTTTACCTTGGGCTGTGGTGGGATGATTGGTATATGCCTCCTGGGCGGATCCTTCGTAATCTTAGGCTTATGGGAAGAGGTGGATGGGACAGGATCCGCAATTGGGCCCTTGCTGCGAGTAGCAACATTTATGGTAGAGGGAGAGCTGTCTGCGTAATCTTCTTCTACTAATTCAGTCATAGGTATCCAATCCCACAATACCATAGTAGTGTCCGGGGTTGGTTCCTCTAACTCAGGGCCTGACTCTTCTGGAGGATCATCCTGGTCTGGGATCTGAGAATCTAACATTTGGTTCATGACCAAGCTCATGGAATTGATCCATTGAGGGCAGCTCTTCTCCGAGTGTGGTTCTTGGTGAAAGGTGCAGAAATTCTCCATCCCAATCTCATTCAAATTTAGAACAGGGGCAGTGTTCATTGGTGGGTGAGACTGTTCCTCGTCTTCCCTTCTCTTATAGAATGGCTTGAAAGGTTTCCTAGATGTATTAGCAGCCTTGTCTTTCTCAAGATCTACGATTTTGTTAGATAACTTCTGCATCATCTTAACTACGTTTTCCATATCCGTAGATGGCTCTTCTTTGCCTCTCGTGAGGAGCAAAGGTTTCTTGCTAGCTGCTGGTTTTGTTTCCACATCTAAGGCATGTTTAGCTATGCTATCAGCCTCTTCCTCTACCTTTCGAGCTTCCTCAAAATTCTCTATTAGGGTCGTTTTCTTGGATCGTTTTACAAACATTGCGATTGGACCTTCAAGAGCTGTTGTGTAGTATTCAATCAAAGACTCTTCTGTGGGTTTGTTAGTTTCACTAAAGTTATTTAACAGCGTTGTGAATCTTTGATTAAAGTCTTGAACCTTTTCCTTCTTCTCCATTCTCATGGATAAGAGCTCTTTCATAAGCGTGGCTACAGTTTTTTGGTTCCGTATTTCTTGAGGAAACACTTTTCGAAATCATCCCAACTAGAGATTGAGCTGGGTTGAAGGCTAAAGTACCAAGATGATACCTTAGGCTCGAATGTATACGGAAACAACCTGCAGACTACGTCTTCATGTTGTACATTTAAAAGGTTCAGAGCTAAGTAAAAACTCTTGAGGTGATCCTCCGCCGAAATGGCCTTCCCTGGATCGTACTTAGGCAAGACCTTTTCTGGGTTTTTAGGGAGATTATGGAATGGTCCAGCTAGGTTCAGCGCTCCCCTTGCTCTCCAGGCAGGTACAGCCATGTTTGGGTTTGGACGTGGAGACCCTGGTGGAGAATTGTAAGGTGAATTCTGCGGAGTACTTTTGGGAGTGGTAATTTGTTCGAGATTTTCTTGGTCTGTCTTGCTAAGAGTGCCGGAGATTTCTTCCAACGTCAGATTTACCAATTCTTCAAAACTCTGAACGAGGATTGAATCACGGGTGTATTGCGGCTCCTTTCTGGGTGTGTTTGTCTTAGGGAGGAAGTTGACAGCGTTTAAACCACCTAACTGTCTAACGTAAGATCTAGTATGTCTTCTCAAGTCCTCTATTTCTGCAAAAGGAACAGCGTACAAAGCTTCCTGAGGCTCAGGGTCAGAAATGAGGCGTTCTTGGTCTGTTAATCCAAGATCTGGGCTGTGTGACAAGTTTTCTTCAAGCGGGTTTTCAGTGTTATCTATGACCGTGGAAGATTTTCCTCTATCAGCCATGCACTTCAGGCCCTCCTTCTAGCGCCAAAAACTGTTGATGCCTCGGATATCGTAGCATCAATCAGAAAGGGATTCTCCCCGAGAGATGGTCCCAATTAGACTGTCTCCCGTTTGGTGTAGGGAATCCGTCCGGTTAGCGGTTCCGGCAACCGTGGTTTTGGACTTTAAATCCGATTCTACCGGTTATGGCCCGATCCACCGTTCTTTTGGGTTTTATGTGTTTTATATGAGATGCACATGCCTAAATTATACTTAATCTAAATGCAATTGGAACAGATCTAAATCTAGAAACAGGAACACATCTGCCTATCCCTGCAGGGGAACACGCTTAAGGGGAGAGCAATCAGCTGTAACAGATATCATAAGCAACGAACAGATAACTATTATTTCTCATGGTCAAAGCTACAGCAAGATGAGGATCTTGAGAAGATAGCTTCTCATTTAAAATGGAACGCATCTATTGCTCAGAAAATAAACAGAGAAAAGCTACAGGATAAGAAAACAGATCTACAATGAAACTTACAGAACGAATCTGTTGCTTATGAACAGAAGGAATCAAAATTGTTTGATCTAAGTAATAAGAATAAAAGAAACGGATCTAGATGCAACGATACTGAAATTAAACTAAAATATCCCTGCAAGGAGCAATTAAACGCATGAACAATGAGCCATACGATTATCCTGAAGAAAGAACAGTTAGCTATTCGATCCAGAAGAAAAATCCACAGCAATGATAAAAGTATCAGCAGGTAACTCCTGATTTAATATGGAACGCATTCATTGTCCATGAAATAGAGAGGACGCATGCATAGATGAGAGCAAAATCATTAGTACAAAGGAATAATTCAGAAGTCAAGAATGATCTCACATTGCCGAATTGCAGTCATTAGAATAGTCCAACATGAAGCAACCCAACATTCCAAGCAAAACGTCCATCTCCCGTGGCTTCTATTAGAAAATTTCAATTTACAGAGCCGATACAAGATAGCTCATATCATTTGCCCAAAATTTTCATTCCCTGCCAAAAGTCCCGTCTAATCTCTTCTAGCTCCTATTTATAGTTACAAATTTTCCCTCTGGGCTGACACCTAGCATTCCCCCTCTATCTTTTACAGGAATTTCTACTATAATCGACTACCAAAATGGCCATTCCTTTTACAAAAATGTTTTGACAAAATTAGGGACAGCTGTCCCATGGCTTAAGCCTTACATATTTAAAATGTACATAACAGAAAATTTATTAACATCCGAGCGTTCCCTGCTGGGCACGTGTCTGTCTGAAGGGAGTCGTCCAGCTGAATTCGGTTTGCTTCATTCCTGTGCGTGAGCTTCCGATGGCAGAGGGTCACCCAAATTGATTGTCACTGGTGCTGCCTGGGAAGAGGACCTCGAATCCCCTGCTGATGCTGCTCCTAATTGGGAAGGGGGAACGGGACTGGCCAAATTTTCTGCCATTGCTGGGGAAGATGCTGCTGGGAGCGGGGCTGCCGGATCCACTGATGTTTCTGCTGCTGCTGCAGCTTTCCTGACCTCCTCTTCTATGTAGCTGTGCCACACACCTGTATCCCTTATGATTATGTTTGCTGCAGCAGGAAACAGGATTTTCTGAGAAGTTACATTCTTCCCGAGCTCTATTTTAATGCTTTGTACTTCTGCTTCAGCAACCTGATATGTTTCCTTCAACAGATGATTGTGAAGTGTTGATGAACCGATGTAATGTTGGAGATCATCCATGGCAAGAACATCAATGCTTTTTACATACTCCATCTGGACGCCTAGCTCTTCTTTTAGTTGAGATAACCGCTGCTCCTTTCCCGGGAAATCTTCTAGGGTCTGAGGGAAACTCAATGAGCAGTTATCATGGACTCCTTTGAGCTTTTGGTACAGGTTGTTGATTCTCTCTGTGGTCTTCTGCACACTGGCCATCAGCTTATTGGCACAGTTCCGGCCAAACTCCAACAAGGCTATATCTTCATTAAAATCTTCCACTGTCTTAAAAGGAAGATGAGGGGGAAAACCTCCTTTCCCTTCCCTCCATGCCATCTGACTTATGACATTTGCTTTGACACGGGTATTCTTAGCCTTGAGCCTGTGGGCTTCCGCATTAACCTCCTTTAGCCTGACCGTCATGGCCTTGAGTTTGCATACCTCATCAGTGATTAGCTCTTGAGAGCCATGCACTTGCTGTAGTATATTGCATGACAGCTCGTGGAAGGGGGACATATCCAAGGTTCTGCTTTCCGCTTGCTCTAAACGTTCAGTTAATGCCTGCTTGTCTGCTTCTAGCTGGGAAGCCTTTTCTTCTGCTCCATTCTTCTCCGCTTCTGCAATCATTATTTGGAGTGCTAGCTGGTCCTTTTCCTCCTCCAGGTAGCTGTACTTATTTGCCAACTCCTTATGCTCGGCGTACAAGCAATTGTATTTATTCACTATCAGGTCTCTCTGGGCTTGCTCATTAGCCACATTTCGTTGCAAGGTACGTGCTCTTTTCTTTGTCAATATATTTTCTTTGACTATAACCCCTACATTGGCAAATGATGCTTGTGCTGTTGCTATAACTGCGGAGGCCATGGCAATGGGATCCGCATCTGTGTTCTGCATGACAGCGACCTCTCGGTGAGTAACTATGTCGTCATGGAAGGGACTTTTAATCCTCTCTTCTGATTGGAGGACCATTGTTTTTCTTTTCTTATCATAGACAAACTCATTCCATTTGGACACCGTACGCTTCCCAGATGGAGTGTACGGTACAATTGGTCGGTTTATGATGTCTATGTCTTCTTCCATAGGTGGGGTCCGGACTTCCTGAGCGGGGTCTGTCCCTTCCTTTTGGGTACTAGAGCCACCTGCCTGAGAGGTGTCTATCTCCATGTCCTGCGCACCGGACCCACCTGTTTCGGTATTTTCCCTTGTCCTCAATTCTTCTTCCGCCTTCTTCCTTGCTTCAGCTCGCTCAATTTCTGCTTCTTTCTGCTTTTGGGCTTCCTCAGCCTCCTTCCGCAGTCTTTCATTCTCAGCCTCTTGTAGCTTTCTTGCCTCCTCGACTTCCTTTTGCAACCTTGCCTCTTCTCTTAATCTGAGCTCTTCCTGAGCTCGGGCATTCTTGGCTTCTTTCTCCTTTTGCTGGATGGTCTTCTGGGTTTTGGTTGAGCTAGAGCTCGCTCCAGTACTTTGGCGGCAGATCCGTAGCTCATCCATGTTGCTGATGCCTCTGAAAGCTTCCTCCTCGGCATCGGGGTAGTGGGAATATTCGAAGTTCGCATAGTTCCCCTTGCAATGCTCGGCCACTTTACCCTTTCTGTCGTTCCTGTGGAAGATGACCTCACCGAAATGGAAGGCCCTCAACTCTTGAACAAATTCATCGGCAGAGGCCACCCCTGAAAACTTGTAAGCACCTATGCAGAAAGGTAGGGGGGGAAAGGAAGCCTTGTGTAGCTTGTGGAGGAATGCTCCAATCCCATCCAAGAAGAGTTGTCTTACTGCTTCCTTGAGCACCACATAGTCTGTGGCATACTGCGGCAATATGTATGGGGGCTTAGTCCCTCCGAACATTCTCAAGTAGGTACCTTGTTCTGAAAAGTAGAAATCCCCATAATCCTCAAGGACTTACAAAGCGTTTTGTGACAGGCAACTTGGTTCTTCCTTGAACATTTTCTCGTATAGGGGCATGATGAACCCCTCACAAATGAGTTTGTAGCTGGGCTTGTAATTCTGGGCCCACAACATCTTGAATGCAGTGTAGACCGGGGCTGTGGCCCTATCCCATGTACACCCCAATCCGGGGAACTCTATCTTGGCCAAGATACAATCTATCAGGTATGAGGACATGAAGAATTCAGCCTTCTTCGAGGCCAGCCCGGGCTTAGCAGCACTTATCATTGAGGCCAGACTATCTGACAAGATGGTGGCCCAGTCAAACACTGTCCCCTTAAATGCCACATAGTGAATGATAGGGACCCACTGAATCTTGTATACTGTGCCATCGGGCATGCCGAAGATTCTACACAGCATCAGGGCGATCAACCTATAAGGAGCTCTTAGATTCTGTACGTCATACTCCTCCCTCTCTTTCTTCCTCAAATGTTTCCCTTGCACCAGTAGCTTTTTGGCCATCTCGACATTGTCCATCTGGCTTAACCATTCATCGGTCAGAGCTTGCTGGACACGGGGAAACCTGTAGGCTGCCGCCAGATACGCGGGTTGAAATGAGGCGATAGCCATGTTCCCGCTATCATTTATCACTCTCCCATCAGCATCTGCATGTTGGAGTATCCACCCGATCACTTCAGCACAGGGGAACAGCTCAGGGCGGGTAGCGGCTCTAGTTATGCCTGAGGCTCTGATATTTTGATAGATCGGTGCCTCCTCCAGCAACATATCTGGGATCTCTTGGTCCCTGATCATTCTGTATATGTCATCCCATCTGATTTCTGGAGGGACACCAGTGGTGCACCTGGTGTCTTGGAGCGAGGTTTCAATCTTAGGAGGAGCAGGTTTCTTTTCTGTCATCTTCGCCTTCTTCTTACTGGGTTTCGGCATATTGAATTATCCCTGATAACATCCATATACAATTCATCATGAGTTTGAGCAACAGGTTGTATGGTTTTAGCCGAGAGCAACATCGTTTTAATGAGATAAATCAATGAAGCAAAGATTAAGGAAGCAAAACATTATTTTAATCATAAGACACACATTGAAACATTCGAAGTTCTTAAAAGACGAGTATGGGATAAGCTATGTTGCGGAAGCTATTGGTTTTATTGGACCGATAGGCGATTCGCGGGAGCAATTGACTTCCGGTTCCGCCTCGCGGAAGGAGATGTACTTCGTTATGGCTGCGGTTGGAGAGGTCGATGGTGGGGAAGACGCGGGTTGACTTGGTGAGGGCTTTGAATGCTATCGTCGCGCGCGGCCACTCGCCGAGTCAATACGGGATATTTAAGTCTGAGCGAAGGTAACGGCGCCGGGGACAAACTGACGGGGAGAGCTAGGGCGGCTGTGGCTTCAAGTTTTGGCTCTTGCGGCTTAAACGCTTACGGGTTTCGGCTTCACGTGTAGGGACTGGGGTTTATGGAAAAAGGGCCCAGGGTTCACGGTCAGGGACATGGAAAGCCCATAGGGTTTCGATAACTTAACCCACGACGAGGGGCGCGGCCCGGGGTTTAAATTCAACACAAGGCATGGTTAACCGTCCGCACCCATCAACATAAAATATACGTTTTACGAAGGCCCATGACGATTTTGTGAAACGAAAACTCCGTTCACTGTACCTGACGGGCAAAACATAGCCCTTGACGGGTGTTTTGCCCGTCACAATCCCACTAAAACCCAATAATTTCCCCAAAAGGACAGCTCAGTAGTGAAAAACAAGGTGAAGATCCTACCTGGCACCGTGGGGATTGCTTGAGCAAGGTGGCTGCGAGCACGGATGCGCGAGGTGAGCTGGAGCGATTTGCACGGTATCACACGTCGCTGGCCGGTTCAAAACAATGGTGTATTGGTCGAGCCCCCCACGGTACTTTATAAAGAATGGCACGTGTGAGCATTTAATTGGGTAGGTGGCGTGGTTAAAACGAGGTTTAAATTCGCCGCGCGTAGCGGTCACGTCAAAGCACCTCGGTTTCCGTGCGACCGTCACTTGCGGGGCCAGTTCGCGAATTGCATCCGCCGTTGCGGAAGGATTCGATGAAAGCTTCCGACGTTTCGGGGCTTAAAGCGGAAAGGAAACTCGAAGCCTTCCGCGAGAGTCTGCCGCGTAGCGGACGGGTAACGCCAAAGCTTCCGCCCTTTCGGAACGGTATAGCGAATGCTCCCGGTATTTTCGGAAGACTTTTGCGAAAGCTTCCGCGAACCAAAACTTCAAAGTCTCGTTGATTTTCGGAAAGTTTTTTGGCTACGGCTCCCGCTAGTTTCGGAAAGCTTTTGGGAATGGCTTCCGCCGTTTCGGAAGCAAAACTTATATTTTCCGCAAATTCACCCGGGATCGTTTCGGAGTCCTTTTGCCGGTCGGGGTAAGCAATTGGCTTCCGCTGTTTCGAAAGGGTAGCCCGAAGGCTTCCGCTGTTTCGGAAGCAAAAGCTGAAGGCTTCCGCGACGGCTTCTTGAGAAAATTCTAAGTCTTTTCATGGTTTCGGAAGGCGATCGTGGATTCTCCCCGCGGGCCTTATGGAGATGGCTTCCGCCGTTTCGGAAAGGTTTCATCAAAAGTTTCCGCCTAGTTCCTTTTGGGAAGATATCGCGGCGGCTTCCGCTGTTTCGGAAGGGTTCCCTGAATTCCCCCGCCGTTGCGGGAGGATTTTATGAAAGCTTCCGCCGTTTCGGAAGGGTTCAACGAAAACTCCCGCCGTTTCGGGAGGGATGCTCCAATCTCCCCGCCGTTGCGGAAGGTTGAAGCTAAAAATTCTTTAAGTCCTTTGTTCCCGCATTTTCTAATCAGAAGGAAATCTAAGTCCTTTTCGGGAGACTGAGGCGAATGAGTCCCGCTGTTTCGGGAGGAAAACCGGAACCTTTCCGCGGTTGCGGGAGGTTTGAGTGAAAGGCTCCGCCTTTTCGGGAGCTAAGTCGTTTCGGAGCTGGAACCGTTCCGCAGAAGCAACGATTGAAAAATTTTCTAAGTCTTTTACTTCGGAAGAAAATGCTGAATTCCTTGGTGTTATTTCGGCAAGTTTATCCGAATGGCTTCCGCCGTTTCGGAAGACAGAGCTGAATTGTTCCGCCGTTTCGGGTGGTTTTGCTGAATTCCTTGCCGTTTCGGGAGAACAACTCGAACTTTTCCGTGGTCGCGGAAGACTTGATCGAAAACTTCCGCCGTTTCGGGTGGTTTTGCCCAATGGCTTCCGCTGATTTTGGCGAAGAAAATCTAAGTCCTCCTTTCGGAAAGGTTGGACGTTTGACTTCCGCCGCTTTGGGACAATGTCCGAAAAAACCAAAACGTTTTGGAAAAAACTAAGTCATTTTATGGCTCACTGGGGAAAACATGGAAGGATTGACGGCAAGCTATTTAGCAGGGAAGCAAAATCTTATGTTGAAAACAGAGAGGACGGCTGGGATGGCTTCTCAAGCAAACTTTCTACAAAAAATACAGGAGGGGCCCCAACATGTACAAAATTTTGGGGAATGTTGTTGCTGCAACAACACAACTTTATCCTCAATTCTTAGAAAACATACAACATCATGATCTTCATCAACATGAAACTCATCATAGTTTCAACACCTCACCAAATAATTCTACATCATAATTTTCACACTTCCACAATCCCAAACACTTAGATGGTTAAATAAAATAATATTTCTTTCACATTCTCCTTTTTCACTTCTCTTGTAGTTTGGACTACAACACATGCAACTCCATTATTTGCTTTCTCATCATCCATATTTTCTGCAACAAAAGTATTCCCTTCATCTTTTCTCACTAGTGATATGGAAATATCAATATCGATATGTCCATGTCCATCATCTACATGAATGGTTTCCTCAAAATCGTAATTCTACTCATATGTAAAAGAAGAGTCTGCATTCTCACAAACACTTATCATGGTAGATTTCCCCTATTTTCCTTCACTTTGATGGATTCCAATGTCATTTCCTTTTCAAATTCAATTTTCTTTGCATCCTTTGTCACTACTACATATTCCTTATATGCATATCCTACAATAACAAACTCATCACGATCATTGGTGAAAACCACATGCTAGTTGTATTCTCCATTCATCAATTCCTTGATTAACTTTATGTCTTTACTAATTGAACAATCATTTCTTCTTTGTTAATAAATTATCCTTCATCATATCATACCTCAACTTCAGATTCAACCTCATTGCTCTGCTCAACCAGTTGCATAATTTTCTCTTCCACATCCTCATTATGAGTTATTATTTCTTCAACAAAATTTTCTTCTGTACCAAGAATGTTGTTCAAATATTCAAGGTTCATAAAATTTCAGTTCAAGGTTAGAAAAATTGTTTTCCTATTCTTTACTTGTAGCATAAACATGGGTGATTTATTATTTATTTGTACTTGCACAAGCATAGGCATCAATTCATCATGTAATTTCAATGCCTTCATGGACATGTCCTCTAAATCTTCCAAGTATTATTTCTTTCATTCTTGATTATTTCAACATAATTATCATCATATTGTTGAAATTTCATATTGGATTCTACCCTATCATAATCATAGATTAATCCATTGGATTTCTTCCAAACCTTCTTCTTAGCCATTATTTTCCTCATAAATTTAGTTGTTTCATCCAAGTCCTCTTTTCCACAAGACCTCCTTGTGCTAGAAATACAAATTTTAACTCTATTTCTATTATCTATCTATGGATCTACTGAATGTGTAGATTCGATTTATAATCTGCCATTGATATTTTAGTGAGATAGTTTATCACAATGGTTGTTACAAATTAATTCTTTTTATTACCTTATTCTCAATGCTAAATAACTAGAACTGAAAACAAATAACTAGATCAATGAAATACACAATAAGTACAATATTTACCATACAAAAACCAACTATTGAGAAAAAATCAGTCTTAAAATACAAAGGAAATCGTACTCTATATTTTCCTATGACTCTACGACCATAAAGGCTACTAGAGAATATTTGATCTCCTTTATTATGCTCTAATATCCACTCTCATGTTATTTCTTAACTATGGAGAGATATAGTAACCTCAAAAGAATGGAACGCCTTTCCTTCCTAATGGCCCAATCTTTAACATAGAACAATATCCCTCTAGGGTTAGCTCTAGGGTTTTTGCATGCCCCAACTCTTGATTAGGCTTACAGTTTTGGAGCTTCTAGAATGTTCTTCAAAGTCCATGTGTGACTATCTCAACATGTGTGAGACACTAGAGCTAACGTGGAATGCACTTGTTACAACGGTGGTCAACTACATATGTTAACTTGCGGTAGACATAACTTCTTCATGCATATTCCATTTGAGGCGATTCTTGGACAATTGGAAAGGTCACAGGGAGTAGAATCATGTGAAGTGACATAAAAAAGAAATGGAATTTTTTACAACAAAAAATGTCATTTAGAACCTGAAATAGTCCTTAGAAGGTTTTGGTCCCCAAATATGCAATGTGAGACCTACCCCTAAAATGGGACCTACAAGCCAATTCATCCAATATTTCAATCCCAAAAGAACCAAAATAGATGAAAAATTATATATTGATCCATTCCATATCACACCTTCCCATTTTGGGAGGATTTTGGTACCAAAAATCTTGTATTGAATGAGTTGAAGGAAGTTTTCCTCTACCTTCTCCTTAGAGTAACATTTATCCTTTTGTGGAAGTTGTCCTTTCAACCCCACCTACAAGATTTCATATTTCCACACATAGTTGTTTTGGATTTCTTCTACAATACTATTCCTTCTAATAACTTTGTCTGAGTATCTAGTGCTAATTCCTGTACAGAAGGTAAGACCTACTCATGTTCCTGTTCTATCATGGAAGGTTTATAGAGTTTTAGTTTTTTCACATTCACTACTGACTAAATGTGCATATATGGGGGTAGACTAAGTCTGTAGGCATTATATCCTACCTTCGCTGGCACTTTGAAAGGACCATACAATAATACCTTGATCTTCTTAATAGGACCTTTCAGTCTTTACTTATTCAAGTGAAATCATAATATGTCTCCCACCTTGAATGTTTTCTCAACCCCATGTTTGTCATGTCTTTCCTTATACTTATATTGTGACTTCTTCAATGTCTCTTGTACTTGTAAATGGATATTCATGATGTTATCAATGTTTTTTTTATCTCTTAATGCTTCACCAATGGTAAGGGTATTTTTTAGGAGTGAAATTTTTCCAATTGGCTATTTTTGTTTTTTCTTCCAAAAAATAATTTTACTAATTAGTCATTTTTAATCGCAAATATAAACTATATTTACATGAAGTGTGTTTTTTGTTATAATGTTAACCAAAATTTACACGTTTTAGTAATAAATTCTGTGTTTCTTATTTAATATTCTCCTACCTATCTATATAAATGAATTTTTCAATCCAAAATAATTTCCTATAATACAATACTTAGGTATCCATTAGAATCAATAGTAGAAAAATCGATGATAAATGACTAGGCGACCAAAAAAGTTGGTCACCATGCGAAATAAATGACTAAGCCCCCCAAAACGTTTGCCACCACAGTATTTTTATGTGAAATATGACCAAATTTGAGCAATTTTAAGTGATTACAACTAAAAATGACTAAAACAAATTGCTAATATGGTCATGGGATAAGAATATGACTAATTTAGTCATGAAATAAAAATAAAACTAGATAGTCTAAGTTAATAATTATATAAGATATCCTAGTTATCAAATATTTCCTTAAATGTCACACAAAATTAAGATTGTCTATATATAATATTTAATATAGGGTTTTATAATTATATATGACATGTTTCTATGTGACTCTAGATATGTCAATATTGTAATTGGCATATTAGAGCTAATTAGTTTGTATGGACTAATTGGTTTGCCTTAATGACTAGAAAGGAAAGAACAATCCATGCAAATATTTATCCGTCTCCATTTATTTGGTACTATAGTGTTGATGCTCAACGTTGACATCATCCTGAAGTGTAGAAACATGATGCCATGGGAGAACCTATTGAATTTCTTTTCAATATAATTCCATATGTACCATCACATCTAGTTCGATGTTCTTATCTACGTGTCCATATCTTATCTCACCATTTTTTGTTTTGTATTATCCATTCAATAGATCCACCAAGTTGCATCATGTGTGGCATCATAGTATGGTTGAGTTGAGTCTTGAATGTTTGTTTTCTTTCCCTCTCCGTGTTGTCATTTCGTGAAGTTGGTGTCATTGTGTTCAAATCACCATATTGGTCACGTTCATATTTTGATTGATCAAAACTGTCATCATTTGACCTTCTTGACAGTCTGTTAAATTTTCATCAAGTTCATGTATTTTGCATCATGTTAGCTAAAGCTTGTCAATTTCACAGCCTCCAATGATTCTCCATTAATTCATCATGGTTCCCCTTGCGTCTGACTTCAGAAAGTTCGAAAGTCCCCCTCAAGCCCCTGCCCTGCAAAATAACGCCAATATCCTCCATTTTGAGAAGAAACAAAAATGCCTCCTTTTTTTGTAAAAATCCCTTTGTTCCCATCTCCTTGAATAATAATAATAATAATAACAATTTGTATGCCCTTATAATCCCTAACCCCTTCACTTTCCCTTTCCCATTTAAAAAAAAAAATCTTAAAAATCCTTATTTTCCCTATATCCCCATTATCATTCCCTTTTTCACTCAAATATAATATATTAATATATTATATAGTAAGTATATATATTTATATAGTTAATATATGTAATATATTAATATTAGTATTAACAAATTTTAAAAAACAACAAAAGAAACAAAAGAAACATAATAAAAGAAGGGGATCTAAATTTATAAATAAATAAATAAATAAAAAACAAATATAATAAAGGGAGAGAAACTAATTAAGAAAAAGATAAAAGAGGGAAAAGTGAATTAGCTAAAAAATGAGTAAATTAAAAATCAGATTGAGGGGGGGGCAAAAATGGGTCATTTTTCAATCTGATTGATAGCAGGGTTTGGTAGTGATGGGAGGGTGCTTTTGTCTCTAGTTTGAATCTATAGTTACCCTGGGATTCATGATCACAACATTGAGAGTTGTTTGTGGGGGTTCCATAATGGAGCAAGTGTAAGAGATAATGTTTGTCTAATGATAAAGATTCTCTGCTAGTTTGTTGTGTGGTTGAGATATTCTCTCAACCTATCTTAGCTATATTTAGAATAAGTTAGATCCGATAACAACTCTCTCATCTCTATATATTAGAGGTATCATTTGTACATATTGTATTGCAATACTTAATATATTTCATATTGTGTAACAATGTATTTCTCTCCATTTCTATTTTTGTATCAGAGCTATACTGAGCATGAATCCCTCGCAGGAGTGCTTAGGACTATGAGAGAGAGGAGCATTGTTATAGTCTATGTGGAAGATTGTAAAGTTGTATGTGTGTTGTGCCTGCGTGAGTTTGCTGAAGGAGATACACTAGATGGTGGTTGTAAGCATTGCTAGTAGGAAAGATCACTGAATCCCCGTGAGTTTAGTATTGGCATTCCATTAAAAATAAGAGATTCGGCTTATGGAGAATTCCTAAAACTCTGTGATAATGAGATCACTTCCAATTTGAAGAACCGCAATGTAATGGTAAAATGTCTTGCATGGGTCGCTAACTTCCAATGACTGATTACTGCCAGAATTGTCGTGAAGGGAGTCGTTGTGTAAAAGTCTGTGAAATTTTAATTGCCGCGATTTGCTGAGAATTGTGGTTGCAGTTTGAGCCCATGTTGAAGAAACTAAGAAGGAGGTCGATTCAGATCAAAGAGCCAATAAATCCGACTGTGTTGCTGCAAGTTTGTGAAAGAGGTGGAGTTGAGATCCAGTGTTAATTCAATTGAACCTGGAATTGTGTGTGGATGAGTACAAAGTTGGCATCGACTTTGTTGCCGGCATTGACCATCCCAGGAAGAAGAGAAATCAACTGTGCGCTGCTGTAAAGGCACCTACATATCTAGTTTCAGTTATAATTGGCAAAGAGCCATGAGAAGAACTTCAGGAGAGATTGACGGTGTTGATCACTACATCTGGTGAAGAAAGGTCTTGTCATTGTGTGTAGGAACCACAGCCTGAAGGAAGCCAGCCATTGCCAGTTTTGTTGCTGCAAACAGAGTAATGAAACATTGTTGGTTCAAAAACCTATCAGTTGTGTGTTGATTTGGACGACCTTCTGGCTAAAGTGTCATTCCGCAGAGAGGAACCTCCACTGGTTTGTTGTTAGAAGGGGAACTTGGATCACTGCATGGAGGTGTTAACAGTGAAATGAGGTGTTTGTGCTCATTCCATCGTACTCATTTTTATTGATATTTTTTTTTCGTTTGAGGTTGTGCATAGTTATGTCATCCAAGTTGTGTGAAGTTTTCCTTAATGGTATGAATGATTTATGTTTTTCTTGGTCTACAATGAAATGATAGAAATGATGAGATACATATGTAATTGGTTTTCAATTGGGAATTTAGTAAAATAATTTTGAATGCTTGTTGTACTTGAGTTATTGTAAGGGGTGCGTGATCGGTTGTACCTGACATCCCAAATTTTATTTTTTTGTCCATAGTTGTAAAGCTTATCCAAAGGCAAGTTGATTGCACTAGGTTTGTTGTAATACATATCCCTAGTGTTAAGGCATACGTGTTGTGGTGCGAAAGCACACAGTTTTATCACTCTTATACATAGAGTGGATGTGGATCAAGCTGTGGAATTAACCACTGTGAGAGCTACGAGGGTGACAGGTGTACCCGTATGCTAGCTTGATGTGAAATCAAGGGGAAAGTTGAGATGGAAGAATCTCAGAGTATGAAGGACCGAGTTATGTTTAAGGGAAACTTTAACATTGATGAACCATGTAGTTGAAAAGGATTCCTAGAGAACTGGTGGTTACAACAGCTGAGCACCCATGCATTCCAGTAGATGGATTGCTTTTTATATGGATGTCAATAATCATATGCAGGTACAAGAAAAGTTCTTGATAAAACACAAAGGAAATCCTCTACAAGTGCATATGAATACCAAACCTACTCTAAAAGAAGATTAGAGATAAACATTAAGGGGGTGTGTAAGAGATAATGTTTATCTAATGAGAAATATTCTCTGCTAGTTTGGTGCATGATTGAGATATTATCTCAACCTATCTTAGCTATATTTAGAATAAGTTGGATCTGATAACAACTCTCTCATCTCTATATATTAGAGGTATCATTTGTACATATTGTATTGCAATAGTTAATAGATTTCATATTGTGTAACAATGTCTTCTCTCTCCATTTCTATTTGCAAGCTCATGGCATCATATGTATAGAAGCGATATCGACACTCTGAATCTAGGAATAAGTGTTTTACTTTGTTCAGTATTTTCTTTGCTCCTTATAAATTTGATTTGTGACCTCTCAAGCCCAATATTGCATGTAAATACCTGTTGAATTTTAAATTCCTTTTTGGGGTTCACTTCACATCCCTTCTCATTTATTTTTTGAACAACACATTGTGTTTAGAGACCCCTGTTGGTTTAAAAATAGTAGCTTTCACATACATCTCTAGAATGCCATGTAATGAAGGAGACCCACCAGTAGTTTGTGAAGATCTAGTGTGTGATGACAATTTGCTAGGGTTTCATGTAGATAGGGAGTTACCATTTTTGAAATGGTGACTACTGTCATTGGATGAGTATATCCTATGGAAATTTGGAGTGTTGGAATCACGAGTAAAGAAAAAGGAGATGCCTTTTTGTTGCTGCAAAGTTCACCTGTTTGACATAAATGTAGTCATAGTCAAGGAGAAGTAGTTTCCCCCACTTCATTCTTTTGTCTGCATGTGAGGAATATTGTAGTCAACTATATATACATAAAATTCATTATCTTTATGTATGTTTTATGACCATTAGGGCTGTCATTCTTTCTAGGCCGCTAACTTTGTGTATCTTGCACTTAAGCCCAAGTAAGTGCCCACGAAAATTTCCTCTGTCTATTGTAATATCCACACGTTGGTTGAAAACAGACAACAAGATTAAAATGGTTGGAAATACATTAATTGAAATTCCATATCATCCATGGATGGATGGTAAGGTCATCAATTAAATCCCCAATCAATAGGTAGAGGAATATGGATCAGATATAGATTGAAGTCTGGAAATAATGACGATGTGCGAGGCCCAATCACTATGTGGATGATCATCAGTGGAAGGATCGATTACCTTTACAAACACACCTACATTTTTATATTAGGAAAATAGATACTACCCCAATGCTTTCTTACTTTAAATAGTGTTCCGTGGGCACCCTTCCCCACATCCCCGACACGAACAGATGGCACCTTTGACCCTATCTTCCCTGCTGCTGGACAAATAAAATCAACTAGAACTACTAAATCACCCATATCAACTGCTTCCCTTGCTCATGGTCCCTTAGATTCCTTTTCCTCTACTTCATGTTCTCTTGGATGTGCTCTTTGTGGTTTTACTCATTCTACCCTTTATGCTGGTGATGTTGACGAATCTATAGAAAAGAATGAATCTACTTCTATTGGATCTAATTCTATGGGATCTACTGGATCTTTGGCTTGGCTTATTAGCTTGGCTTAGTTATATTTCATTATGGAGGCTTTATACCTCTTATGGGTTTTGAATTTGGCTTTGGCTCACTGCTTTCTCTTCTATATGGAGAGGAAACCCCATTCCTATCTTTTCATTTTCCTTGAATCCATTCATTAATCCTTCCTTTGAAGCATCCATTTAGTAAGTGTTCGCAGTGCTTACCATTCCTTTCATGTACTTCCCATTCCCATCATGTCTTGTCCTTTGATCAATCCTTTCCTTCCATTCATTTCGTTGATCCTTCATTTTCCTTTGTTGCTTCCTTTCATGCATCCTTCCTTTGACTATGGTCTGTTCTAAGAAAAGGATACGTACACCTTCCCATGACCAATAACCAATTTTATTATACCCAAATCCTAGTTGGTTATAGTCGATCCAGTTGATTAAGTCAATACCATAGTGCTTCCATAAGTGAATTCCCTAGTAGTAGAGGTACCAACATAAGAGGCGATATAAAGCTTGAGTAAACAACATAAGCTAGTGTGTAGGAAACATAGCCAAAAATGGATTGTGTTTCAGGTGATGCACATGCAGTTGGAAAAATTACTATAGAGGAAACAATTAGTTTCCCATATCTATCATGATGGAGAAGTAGCTACCCGTGCTCCATTCTTTTGTCTGTGTGTAAGAAATATTGTAGACAACTAGAGATACAGAAAATTCATTGTCTTTGAGTGAATGTTCCAACAAATAGGGTTGTCGTCCTTTCTTGGCCGCTAAGTTTGTGTAGCATGCACTTATGCCCAAGGAAGTACCCAAGAAAATTTCCTCTGTCTACTGTAATATCCACACATGGTTTTTGGATATCTGAAGTGTGCTATATTCTTCCTTCCATCTTTCTAATTTATTCTTCTAGTCTTAAGTATTCTCTTTTATGGAGGACTTCACCCTACTTCTATAGTCACGAGGTATGTGTCCATAGTTGTGGAATTTGTAGCATCCAACATTGTGATTCATCATACTTCTGCAATTTATGGTTGCGTGTCCAATGTTGTTACATTTGTAACATTCAATTTCATAATTTAGAACTTCAAATTTATTATAGCTTCTGTCAATAGCTTCACGAGGATTTCTGAGATAATTTCCTTCATAATGGTTCAGGAGGTTTTCATATCCATTCATATTCCATGTGTTTCTATCATGCACATAAGTTGTACAATTTATAGCCTTATGCCCAAAATTATTGCAAGAATAACACATTCCAAGAAATATTTTGGTACCCGGATATAGGTGGTCTTATAGTTGGTGGTTACTTCCATGCATAATCTTCTTCTTGACTCTTCTCTGTCACTGGTTTCTATATATCTTTATTGTGAGGCTCTGAACCCTTTATAACATCTGCATAAATTCTCTTTTCAGTCATCATAAAGCTTTAAACCTCATCATTTTGTTTGTATCCAAGAACATGCTTATCATAAAATGGTTTTTTACTACTAGTGATTTCATATAGTATTTTGGTGTTGTTTCCAAAGTTCTTTTGAATTTCCTTCTTTTGTGATTCCTTTCTGAGAGAGACTATTTCTGCTTCTAGCTCTTCTTTTATCTTCCCCTTTTCTTCCAATCTTCTTCTAAGTACTTCTTCAATCACCTTGTATTCTTCTAGATAAACTTTTAGACCCATAAAGATATTCTTTGTTTCTTTAGGGTTTCTATTGGATCTTTCATTTAGTTCATTCAAATCTTTCTTCAGTAACTTGTTTTTATTCCTTTCTTTCTTTAGTTCACTTAAGGCATTGATCAATTCTAGCTCAATATTTACTTATCCTCCCACATAATATTCGTCTTCATCATTAGTAGTCTCTTCCACGGGGGGTTCACTCAGTGAACTTGTTACATAGCACGATCGTTCACATGATATTAAAGAATATCCCTAATTTTACTAAATATTGGAAAATTCCTCCTAAAATGTTATTTTTGAACCCCCCTCCCAATATGCCTTTCCAATTAAGAAAACCCCTAGTTTCACCAGATATTGTATGTATCCATTTTTACCAAGCCATTTTTAATACCCCCATTATATCATATTGCATGGGTGTTCACTTGTGTTTTCATGAAGATGGAAACTTGGATTTGCTCATATTCTTGGTGCAAGTTTTTTGGATGCCCTAGTATGTGGATGAGACGGGTCTTTCCTCTTGAAACCTTAAAGGATGATCCTATAACACTTTGGAGTTAGTTAAGAGAAAATTTTTGGAGTTTGACATTCTTAAGCCAAATCTAATCTTCACAAGCACCAAATAGCAGACATATCCAGATCTGTCTATGGTGACATTTGAGGTTTTTGTTCCAAGGATACAAATGTTGGTGACTCTGTTAACTATTAAAAGTGAGTGGTGACATTTGAGGTTTTTGTTCCAAGGATACAAATGTCGATGACTCTGTTAACTATTAAAAGTTTGTCACTATTGGAAAACCCGCAGGGTGTACTTTGGAGGTTATTTCCAGCACAAGGGTCTCATGTGGTCTGATTTAGTAGACAGAAGCCGAAAGAAGCACCCATAATTCTAAGTGATGGAAAAACCTCACATTTGATGGAATGTATGGGAACATCCTAGTTTTTAATCAATGATCAGACTTATTTTTCCTCCTTCTAACATCGATTTTGGGCAAGTATGTACATTGAAACAACAGTAAACCTCATCATTACAAATTATGGGAACTTTCTGGGCATAGAAAGGGATAATAAGTAGCATTATGTGCTGATTATAAGCCGACCTATGCACTAAGACAGACATACACAACAATAAATCCAAGTTTGGGCATGTCCTAAGTGGTCTTTATGGAGTTGTTGTATAGCAACAGCTCTAAAAAGACAATTTTTTGTGCCAAACATTTGGATAAGAGACTCATGTAGTATGCCTTCTGCATTGAGATAGGGAGAGGACCAAATTTTAGAAATGAGGCTGATCCAAGATTCTTGTAGAAAACTGTCCTTGGAGTTGTTCCCTCTTTAATGTTATTACTCATTATGTAGTGAGGGAAAAGATCCAATAAATATGCATAGGATAAGCATAAAACATGATAAAGAGTCTCAAGAAATCTTATAAGCTACTTTAGAGATGATAACGATACAATCCTATAAGCTATTTTAGACTTGTAATTGAGATTATTTTATTTTATTTCATGGTCAATAACCATTGAACTTCAAATACCCAATGAAAAGAGCATGCCAGGCACAAGCAGTAACAAATCCACCCAAAACAAGCAGTATAGTCTATAAGTAAAATGTGCCACTATAAGCTTTTGATGATGATTTACAAGTTGAACTAATATTTATAAGCGAGCATATGTGCATTTATACATAAACACCTATAATAATGTAAGAGTGAGATAGACTATCCCTATCCTAAAGTAGATCAAATCACACCAATCCCAATCTTACATTCTCATAGTGGAACAACACTAAATCTACAATTGATGACAAGAAAAGCACAAAAATAAAAATGTATGATGGATTTATAAAACTAAACACCTATGATAATGTAAGACTGAGATAGACTATCTCTATCCTAAAGTGGATCGAGTCACACCAATCCCAATCTTACTTTCTCATAGTGGAGCACTAAATCTACAATTGATGACAAAAAGAACACAAAAAATAAAAAGGATAAGATGGATTTGTACAACAACTTAAGTTATCTGCACATGTTACGTTATTCAAAAAAACCAAATCAAATATATATAGATCTTAGATGTTGAAGATGATAAAAGAAAATATAAAGGAATAAATGTTTAAACAATCACACCCATCTATTTACCAATACAAAAAAAACATATTTACCTTCAATCTAAGAGCATTTAGTGTATTTTATTTTTCTAATTTGATTTGAATGCATGTAATCTAAGAATGATCTACAACTTATTTACTAGTCTTCTTTCACCACACTTCACCTAGAACATTATGCAACTTGTAGGAATACTTAAGGGAACTTGAAGAAAATTGTATGGAGATGGGGATGAATGTGAGCATATGCAATACTAAGGCAATGAGATTTTCATTGAAAGGAATCCAAAGAAAACCCCAAAAAAAATCAGAAAAGAGCACCTGGAAATAACCCAAAGCTATAAATACTAGGGGCTAAAATTCAATGAGTTAGAAATGCACGACTTGGTTGTTGCTTTTCTTCTTCCTCTGCTCTTAGATGCCCCCTATTTGTAATAGGAGTTTTAATTATTATTTTTATAATGTATTTGTTGTTCCAAAATGTTCTCCTTTAGCAGTAATGCTTCTAGTATTCTAGTTCACCTTAATTCCTATGTAGATTGCAGTGATGAACATATCTTGCACAACAGTAATGTGCAAATTTATAACAGTGGGAACTATTGTTTCTAAAATGGGCTGGCATAAAAACACATTTTGAGGTTATATAGCAATGTTGGTGGGAAGCAAAACTTATAGAGGGAAAGGAATTGCAATAGAACTTGTAACTAGAGCCATTCAAGTGATGCATGAATTTGGATGCTAATAAACTACGTGGCGATCTATATTGCAATTAAGATAAATAGAGATTTTATGGAGCATTTTCTGAATCAAGCATATAGATATGTAATAAGAAGAACCAACATAGGTCAAACCTTTGAAAACAACCATTCCAAAATATTCCCATTCGTAATTAAAATCCCAGGATAGAGAAGCCAAGGCTCAAAGGGAGATGGGGCATTTGATTTTATTTTTTAATTAAGTAATTTGTTTGACCTATAGTCAAGGATGGAATTAATGTAAATACTAATCAATTTGTCAATAATTGCATTTTTGTTAGTGAATGTTCCCCCTTGATCTTGTGAATCTTTATTTACTTAGAAAGTTACCTTTTGGTCAAATCCTTATCCTATATGCATTATGATTTTTAATTATTATTATTATTTTAAAAAAAATTATTTTAACTTTTGATTGAAATAATAGTTTTTATTAAAAAAAGGGAAAAAAATTATTATTTTTCATATCTATTGCTTTTACCCACCCATAAGCTTTTTCATGTTACGTTACCATAAAAGGATAAAGTTTGGTTTTGTAAAAGTATACCCACCCATAAGCTTTTTCATGTTACGTTGCCATAAAAGGATAAAAGTTTGAAAAGTTTGGTTTTGTAAAAGTGTTAGTCTTTGTCCATTTCCATGTTAAATCAAACCAACATTAAGTCTTCACCAACCGTCGCTCCAAGTATGGAGTTGTCAAGGCCCGCCAAGGGAGAGTTCACCAAGCCTTTGTTCCCAATGCGTCAGAGTCATTTAGAAAGAGCCTTCAATATCAAACATGACTAATAACGCTCTTCGCTCCATGTGGGATATTTCCCACCATAAGAAAAATGTAAGTCCAAATGTCAAAAGCTCAAACATAGAATCTTTGTTATTAATAATGCTTAAAGGTGTTGACGGAGCTCCTCATGTGTCGAGACAAGCTTATACATGAAGCTTACGGGTCAAGTTTTATGGTGCCTATGGTCACCAATTCTATCCGAGATAATTGCACCAGTTTTGATAATATTGTTTGCTTTAGATATTCATCATTCACAAAATGGAAGAGAAAGCTCTTGACCTGGAATATATTCTTGACCCGGAATACGTTCTTGACCTATTTTAATAGTGGACACTAGTCATAACATGCCCAAATCGCCAAGTCATGATGAGAATGCTTTTGACCTGGAATACGTTCTTGACCTATTTTAATAGTGTGGACACTAGTCATAAGATGCCCAAACCGCCCAATCATGATTATTGTTTTCTCATGTCATAAGCAAGCGGGAGTAGCATAAGTCTGAAGTGACAAGTGTTGCAAATCAACAACCAACTGTCAAAGAAATCACCATATTTCGAAAATGTTCAAAGGAGCTTATGAATCTATAGTGCATATGGGCATGGCTCAAATGTCCAACAAGTTGATCCGAGCTTGAGTCCACGCATAGTGCCAAGTTTTGGGCTTATTCTGTAATCAAAGCGCCAAGACAGCTGTATATACAAAAATTGTTCAAAACTCTCTCTATTGCAATCATTGTTTAAAATGTGAAGCTGCTAGCTATGTTTGTAGTGAAGAAGATGTAGCTACTAATTCGTAGCAATCATTTCCAAATTTCTGAATATATAGTCAACAGAGGAGAGCTATCTTCCAAGATCGGAGGTAGATATTTTAGCATTTGAAATGGCAGAGGATCGGCAGAGGTTGAGTATTTAAAACAAAAAGTTGGCAACTACATATCTATTCCAGATTTTAATGCAAAGTATCATTCGATCAACAACAATCTAGAGCAATAAGTTATTAAGGTATGGTTTTCGGATTCCAATGTAATAATTCCGAGGAAGCATTCTTTGTTATTGAGAGATCTAATTCATCGAGAGATTTAGTTGAAGAGAACACATGGAAACAGAGGATGGTAGACAAAGTGTCATGTAGCCTGTGCTATACACCTCTCTACGGTATACCTCAATCTAACACTAAATTGAAGCGACAAGACAGGCACTCAGAAATAGAATTAGTTCCAGTTAATGTTGCAGCTACAACATGAATGGAATCCCCTCGATTGAGTAATTTATTCACCTGTACCGTTAATATTAGAACAATATAGTTTACATTTATTTTAGTCAAGGTCTCTTGTACTTATTTCTAGGTTTTCCTTGATTCAGTATAGAATTTATTCCATTTATCTTTTGGATTTATATTTTTCTCTTTCTCTCCCTGTTTCAACTACTAGGCGACACGAGCTTAGCCCTGGATTTCCCATTTTTCTGTTGAAAGGAAGTAATCATTAAGTATAGGTACTCACATCAGTTTATATTGAGCAGACTTCCTGCTCTTCCTTTAGGTTTCGTTCAATATGAACATGAAATATTGAAAAATATGGTTCTTACATGTACCTTCTTTGTTGACTTGTGATTAACAGAAAAGGAGATCTAAGCCACTGGACCAGAGAATCGCTACTCATCAGATGCACGAGATGATAAAAAACCCTTTTTTCTTGACATCATGGATTTTTATTTGTAATGTCTAGAGATAACGAGAGGTATTCCCTCGAATGCCAAATAATATGCATGGTAGCCAAATCATGTTGTTCTAATACTATTAGAGAAAACTGATTTCTAGTTAGCTAGAGCTTACAGGAATGGCATGATGATATTTGAGGGATATAGGTTCAAGATTATTATATTCTAGTAATCCATATGATAGAATATTTCCCATTTATATATTTTTCAGATTAGAGGGGAAATAAATATTCAAACAGAAACTGCGGATCCATTTCATTCTACTCACAAATAGAATAGAAATAGACTAGATGGCCGACACAAAGTTGGGTACAGGCCAGAAACGGAAGTTTACTTACCAACTATTTGAAATATCATGCAGCAGCTTCCAAGGGTTTCATCTCGAATGGATCTGCAGTCTACGCATAATAAATATGAAGAATGATTTAGTATTGATCCAGTAGATTCATAATATGCCCTCATGAGAACTAATTATAAACAACCCAGAACGCAAAATGATTTACCTGATTTACCTGATTAAATAGAGGCACTACGCCAAACTATAACACAAGTTCACAGGGGCCTTTCATATTGTCAGATGAAAGGGAATGTTGAATTAACTTCATCACCTCGTGGCCTACTACCTTTGCTATTTGTCTTAACAACCAGAACCAGAATCCATACCCTTTCTCATCAGAGCAAGACCATAAACTCCGTGCAGCGTAGAACCCTTGCTCATCAGAGAAGGACAAAAACCTAATCCGTGCAGCAGGTTGGACTCATAAAAAATAATAGGTTGAAGAATGTAAAAAAAAAAGCCCTGTAATTTCAATTCCCTCCATATCCCTCTACCTGCAGAGTTTTCGTCCACAAACAATTCGTCCAGTCCCACCATAACCTTGAAAATACACAGTTTGCAATCGATGTTGATAAATGCACACAACAATGCCACAGCTATTGGTAGATAGGGGAAATGAATGCTTGATGGTTTTGTAGGTGAGATAAAAGGTGAAAAATGTTTCATTTGCCGCGCCTGATGGAGACTAAAAGGCCTCAAAGCTTTTTAACTAGCTTTTGTCATAATTTGAGACATTTGAAAAACTTAAAAAAGTAATTTTAAAATAAAATATATATTTAAGACAAAAAGAATAATTCGTCTTAAATTTTCATCTCAACCACCCCTCTAGTGTAGTAGTGATGGTAACAAGATGATACATATATAAATGAACATTTATTTTTTAAATCCAAAAACACCCTCATGGTTTTAAAGGAAGTTTTATAAAAATAAAAATGAGGGTACTTTAAAGATGAAAAGCATAGATTTTTTCTTTAGATCATGGCACTCAAACATGGCAATGAACATAAAAAGTTATTTTTTAGAACAGTAATTTGGATCTTACTCCCCAAATTCATGTTTTGGTATATTTGGTTATAAACGGATAGAGAGCAATAAAGTCACCCTCACAAATCTAGGGTAACTCTATGCTAAGATAAGCCATAGTGAAAAATTATAAAGGAGACAAAGAATATAAAAAAGACCATAAAAGTTAATTGAAAGTTCTCAAATATTGATAATGGTGGAATTGGATGAAAAGAGACTTCAATTATGATAAATACCTTGAGAATATGCCAAAAGGAAACCTACAAATGCTTTTTGCATATTCTTTCATGGGGGCTTCAAAGAAAAAACCATGCAAGGATGGTGAAAGTAGCATTATCCTTAATCTAAAAGGAGACCTATTTTGAAACTCTTATGGGGTATGGGAGCATCCTTAAACAACTATATAGAGAGATTGTAGAAACATACGTAGGTATTAAAACCCTCTATGGGATCCTTAGAAGGACATTAGGCTATATAGGAGTATCAACATTTTTATTTCATGGAATGATGAGTTGTCTAGCAATAACACTTCATAGCACATGATATGATTGAAAGAAACTAGGGTTAGTTGAGAGTTAATACCAAACTAGGACATCACCACAACTAGGGCAAAAAATTAGGGTTTCCAAATAATTAAAACAAGGAGGGCGCTTCACCAAGCTTATATGAACAAGATGAACATGCATTCAATGTTTAGACCTCTAAGATGAACAACAAAAGTACTTACTTAAAGACATTCATCCATGAAACCCTAGCGCCTCACTTGACCAAGCACCACAGAACCACGTGAATCAATCCCTCATAAAGGTGCTACACTTAGCCAAAGCCTTCCCCAAAACAAAAGAAGATAAGATAAATAAAGTCCAAGAGCTTGTATTCTTCACCAATTTATTATGTATTTACAAATGGAGGCGCTTCTCTATATATGAGGCGCTAAAATTATCCTTACAATAGAATAATGAGAAAATATAATTTGAATCCTAAGCTATTTATTTTCAAGTTGTTTGATACCACATCATTAAGGAACATTCCTACCTAAATATCATAGAGTAAGGTACAAATCATCTCATAAGAGAAAATCATTGCCTTTGAGTTCCTTCTCAATCACACACATGTGAGATGGAGGGCTAAGATGAAAGGCTATTTTCATGTAGGGGCCTCCTTCTTCCTCAAGGAAAGTCTAGGGTTCCCAAATGCTCATCTTGTGCCAAAAAGTCTCTTATATTTTTCCTCCAAATATGTAAAAGTACCTCATGTAACCCAAATATGTAAAAGTAACTCATGTAACCCAAACATGCATCAAAATGCGCAGGAGAGCCACATGTGTGGGGTACATGGTGCATATCATGTTGGATCACTAGAATATGGAGGTGCCACTAGGGGGAGATAGCTAGAGGAGGTTTTCATCATGCCAATGGTTATCATCCATCATCAATGAGTGTGAATTCCCTACTAGATCATGTCATAATATGTATGTCCCACGAAAAACATAACTCCCACACATGTGGGTCACATCAACCTATAATCACCAATCTTCATCCCAAGAGGGAAACGTTCTAGCAATCATGGATCTATGGAGGTGGGACCCGGGGGGACTTTATAACTTTCTAAACTTAGGTGCGAAGAAAACCATGACGAACGGATGCATATGGAGAAATAATTAAGGTTGTGAAATTGACCATTTTCAGCTAACATGACACAAAATACATGAACTTACCGAAACTTTAATAGACTACTGAGAGGGTCAAACAACAACAAATTTGTTCAAATAGAATATGAACATAATCAATACAGCGATCCAAACACGATGACATCAAATTCATGGAAGGACATGTGCGTTGAGGAGAACCATGACGAATGGATGCATCTGGAGAATTAATGGAGGTTGTGAAATTGACAATTTTTAGCTAACATGACACAATATACATTAACTTGTTGAAAATTTAATAGACAGGCAAGAGGGTCAAATGAAAACAGTTTTGTTCAAAAAATATATGAACGCGACCAACACGATGAGACGAACACAATTACACCAACTTCATGACATGATAATTCCCGAAGGGAAAGATGGAAAATATCCAAGACCCAACTCAACCGACACACTATGATGATGCACATGATGCAACTTGGTGGATCTGTCGAAGGGATAATACAAAAACAAAAATGATGAAATAATATATGGACATGATAAGTACATTGAACTAGATATTATATGAATCCATCTACAATGTTACAATTTACTAAATTTTGACACTGCAGATGGATACAGAGACCCCTTAGAATCCATATGCACTGTTAAAATTTAGCAAATTGTACAAATTCATTGTCAAAATTGTAATTTTCCATTGTCGGAGTGACACGACTAAAAATGACCAAATAAGCGACCAATTCATATTTTTAATGTTATTGTTATGTGGTCACTTTTAGTTTAGTTACCTGTTATTTGGTCACATATTTTATCCTGCGACCAAATTGGTCATTTATCTTGGTCGTTTCTAGTTGTCTCACTTAAAATTGCTCAATTTTGGTCATTTATCCCTTGAAAAAACTACGGTGACCAAATTTTTTGGTCGCCTGGTCATTTATCTCTCATTTTGTACTAGTGACATCATTGTCATCATCAATATAATTGTGATAATAATGAGCAAGGAACCCTACTTCCTTGCAAGAATGGATGATATGGTCTTATAATTATCAAATCATATCCATAAGCTCCATCATAATTATCATAATGCATCATCATCATCATGTTGTTGAGGTCAATTAGATGCCATTAGGGTCTATCAAATGTTGTTGGTGAAAATCAAATGCCATTAGAGCAATTTAGGTGACATTAAGGTAATTTACCCCACATTAGGATCAATCGAGATCCAAAAGTGCCATGATTATGGTAATTTAGGTGCCACTACGATAAATACAGATCCATAAGTATTATCCCATGAATCATGATCATTGACATTGATATCATCACCATCATAACCATCATCATCAACACCATACATGAGTACATAAACATCATCATCATCATCATTGGAATCTGATCATATATCATCATGATCACAGTCATTCATCTCAACCTCATTATTATCATCATCATCATCGTAATCATCATCATCAACATCCTTTCCATCATGCATCATCAACATGATCATCCTCATGCTTTTACGATGAGTCAAGTTTCATTAGGGTCACTCAAATGTTGTTAGGGACAGTCAAATGCGATTAGGGTCATCTAGGGGATATTATGGTCACTATGATGCCATTATAGTGAATTATGTTTCCATTAATACCAACCAATATCAAATAATGCTATAATAACCTACATCATCATTATTGGCATTGACATCATCGTCGTCATCAACATCCTATTAAATATTGTATAAATCATCATTGCCATATTTATAATTGTCAATATATGCATCAGCATGTCGTTAGGCACACTATAATGTCATTATGGACCATAGGATTTATTAGGTTTATTTACGATTAATTAGGGTGGCTCAGTTTCCAAAATGGCCATTTATGTGCTACTTCTATCAACATGCCTAACATTATCCCTGGCGCAACATTGGAGTTTTCTTGGCACTTTTTTCTGGCGCAATTCCTTTCAAACTTCCTTGAGCAATTCCAGGCACTATGCCTGGCGATATGCTTGGCTCTATACCTGACTCTATATCGGGCATTTTTCTGGGTGCAATTCATGGTGTAATTCCTTTCAGAATTCCTGGCACAATTCATTGCATAATTCCTTTCAAAATTCCTGGCGCAATTCCTGGCACAATCACTTACTCTATACCTGGCGCTATTTTGGACATTATTTTGGAGGCTATTTTGGTCGTTAAATTGGATGTTATTATGGATGCTAATTGGATGCTAATTGGGATGCTAATTGGGACGTTAATTGGGATGCTAATTGGGACGCTAATTGGGACGTTAATTGGGTTGCTAATTAGTGTCCCAATTAGCATGCTCTTTCAAAAAGGATGCAAATAACACCATTAAAAGCGCCATCTCGTGGAAAAGCATCCACTTCATACAAAAAATGATGAAAAATACACTAAAAGTGATAGTGGACGCTAAAAAGGGAGCTAAAATAGACGCTAATTCCAGGATTTGTTGTAGTGACTATTATCATATTTATGCAAAACTTAGGATCATAAAAAATATCAAATAAAAATGGAGGGTCCTTAAGTTTTAGGTGGGTATGAATTGAGCCCATGATTTGGAGCTATGAATCCATCCCATGATTTGAAGGTTATTCCTCATCCCACCCAAATAAAATAACCCCCAATATTTATATTACTATGTCAAATTAAAAACCCCCCTTGACCCCTTAATACGGGGCAATATATTTTTGAGTTTTTTAAGAGTATTCAAACCCCCAATATGAATGGACGTAAGATGATATTGCCTTGCTAGTGAACCCCTCGTGCTTACAACTCAAAGCATCTGCAACCTTGTTCTCCTTCCCTTTAATATGCTGAATTTCGAAATCATACTCACTTAAGAAGGTCAACCATCTAGCTTGTCTAGCATTCAAATTTGTCTGATCTAATAAATATTTCAGCCCATATTATTTGTCAACAATGTGAATTTTCTGCCAATAAGGTGATGATGCCACATTTTTAAGGCATGAATTACTGCCAATAACTCTAAATCATAAGTAGAGTAGTTCTTCTCATGTATTTTCAGCTTTCTAGATTCATATGCCACTGCATGCCCTTCCCGCGTTAGGACTCCACCAAGTCCGTCATTGCATACGTCTGTACAAACTATAAAATCCTTGTTAGGATCTTCTATCCTCAAGATAGGTGCTGTAGTCAATAATTCCTTTAATTTCTTAAAATTGTTAGAACATTTCTGATCCCATACAAATTTCTTCCCTTTCTTCTGCAAAGAAGTTATGGGGTTGGCAATCCTCGAAAAACCTTCTATAAATTTTCTGTAATATCCAGTAATGCCCATAAATGATCTTACATCTGACACATCCTTAGGGACTGGCCAGTCATTAATGGCCCTTATCTTATGAGGGTCAACCGAGATTCCTTATTTAGAAATTATGTGTCATAGATACTGAATTTTGTCTTTGTGGAAGTCACACTTACTAAACTTAGCGTATAGTTGATGATCTCTCAGAACTTGTTAAATAATCTATAGATGTTTATCATGCTCTTCTTTACTTTTAGAATACACTAAAATGTTATCTATAAACACAACAACAAACTTGTCTAACTATTTGTGCAGAATATTATTCATCAAACACATAAATACAGTCAGGGAATTAGTCAATCCAAATGGCATGACTACGAACTCGTAATGTCCATACTAAGTTCTGAAAGATGTCTTGAAAATATCTTCATCCTTAACCTGCACTTGATGATATCTTGATCTTAGATCAATCTTCGAAAATATCGTTGCTCCACGCAGTTGATCAAATAGATCGTCTATGTGGGGCAACGGATACCGATTTTTTATTGTCATCTTATTAAGATGGCGATAATCTATACACAGTCTTAGGGTTCCATCTTTCTTCTTAACAAATATAGCAGGTGCTCCCCAAGGAGACACGCTGGGTCTAATATACATCTTATCAATAAGTTCCTTCAACTGTGATTTTAATTCGTTTAATTCTAGTATATTCATTATGTATGGAGCTTTTGAATTTGGTACTACTCTTGGTATTAACTCAATGGTAAAAACTAAATCTCTTTTAGGAGGTGATCCTGGAATTTCCTCAGGAAATACATCCTTAAAATCCTTTAGGACAGGTATGTCTTCTAATTTCAGTTTGTCCTCCTTGCAAACAAACTCATCATTTACTACATTTACTACAAACAACTGACATCGTTTCCTAACTGCCCTCTTAACTTGCATGGCTGAAATCTGTCTAAGGGTTACCTTTCTTGGGATACATTTTATTTCTACAGTTTTTCCTTCTTCATTTAAACATCTAAATTTGTTTTCGTAACATTTCAAAATGACATGATGGGCTTCTAACCAGTCCATCCTGATTATAATATCATAAGATCCTAAAGGTAAAATATTCAACTTGATTTGTGTCTGTAATTGATTCATGGATAAAGCACAACTTTCTATAAAATCTAATACTTTCCTCTTTGTTCCAGTTGCTAGTCTAACTAACCAAGATTTACTGAACTTTTCTATTTTTTTAACTTAAGACTTTCCACTATATCTGGTGATATATAACTTAAGCTAGCACCTGGGTCAATTAAAACAGTAACATGATTATTTTGTAACATACCTTCAATCTCTACCATAGAGATTTGATGATCTGCTTGCCTGTTGTCGAGTGCTGCATTGATTTTGGGCATTTCCCTCACCACGTCTTCAACAGGAGGTTCAATCTGAATAGAGTGAATGTTGTTAGCTTTATGTTTCCTCAAGGGACATTCTGATGCATAGTGGGGAACTTGACACTCGGAACATTTGATGGGTGTCTTTTGCTCATTGGTCCTGGAATTATTAGGTGCATTTCTGGGTGTGGTAGAATTTTGTTGTTGATGGTTTCTGGAATTATTCCCTTGATATTTCTGATTCTGAAAATTTTGGAAACTGGAATTTCCACTGAACCTGAATTTTTTCTTTTTCAGCTCAAAATTGCTAGGCTTATGACTTTTCTAGTTCAACATTCCTTCTCTTTTCCGATTTGTATCATAACAGAAAACTGCCTTTCTCACGGCCTCTTCCAAGGTCTTAGGACTGTCATACTTGATTCTGTCCTTAATATTGAAAGGTAGGCAGCTCAAGTATCTTTGAATTTTCGGTTTCTCTTCTATGAGGTAGGGTACATATCTCAGTAAGTTCAGAAATTTACTGTTCATTTCCTTCATGTTCATACCTCCCAGCTTCAAGTCAAGAACTCTTTGGATTTTTCTTCATAGTACTGTTCAGATAAAAATTTCTTCTTAAAGTATCATTTAAAAGTACTCCAGTTTACATCTTTATCCTTGATACCTTTTACTCTTTTGATGTCCTGCCACCAAATATCAACTTTTTCGGTCAAGTTATATATAGCCATTTTTGCTTTCAAGGACTCTGAATAGTTATAAATCTAGAAAAACAAATTTCATACCGGACATCCATGCTTCAGCTGTCTCGCCCTTCTCCGTTTCTCCATTGAAAGTTGGAGGTCTAATATTTTTGAACTCCCCAGAAATATGTTCATACTCTTTGTGGCTTTTCTTTCTAGGTTTGTAATCCCCTTTACTGCTATCGCTTGAATAGTTACGCCTCTTTTTGCGTTCTTTAATAGCATCTCCTGATGATGTCGAACTACTGTTCACATTATCGATTTTCATTTTCTTACTTTTGTTATGATAAGGCAGATCCTTAGCCTTAGAGATATCTTCATTATCTCTCTCCTGCTCATCAATTGGGCACTGTTCAAACAATACTTGGTTTAACTCTTCTTGTGCCTTCAGAATTCTTTCATTGTCTTGTTTCACTAATCTAATTTCTGCCTTTAATTCCTCAAATGCACATAACAATTCTGACGAATTGATATTCAATTCACCGTGGCCTTCTTCATCATAGTGTTGTCCCGAGCTATGGCTATTTGGTTGAAATCTGTCTTCTACATGTTCAGCTGAGTTCTCCATACCTGTAACTTTAAAATAATTTATGTATAACACCATAGTTAACATTTTAATAAGTAATATTTTCTGTTGTAATAAAATTTTCTGTTGTGTGTTCTTGGACCTTTTTCAGGCCTAGAGTTCGACCATAAGCTCTGATACCACATGTAACATCCCGATTTTTCATAAAAATTTAAAAATTTTAAAAATAGCATTAAATAAGATAATTATAATTGTGGAAATAATAATGCTTGATTATGAAAACATTGATTTAAAAAGTTGTTTCGTACTAAACATAATTTAATTTCTAAGTCATAAACATTTTGATAATGACAACTTAAATTACTGAGTTTCTTTAACTAAAGACATTTTAATAACTGCGACATGTCACAATTATTTTAACATGCTTACGACATTGATTTAATTTGAGTTAACTGTAACATGATGCTGTAATGCTTGTTGTAGTTCTGTAAAAACGTGTTCTGACCTTTCAGCATATGCTATGACAGGTACCCTGATTGAAAAAGGTTGATGAGTGAAGAATTTGGGAATGGAATGTTGATATGGTTACCTAGTAAGCTCCGGTGGTTCAGCAAACCTCGCAGGTGCCTTCGATGGTAATTTTTTGTAAATCGAGAGTTGGAAACATTTGTCTTGTTTTCAGTGATGGTCAAGAGCGAAGTTTTCGTTTTGACTTGTTTTGTTTTCAAGATGTAAGAGGTTGATCCTCATTATTTTTGATGCTCGGCTCAGTAGGTTTTTACTGAAGTGTTGGAACTCCCTTTGAGTTGATATTTACACCGTTGGCTGTTGAGAGCAAATACTCAATGTATTTTTTTTTTAAAACTTAATGGAATGAATAAATAATAGAGTCTCTGTCAAGTGCACTAAACTGTTTTTCAATCTTTAAAGGATTTGTGTTTTGTTTTACTTGCTTCTAACCTAATGTACCAAAAGCTTAACCTGTGTGTAGACATTTCCGATAGTGTGAATGGTTTAAATGTAGAGATGTATACTTACTATGGTTACGAAATTCACAATGGTAAAGAATTGTGCTTTCTATAATGTGGGTTTACTGTCTTAAAGAAAAATTCGAAACGCTAACTAGGTTTTGGAAAAGAAAATTAGGTTTGATATTATTGAGATATTCAATAATAAAAACAAGAGTGTAAATAATGTAGATTTAAAATATGAGTACTTATATTATATTAATACGAAACAATAATTGAAAATACAGTTATACTCGAAATGATCTATGACAAAGTGAAAATAAGGAAAAGTGTTTGTTTATAACAACTTGTACAAAAATAAATTTGCAGCTACTATTTCGTGAAGTTTGAAAGGCTAGAAAATCACTAAATTTAAAGTATGGAAATGTATAATATGTCTATCTGAGATAAAATGTAGTTGAAATGAAAACTATAATTCTGTGCAGAAGTAAAGTATGTATAATGTCAAGAAATCTATACAGTGACTAACTTCTGCAGCTATTAAATCTTCAAAATACTATTACTAGGAAATCATAACATGTTTAATATTGAAAGCATTTGTTTGCTATATGAAATGAATAGGGTTAAGAGAATAACATATGAATGAACAAGAAAATAGACTAGGTTTTTCTTTTATGAAATAACAAAAGGATTCTCTATTACTGTCGATGCTATATAGCAAATTCATATTATGATTAAATATAGGAAATAATTGTAATCATAGCACTTTCTATAATTATTTGTCAAATCAATGGCAATCTGCCTATCTCTCATCTTTCATTTAATTTGCTTCTCTATACCAGAGTACGATGCAAATAAAAGCATGTGGAAAAATATAGAGATGATTATCTAATCAGATTTTTAACAAAGCTTTATCATTCAGACTTAAACAAATATCAGAAATAATTACCTTTACAAAACAGAGTTTGATAATTTCACTAAACAGAATTATTAAATTGTAAACAAAAATAGGAAACTGCAAAACCTGGTAAATCTGTAGGGAAACAAACAACCCAAGGAGCTTGTTCCACCCAACCAATTCCTGAAGACAGCCAAGTTACTTACCTTAGGACCCCTGAGCCTGTTCACTGAACCACGAGGAGGAAGAAACTTTAGAAGCTTAGGACCTCAACTTGTAGTAGTAATAGCTATTCAGTATTAAAGACTTAGTAGTCAAAGGGACCTGCACCAACACCTCTAATTCGCCTTCTAAGAATAATTAGCAGACTTACAATGCACTCACATAGCCTCGCTATTCGAATCTCTCAGTCATCACCTGATGCACATGAGGAATATTTCTGCATAAAATATTGTGTAAGAGCTGCCTGCTCAATTCAAATTTGCCTTATGTAGGATTCCTAGGCCCTTTCAGTTATTACTTGGTCATTAAATGAGCTACCTTCCCACTCCCACCACCCGGGGGATAATGCCACATTTTTAGGGGTAGTTGTCCCATAACCAATAGCTAGTGGTGAAGTGTAATTGCTGCCATCTGTCCCATGCTTTCCAACAACTTCCATTCCTCCTAGTGGTTCATTGAATGCTCATTTAATAGTTCTCTTGGGTGTTTGTCTCCTACTTTATTTTATTAAATAATAATAATTGAGTAATTACATTCATCCTTGACCAAACTTGGTCATAATTTCAAAACTTTGAAATTAAAATTTAACATAAAGTATTTTGCAAATAAAATATTATTTTCAGAATTTGGGTACGTGACACTTCCAATTTCCAAAGAGAAGAATCGGAAGCCCCTTCGTTTAGCAGAGAATTGTGAACAACTATATCCAACAAGTCACCGATATCCAGAATGGCGAAAGAAAGAAGGATTGACCGACCATTCTTGCATTCTATAACTATTATGAATACAATACTAGGGAGAAGAAGGGTCATCCATCCCTTTTTTTTGTAAGTAAGAAGTTTTTGTATTAAATCAAAGAGGAGTTACAAAAGGAGAAAGTTGTCCCAAAGTTAGACTTGTTCATCAAAACATACCATCTAACTACTAACCCATAGAATCCAGCATCATTAACCTTGTGGTAGACAATTATCACCAAAATAGATAAGATGCTTTCATTCAACTGGCCATCGCTATCCTCAGAAGCTTTGGAACAACAAAAATCACTACCTATCCAAAAAGTCGTTGAATCGGAGATATTCTTAGCATAGGCACGCAGGCCCGAAATAAAAAAGCACAGCAAAATGCTAGTACACCCATTAGGCAAGATATACATTTAGGAAAAGACAATCTAGCTTAGAATCCGACCCTCCCTTAATAAAAAGACTTGCATTTTGGAAAAAAGATTCCAGATCAAGCGTCAACGGATAACGGCTAAGTTATAACATATAAAATTGTTTCCCTCTACTTCTGTTTTCCAAGAAGAAGGATCGTTTAGTAGATAATTGTGAAAACCTTTATCTAGAAATTGAACGATATCCAGAATCGTGAAGACAAAGAAGGATCAACCGACCCTTCTTGTAGTCTCAAGCTATAACGAAAAGAATATTGGGAAGAAGACGGATCTTCCGCCTCTTCTTTTACGAGGGAATTGGAAAAATAGAACTTGGAGAAAGAGCGGTCGATCTTTCTCTATGAATTGTAAAAAAAAGAACTTGGAGAAAGAGTGGCCGATCTTTCTCTGTGGATATTTCTTTGTGGATATTTTTATATGAAATATGTGTTTGGAGTGCGGATATCTACTTTAGCCACTCCTAAAAACTCATCCCTGGAAGAAGGAGAGAACGCTCTTTCTACTCAACATCTACTTCCAAAAACCCCGAAATGGAACAACCTGACAAAAGAGCGACCTCGCTTTCTCTGACAAAATTTTGACTTGATAGCAAAACTTCTGTAAAATTTTTCGTTCAAATGTCGAAATCTAGTCTCCAGGGTGACACGTGGAACTCTCAGATTATGCCACGTGGCTTTGATTATTCATTAATGACAGTTTGTAAATTTCCTTCCTTTCTCTGTTAATTGTTATTTCCAGTAATGTCAGTCTTTAAATTTCCTTCCTTTCTTTGTTAATTGTTGTTTCTAGTAAATCTTTTCCATTGTGTTATTCTTCATGCTTCGATGAAATTAATCTTAAATCAGAATTCATATGTTTATGCTTTGGTTTACCGCATCTAAGTATTCACCAATTTTCTACTAAAATTGATATTGGATTCATTTATGACCAATGCCCAATATTAATGGACTGTTTTATTTTCTTCATTATCAACCTACAAACTAAGACAAAGAAGGGTATTCACCAATTTGCATGAATTTTCTAATAAAATTCACCTAATTTGAAGAACATTTTTGTCAGCTTTATCTCTTCAACTAAATTCCTTGGTATTGTATGCAAGACTCAAATGTGTTCTCATTGCATCCAACAATTTGAGTCATAAACCACATCCAACTACCCAATACATGGGACTTTTCAATAGTGAATATTAATTGCAAAATGATATTAAAAAGAAGAAACATGTTTCAATTTTCTGAGTTCATTTGTCGTTATCTTTTTCGAACAAACCTAACCAAAAGCTAGAGGATTTGCAGAAAACTGCTGATGTATATGTAACTTCGGAATGTATTTCACATATATGTATATTGTATTCCTATAGAGATGTTATTATTCCTCTATACGGAAGTGGTTGTATTCATATAGAGATGTTATTATTCCTCTATATGGAAGTGTCGTCATTTATATTGTAAGTGTCTTAACTTATACTTGATGGGTTATTAGACCACCTTGTTGGGGTCGGCCCTATATAAGTCATGTGAGTCATAGGGTTATTAGACCACCCTATTGGGGGTCATCCATGTGGGTCAAAGGGTTATTAGACCACCCTAGTGGGCGTCGACCCAGTTAGCATTATGTCAAGTGGTTAAGTTGAGGTCGACCTAGTTGAGTAAAGGTCAAGTCAAGTTAGTGTATAAATAAAGAGTGTGTCTCTCTCATTTTACACATTCTACTCTCTCACTCACACTGTGGAGAGTGGCGCACTTGTGGAGGAGGAGGCTCTGCTGCTAGGAGAAGACTATCTCTTGTATTCTGGTTGTATCATTGCTCTATCTATGTCTAAGGAAGTTATTGGGTTTTTTCACCTTTATGGTTTTCCCCAAGTAAACTCGGTGTCTCTTCCGTGCTTGCATTATTGTGTCCATGAATGATATGCTATAGATTTGTTGTACATGTTGTTCTCTCAGTTAAGATACTAGCTCATATTGAAGTAAATTCTGAAAATTTAACATGGTATCAGAGCTAGCCTGAAAGAAGGCATGATATGGCATGTATGACACTTGTTGCACTTACGATGCTAGGGCTTGATATAGCAAAAACAAGTCATCGTAGCACGTTATCTATAAATTCATTTTTGTGAAGTTTTTGGATCTGAAACCTTTAGAGGTCGAATATTAAACCCCCATGTACCTTGTGTCCAAAGGACAACCTCTAATTCGTTGTACTTTGTGATTTATGATTTGTACAATATAGGGTTTCTGCATCTTCCAGATCTGAGTCAAAATCAGATGACCTTGGGAAAAAGGTCATAACTTGGGCTAGGAATCTCCAAATGAAATTTCATAAAAATTGATAGGTATTACACAGACTTTACTATCTCAAGAAAAATTTTCAGAGGCCGAAGTTGAAACAGTAACACGTGGCACGCCGTACAAGCTCGCTCTCCTGTATTATCCCATAAACAGGTCATGTTGCGACACTTCACATAACTCTTTCTTAGAGAATCCAATTGAGGCCAGACCTGTTGGGATGGAAAGATAATAGGTCGGGCTATCTCAGGAAGCTTTTTTGGACCCTATGGATCGAAAAGTTTGGAGTTACACTAGAAACAATCAGGTACATATTTCTGTCAAAACAGAATTATTTTTGAGTACCTTCATTCATGGCTTCCGGAATTTAGGGCTTCAGAGAAAGTTGGAATTTTTGTAATCGGAGACCACAGCTGGATACTACTCATCAAAATCAAAATTTAGAGACCAAGATCAGAATTTTTGGTTGGGCAGAAGGCCGGGCTTGATCAGACCCTAGTTCAGGACGTTGATAAAAAAAGTGGAAAATTAGGGCTTCTGTAAAAATGGGAATTTTTGAAATCTATGACCACGGCTGGAAGCTCCTCAAAAAAATAGAAGATTAGAGCTTTGGATCAAACCTTCTTATTGGGAAGAAGAGTGGGCTTCATCAAACCCCAGTTCAGGGTCATGTCTAGTGAATCCGGAAGTTTCGAAGGCAAAATTGAGGAGTGAAACTTTGCAGTTTTCAAATTCTGAATATACCAGCTTGATCAGCTCATCAAGGCACATATTTCTATCCTTTCGGAAGTTTGAAATTCAAAGTTTGAATTTTTGGGGTTTCTCTGACAAACCCATATCCAGCTCCAGGTCCAGTTCTTGCAAATCAAGTGGATTGGGTTAATCCTAGAAGAAGATGGATTGGTCACCTGCATAAGTGAAGAAGTTCCTGTTTCAGAGGGAGATGAGGCTAAGGCCTTACATAAGAATATTACAAGCGATCTCGACAGGTATGACTCATCAAGGTATGTTTCGATATTTGTTCATGATTAAGTTTATGGTATGTTTGTCTTCATGTTATTACAGTTAGTACAATCTTGATTTTAGATTTGTCGTATCACCTTAACAAAATTATGAATGCATGATAGAAGATATTCATTGGTTAGGGTGTTGACACTTATGATTGTACTAATGCATTATGGTGTTGTATGAGGTTTATGTTGTCTGCTAACATAAAAGGTACACCAAGAAAGACAAATCATGTTCTACTTCAAGAACGTATGATCATGGTGACATGAAGACAAGGATTCATCCATTTTCATGGATCACATAGAAGATCTACTTTCGAGGTATGTATAACTTGTTTCTACAATGGTTAACTTATGAAACATGCAGGTTACTAGCACAAATCACTGAAGAGAACCAGAAGACATTATGCGGATATGTTAGACATAACTAGCTAGCATGCTAATCCAGGTATGTTTTTCCTATATCAAGCTAGAATCCTACCTTGTGTTAGGATCTTATACTGTTGTGTTGTTGATAATGATTATTCATGAAGTCACAGGTTTGAATAATCATGGTTGTATGCATATTATGTTTCCTACCATAATTGATGATATGACTAACTAGAAGAATCATGAAGGTATAGGTTTGAATAATCACAGGTTTTATGCATATTATATCTCTTATCTTGATTGATGATTCAACTAACCAGAAGAGTCCTATGATCAAATAAGAAAATGTATGAGTAAAAGAAGGCTTCCCTGAAACCTTGAATACTAATGTTTATTATCTGTGAATGATCATGAATATACATGTTTAAGATTATTAAGATTATACTAATAAATGTGTGATTATGTATGAGACCTCAAGGATAACACAATGATGATACTAATAAGAATGCATAGTGATTAAGGATGGATGTAAGTTCAAGGACAAGTAATCCAGGAAGCAAAGATCAAGAGGGAACACACTCTAGTTGTTCCTGCAAGAAAGCAAAGGAGCACACTTCGGTAGTTTCTGCAAGGATGCAGATATTCAGAGGGAGTTGACCACTTCTCGCAATCCACATAAGAATGGAGTTGCAGAAAAGAAGCAAAGATTGAGAGGGAGTCAACCCAACAAACACACAAAGATAAGTATTTGAATTGTCATTACTTGCATATTTTATTATTTAAATAATACTGTTCAATAATGTATATAATGATTATTCTAGAATTAGGTTGTGTATTATGCATATTAGAATAGTTGCATTGATGAACAGTATACTACTAAAATGCATGGGTAAGTGGCCTATGGCACTGTACAACATTCCATTGCTACTTATCTAGAATGAAACCTCCTTGCTGACATGTTGGGAGTTGTGCACACTCTTAACAATGTTCTGGTAGAGATTGGAAGGCATCTAGAAAGTTACAGAATATGGATAAATGTTGTATTGAAGCATTGGCTAAGATAATTGCATGACTGTATGACATATTTCTTTATGTGTAAGAATGTGTTCTAAAAACTATGAGATGTTTTCTAGTCATGCAATTTAACTTGTTGTGTAGGCAAGATCATATGCCATCACCTACAAAAGAAGAACTACAACATTTGTTCAGCAACAAAATTATCTATTGAAGATATTGAAGTTCCTAGGATATGGGAAGAATGCCATGATCCGTTGATCATGAAGAGCGATGTTTGGGATGCGATCCCAAGAGCTGAAGGGAAGTCTTTTGTTAATTCCAAATGGAACTATAAGATCAAGCATGTTGCAAATGGTAGCATAGAGAAATATAAAAGTGATGAAATAGAAGATACACCAGATGGATTTCAAGACAGCTTTCTTGAATGGTGTAGTCATATATGTGTGCAGAACTTGGGGATGATGCACTATTTGTTTTTGGCATGAAGGTGTGGCAGAGTGTAGATGGAATCTTTCTTGGACAAGAGAAGTATGCAGTAGAGATCCTGAAGAGGTTCGGGATGATGGACTACAAGGCTATGGCCACACCTATGGGATCGAACCTGAAGCTTCTGTGTGATGCTCCATCTGATCCGGTTGATTATAGGCTCAAGTACGATGCAAATCAAAAGTTTAACCTGCAGGGTTATGTTGATTCATATTGGGCATGCAGTGCCACAGATAGGAAGAGCACTTCTGGGTGCTGCTTCAGTATGGGATTAGGTGTGATCTCTTGGTTTAGCAGGAAGCAGTCCTGCGTAGCACTGAGTACAACCGAAGCAGAGTATGTTGCGACAGATGAGCAGGTTGCAAATGTATTGACCAAGCCGTTGGCCAGAGTGCAGTTTGAGTACTTCAGAGAGAGGCTTGGTGCACTTCAAATCAAGATTCCTTGCAAAGGGAAGTGATGAGTCCGGAAGATGCAGATGCACATGAGCTTTTCTGACATGGTTGATATGTTCTCCATTGGTCGTGATGTAATTGCTAAGCCATTTTTCACATGGTGGTAGATGTGTTCTCCCATGGTGAAAAATTAAGGGTTGGAGCCTTCCCCGAATGGTGGTAGATGTGTTCTCCCATGTCGGTGGTGTAAGTGCTGGATGATGTGCATCTAGGATGTGCTTCGTGGACGATGAGATGATCTAAAGAGGACGATGCTATGATGATGAGGAGGATCATGGATGATGAGCATCAGGACGATGCTCCAGTTACTACTATGTATATGTATATATGCATCATGTTGGATGCTTGTTATGATCAGTTGGATCATTTATATATATATGCATCATGTTGGATGTTGGATATGATCAGTTGAATCATTTATGTATGTATGCATCATGTTCGATGCTGGATATGATCAGTTGGATCATTTGTATGTATTTTGTATATGCATAATGTTGGATGTTTGGACCATGTATATGTATATGTATCAGGTGGATACATTGTATGATAAGGTAGATCATGTATGTTGATATGTATCAGGGATGATCAGGTGGATCATGTATGATGATATGTATCAGGTAGATACTTGGTATGCATTAGGTATATGCATTGTATGATCAGGATGATCATGGATGACGAGATTCAGGATGTTGCTCTAGATGACATGCAGCAGGATGTTGCAGTGATGATGATCAGGATGATCATGTGTACATCAGGATGATGTATGGTGAGTATCAGGTTGATACTCTGTGGCCGTGGAACAGGTTGTGCAGATAAGCATATAAGTTGTGCTTTGGGAGATTTGCAGATAGTCTTTCGAGGTTTTGCCTATGGCATGTAATTTGTACCCTGGGATATCTGGCAAATGCTTTTTCGAGGTTTTGCTTGGGAGGACATATAATTTGTGCCCTGGGAGATCTGCAGATAGTCTTTCGAGGTTTTGCCTATGGCATGTAATTTGTGCCCTGGGATATCTGGCAGATGCTCTTTTGAGGTTTTGTCCTATGGCATGTAATTTGTGCCCTGGGAGATCCGATAGGTTGATCCGTGTGCTCGTAATCAGTCCTGGGATGCTCTTTTGAGGTTTTGCCATGAACACATGTAATTTTTGCCCTGGGATATCCGATAGGTTGAGCCTTGTGCTTGTAATCAGTCCTGGGATGCTCTTTCGAGGTTTTAAGGTGACCACATGTAATTTGTGCCCTGGGAGATCCGATAGGTTGAGCCTTGTGCTCGTAATCAGTCTTGGGATTCTCTTTCGAGGTTTTGTGGTGGGGTCACATGTAATAAGTCCTGGAGATCTGGACAGGATGAAAAAGGCCTCAGATGCTCTTTAGAGTTCTTGCTAGTCAAGAGACTCTTTTAAGGTTTTGTGATGCACGTAATAAGTCCTAAGATTTCCATAGTATGGCCAGTGATGATGAAGACCTGCAGGTGGTGGGCCTATATCCAGTATGAAAAAGGACTGGCTTTGTAGAACTTCCTATGATGAGTAGATTCAGAGATTGATTGAGATAGCAGCAGTAGTGACGATGATGATGACTAGATGACGATTATCCAGTGACGATGATCCAGAGAAGAAGACTTGTGCTAGAAGACCTATGTCAAGAAATACCTTCCTAGTTAAGAGGAAGTGTTGATGTATATGTAACTTCGGAATGTATTCAACATATATGTATATTGTATTCCTATAGAGGTGTTATTATTCCTCTATACGGAAGTGGTTGTATTCATATAGAGATGTTATTATTCCTCTATACGGAAGTGTCGTCATTTATATTGTAAGTGTCTTAACTTATACTTGATGGGTTATTAGACCACCTTGTTGGGGTCGGGCCTATATAAGTCATGTGGGTCATAGGGTTATTAGACCACCCTATTGGGGGTCGTCCATGTGGGTCAAAGGGTTATTAGACCACCCTAGTGGGGGTCGGCCCATTCAGCATTATGTTAAGTGGTTAAGTTGAGGCCGACCTAGTTGAGTAAAGGTCAAGTCAAGTTAGTGTATAAATAGAGAGTGTGTCTCTCTCATTTTACACATTCTACTCTCTCACTCACATTGTGGAGAGTGGCGCACTTGTGGCGGAGGAGGATCTGTTGCTAGGCGAAGACTATCTCTTATATTCTAGTTGTATCATTGCTCTATCTATCTCTGAGGAAGTTATTGGGGTTTTTCACCTTTATGGTTTTCCCCAAGTAAACTCGGTGTCTCTTCTGTGCTTGCATTATTGTGTCCATGAATTATATGCTGTAGATTTGCTGTACATGTTGTTCTCTCAGTTAAGATCCTAGATCATATTGAAGTAAATTCTGAAAATTTAACAAAAACAATATGGAATATATGAAAATAATACGCTACACCACCAGACAGAAAATGTATGCAAGCTGGCAGCAATCCTGTAACACACGATTTTGCAAATATAATGATGTGAATTCATATTAATGGACTGTAAGAAGATAACTACCCAGAATTGAAGGAAATAAATTATGGAAATCTAAAGAAGATAGACAAGGGTGGAAGGAAATCTAAAGAATTTAAAACATCCAGTGACTTAAAATTACTGTGGACTTGAAACTATCATTGCATTGATTTTTGACAACCATGAAATATACATGGATTTTTAGCCAGGAGGCTGAATAACCATGCTGTGTTACAAATTTAGATTTATGGTTGAATAATCTAAATACCTGCCAATTGAAAAACTAGCAGTCGATTCTTCAAACCAATCTTACTGCTCTACCCACCCAACACTCTTCTCGGTTCCACCTCATCAAAAGCAAACCTCGATCCTCAGAGAAAACAGAGCTCCAAACTCACAACCACAAATTTAGATTTATGGTTTGAATAATATAAATACCTGCCAATTGAAAAAATAGCAGTGGATTCTTCAAACAAATCTTACTGCTCTACCTGCCCAATACTCTTCTTGGTTCCACCTTGGCAAAAGCAAACCTCGGTCCTCAGATAAAACAAAGCTCCAAACTCACAACCACAGAGAGTTTGAACTTTAAGTTTCAATGTTCTATGGCGGGATATCATCACATGGTATCGATGCAGAAAATTTCATGAGATTAATTATCATAGTGTGGTGGGATATCATCTATACGTCGTGACACATAAACACAATCCATCATAAACGTGATGAGATTATTCACATGAGTGATACAGTCCATCATTTACCATTAGCATCGTACAAACCATTTTAAACGGTGGAAAAGATTACCTCCATGCCAACATACAAACCATTTTAAATGGTGGAAAAGATCACCTTCGCCAATGTACAAACCATTTTAAATGGCGGAAAAGATCACCTCCACCAACGTACAAATCATTTTAAATGGCGAAAAAGATCACCTCCGCCAACGTACAAACCATTTTAAATGGTGGAAAAGATCAGCTCCGCCAATGTACAAACCATTTTAAATAGTGGAAAAGATCAATTCCGCATCCCCAACATGCGCGCTAGGACAAAGGGATGGGTGGTTGAGGAATCTGAAGCCACTCTCCACGTGGCAGCACCACATGATTTCATAAGTTGAAAGGGCAGTAAGGAAAACCACCTTCCTCCATTTGTGAAAACACCTTTGTCCATCCTTCACGGTTGCTAGCACGTGTGGATATGATGTGGCTGGATATAATAGTTGTAACCAAAACCAAAGTGTCTGCCTTATAGTTGATTATATAAGGCAGACTCTTTCTAAAGTGGAGCCTTTTAGAATTTATAGTCCCTATAGTTGTGGCTATATGTATAAAGTTTTTAGTTTCGTGCCAACTATGATTAAAATGTATTAGAATATAAATACATTCTATGCTAGGGTATTTGGAAAGGTGTATAAATAATTAAATTTAAATTATTATAAAATAAAAATCAAGATAATTGTTATTTAAATGTAATATATGAATTTAGTTTTAAAGTAAGATTTAAAACTATTTCCAATTAGTTAAAAGTTTATTTTTTTATTCATAAAGTAAATAATAAAATATATAAATTTACTTTCCTTTATTTAATATAAAAGTCAAAATAGATTTTCATTTATTATTGTTTACGGTAATTGAAATTCAATGTAGGGACAAGTGAATACTCTAGAATGGGTCGTAGATAGAGATTAGTGCATCAACTCGACAAGGTAGCATGAAATAGACTTTTATTGCAGCTTAGTTTTCTATAGATTTTTTTTTAGTCAACCATGTATATGTATGGGTGCGAGGCAATACGAATGTCGTTAACAACCCACATGGAAATCATGAATGCGTGTAAGCTCCCGGTGAAGGGAACGCACAAGAAAAAGTCCCAAAGTTCCCAATTTTAGAGGGTAGAAGTTCCCAATAAGGTCCCAACCATCCCAAATGGTTCCCATCGGATTTGGAAAGTTTCCTACCAGTTCCCAAGTTCCCTAGAACGTCGGAACTTCAGGAACGAGTTTCTTAAAATCCAGGAGTGGTTCCCATGCTACGTAGTATCTTTATCCAACGCAGATCCAAGCAACTAGCATTGTAAGAGAGATTTTCCACTTAGATAAAATGGTGTTGTGGCTGTCTATCAGTTGCAGAAAACTAATAGATAAAATGAGTTAAACGAAGAAATTCAGTTGCAGAAAATTAATAGATAAAATTTGTTAAATGAAGAAATTCATTTAAGACATAATAACACATGAATCATATATTCATAGAAATCCAACCTACAGATCGATGCATTAATTAATTAATTAATTAAGAAGTCCAAAAAAGATGTCCGAAATCGACTGAATTTCATTAATTATGCAAAAAATTACACTGACTCGTGGTGCCATGCTCCTCCCAAAATAGAGGAAGTCCCTTCTTGAATAATGGATCAAACATTCCTTTGTAGAGTTTTACTTGATGTGCTAAAATTTCTATCCTTTCCTGAATTGTGTTCTTTGTAGAAATTCTATGTCCTTTTCTGCACACTCCATGGGCTTATTGTTCAACTTTTCCTTGACTTTTGTTATGCTTTGCCTGGCTAACTTTATTACAGCCTCTTTGTCCAGAATGAAATCGATATATGGCCTCGATTTCTCCGCGGCCCTCCCTTGCTTTGCTTTCATCGGGGAGGTCTCAACTCTAAGTTGATTTATTAATTCATCATATTTCACTTGTAGCCCTAGGTATTTACCTCCCAAGCCTTTCCCTCCTTCTCTTCTTCTATGAATCTGCTCCTCACCTTTGTGTTCTGCTTTGCAACCTTTCCACTTCTCAGTCTTTTAGGCTTGCCATGTTCTCCAACTCTTTTCTCTTCTCCTGTGTTTTCCTTTCAAGGTCTTAAAACTTAGCTCTCAACTTCTTTTCACTTTCCACCATGAGAGCTATATCAATCAGCCACCACTTCTCTTCAAACTTCAACGGACTTGCTTTGCAGTCTGTTGGTTCCTCTTGGAGATCTCTGCCAATTCAGAAGCTTCTACCAGCTGGAGGGGATCTTTAGCTTCTTTTTTAATGACTGAATGATGTTGTCTTTGTCATCGAACATCTTTTTTATACTACCTTTCTTGTCTTCTTGGCTTTCTGTAGCCAACAATTCATTTTGCAGCTTTTTTATTTATGTCTTGTGGGCTTTGTTCTGACTTGCAATTTTGACAGTTCTAGGGAATCCTTTAGAAGTTTGGCATAGATAACCTCCCCAGTCTCCTTGTGCAAGTTGATCATATCAGGAACAAGAATATCTTCCAAGTTCACTTTCACTTCAGTGGATTTGGTTTTTCAAGCCGTCCAACTGTAAGATCTAATTTGGGTCATGGATCTCTGTTCCTGTTTAACTCCCATGAGGTCAGCCATGCGACATCAAGTAGTTGGGCTCTTTAATTCCCCTGCCCCCGACGTCGCCTCATCCTGCCTGGAAACAATTCACATGGATCTTCGACGTGGGAATATCAGGCTACCAGGTTCACGCTACTATGTTCTGTCATGGCGCTCTACGCTGCGCATTTGCACTCACTTGGTTCTGCTCCAGGCTCCTCATGCTCTAGTTCTCCTCACACTCTTGATTACCTGCACCTGTAACATCTTCTTATTAGCTCCCACGGGCAGGCCAAACAGTGTTGAAGTCTCAATTCCAGTCCGTTTACTGATTGATAACTAGGAGGCCAGGATAATTGCGGACATTATGGCTACCAGGAATCAGGAGCATACCTAGGACCCCTATTGGATTGTAAAGAATGTGTTATGCCAGCTTATGGAATACATGCATACTAATTGGACCTCTGCTCACCATGCCACCCAAACTCTGTGGACTACTCTACCAAACATGGCAGCCACCCTCGCTAATCCCCACCCTCGAAGACACGCTCAGTTGGGACTCCTATTCCGCCACTCATCCCTTCGGCCGCGACAGTCGTCCTGGGAACAATACACCTAGTGCCACCACATCTGTTGTCAGACCTGAAGCCACCCTTGGAACTCTGGCCACTCACTCTGTCCACTCCTCTTGGCATGGATAAGTCCAACCCAAGGGGTAGCATGTCGGTTTTGACACACAGCAGGGATCCCATCCCCTCCACCTTGGGCCCAATCCTATCCAAGCATACACACAGTGAGCCGACTAGTTTCATTCCTTTCATGCCCCGAAAGATGACACCATTACCGGTCAAGCTCCCTACTCAGGGCACTCGTCCTTCTGCGAAAACTACTCTGCCTCCTGTGAGAGCTACGTCGACACCTGGGATTGCTGCTTCAACACCTGGGAATGTTGCTCCAACAACTGAAAGCGATTGGAAGGACACATATTACTACAGCTACCCAATTTTGGAGGAGACACCTTAGGATGTAGAAGGCCCCTCTGCAACTGGTTGAGGAGGTTCGTCTAATGTCTCTCTCTTACTTTTTGTCTATTTTGGTTCTACCTATGACTGCTAGTTTTTTGTATAGTTTGATTTTGAATCGCCACAACTATGCTGATATCTATGGCTAGAACCTTTGGATAAGACCACCACTGACTGTAATCTCTACTATATTTTTATTAGCTTTATATAAATCTGCATCTTTTAAAAAAAAAATTCTCCCCCATCAGCAATGTTAAAGCCTAGGATCTTTGATTATTTTATTCGCGCGCTGCAAATTCACATCTAGAGATACACTGGACATCCCTTGGGTCTTTTGATTCGACAACCAAGGCCTTACCCCTCATTTTATGGACCTGAACCCCTATAATCGTCTTCATATAAAATGGTGATTGGAAAATTGGCATTAATTTAATAACATATGTTGATCATTTGCAGAAATAGATAAATGATTTAAATAAAAAAAATCATTTAAAACATGAAAAAATAGATCATAAGTCAAGACACATCTAAACTACAGAACAATGTATTAATTGTGACTGCAAACTAAATCAATGTATTTCAACATAGATCAAACAAATTTGATAAATTAAAAAAACAAGTATAAAGAGAAAACTAACTGTATTTCTTCAAGGATGCAAAAAATTACAATAGTCCTCATTCTATGATTTTCTCCCCCCCCTTAAATAATAATTACCAAATAGATACAAAGGGTAAAATTCCCAAACAACTCATCCACCTCAGGATGACAGGTTGTGGAAAGAAAAAAATTTCAAATCCAACTAACCAAGCTTCTGCATTGCGGATTGCGGGTGGCGGAAAGCACAAAATTTGGAGAAAATTTGTGCTTTCCGCAAATCACAAAAGAACAAAAAAATCAATGAATTCTAAAGGGAAAATTATTAACTGGACATAACAAAGAGATCATCAATGGGCCTCTGGAGTGGGATCATCAATCACACTACTATCAAGCAAATAAACAATTTCCTGAGGGACTTCAGTGACCTCTTGTGTTATAGACATAGCATGGAAAAGAGATCAATCGCAATTGCGGGTTGCAGAATAAAAAAATATCAAATCCAAATGACCAAGACATCCGCAATCCCCATTGCGAGATGATTGCGGGGAGAAAATCTACATTTTCCGCAACACACAAAAATCTATTAAATTTGAAAGGGAAATTATTAATTTGGTTGTGGAATCGGGGATGTGAGAATTTAAACTTGAGTGGTTTAATGTTTCCACCATCCGTAGTCGGGATAAAAGACAACTTGGAGAAAGAAGACAAAGCCACTCTTTCTCTGAGAATATTTCCACTTACCAAATTTTTTTTCAAAGGAATGTAAAGTTATTCAACCTACGTAGGCTAGACCATCAATTCATTTATATCCAAAACGGTGAGCACTACGAATGAATTGTAAACATATTTAATCTATGAAGGCCAAGATGAGAATTCTGGACTATATCCGCCCATTCGTTTAGTGGATTATGAATAGAGAAGAAGGGTTGGTTGCCCCTTCCGTTATGAGGAATTTGTAAAAATAAACAACTTGGAGAAAGAGCGTCGCTCTTTCTTTGAGAATATTTCCATTTGCAAGCAAATTGTGCAAAGCAATGTAAACTTATTCAACCTACGAAGGCTAGACCATCAATTGATTTATATCCAAAATGGTGAGCTCAATAATTCACCTATATCCAGATTGGCCAACACAGGAAGGATCAACCCACCCTTCTTGCATCCAAGAACTATTATGAATAGAGTTACGGGAAGAAGAAGGGTTGGCTGCCCCTTCCGTTATAAGGATTTGTAAAAATAAACAACTTGGAGAAAGAGCGATTGCTCTTGCTTTGAGAATATTTCAATTTGAAGCAATGTAAACTTATTCAACTTATGAAGGCTAAACCGTCAATTCATTTATATCCAAATCGGTGAGCTCAGCAATTCACCTATATCCAGATTGGCCAACACAAGAAGGATCAACCCACCCTTCTTGCATCCTATAACTATTATGAATAGAGTTACAGGCAAAAGAAGGGTTGGCTGCCCCTTCCGTTATGAAGGATTTGTAAAAATAGACAACTTAGAGAAAGAGCGGCCACTCTTTCTTTGAGAATATTTCCATTTGCAAGCAAATTGTGCAAAGCAATGTAAAATTATTCAACCTACGAAGGCTAGAACATCAATTCATTAATATCCAAAATGGTGAGATTAGCAATTCACCTATATCCAGATTGGCCAACACAGGAAGGATCAACCCACCCTTCTTGCATCCTCGAACTATTATGAATAGAGTTACCGGATATAGAGCTACGGGAAAAATAAGGGTTGGCTGCCCCTTCCATTATGAAGGATTTGTAAAAATAGACAACTTGGAGAAAGATCAGCCACTCTTTCTTTGAGAATATTTCCATTTGCTAGCAAATTGTGCAAAGCAATGTAAACTTATTCAACCTACGAAGGATAAACCATCAATTCATTTATATCCAAAATGGTTAGCACTGGCAGAATACTTACCACAAGAAGGATCGACCAAGCCTTCTTGCATCCTAGAACGTTTATGAATGGTTATGGCCAAAAGAAGGGTCAGCAGCCCCTTCCTTTATGATGGATTTTAAAAATAGAGAGCTTCGAGAAAGAGAAAGAGCGGCCTCTCTTTCTCTGAGAATACTTCCACTAAAAAATGTAAAATTATTCAACCTACGAAGGCTATACCATCAATTCATTTATATCCTTAACAGTGAACACTAGCAGAATGCTTACCACCACAAGGGTTTGGATGAATCGTCATTTATGAGACTCCTGTAAACAAATTTAATATACGAAGGCCAGTCTGAGAATTCTTGATTTTCAATTTCTGCTGTAAATAGTAGGGTCGACCACTTCGATTAGTAGGTAATTGTGAACACCCATATCCATCAATTCACCTATATCCAGAATGGCGAACACAAGAAGGATTGAGCGACCCTTCTTGCATTCTTAAAACTATTATGAATAGAGTTATGGGAAGAAGAAGGGTCGGCCGCCCCTTCCTTTATGAGGGATTTGTAAAAATAGACAACTTGGAGAAAGAGAGACCGCTCTTTCTCTGAGAATGGTTCCAATTGCAATCAAGTTGTGCAATGTTCCTATGAAATTTTTGTTTGAAATTTTTGTTTAGAGTGCTGAAATTTCCAATTGCTACAAAACATCTTTGGAGGAAGGAGCAGTCCCTCTTTCTCCTCATCATCCAATTCCAACACCCTTTCACTAAACACAAGTTTCAGCTTGTCATCAAACTCTTTCGAGGAATCTTTCTATAGATTTTGTTGTTAAAATGTCGAGATCTAGCTTCCACGGTTCCAAGGTGACACGTGGAATACTCAAATTGTGACACGTGGCATATTTAATTTTTATAGTACTTTTGCTATTATTTAAAAGAATATTACGGATCTTAAAGGTACCATTTCAATATAAACCTTAGAATACAGATTTAAGTTATAGTAATTCCAATGCAAGACCAGAAACATCGAGGGAAAAATCAAGAGATACATGACCTTCAAACATGAAATTTAAGCCATATTTAGATATTAACCAACAAACATTATGCAAAGTAAAGTAAGGTAATTTACAAAAATTAGTACTTTGAAAATAACTAAAATGCACTTCCAAGATAAATATGATTCATCGCTCAATGTGTCTCCTGGAGTTCTACATTCAAAGAGTTTTTCTCGAGTAAATAATCACTATGTCGAATTGATGGCCTGGATTTTTTGTTTTCCATTATTTAACCTATCATTCAAAAGAAATTCAAAACTTAGTTTATCTAAACTGAAAAAGAATAGATAAATACAAACATAATCGATAAATAAGAGAGGTTAAGAATTTAGAGATGACCAAAGAATTAGAAAATTAATTAAAATTAATATTAAAAAAACTGCATATATCTCATTTAAGGAGGATCCGGACATATCACCGAGTTTAAATTTTTCAAAATGTAGGGCTGAGGACACAAGACCTCCCCTGAACCAACACAAAAGTAAACCTAAAATAGATGCTGATACAAACTGAACACAAGGGCCTTGGAAAAAATCTCTCAACTAAAATAACAGAAAAGTAAACCTAAAATATTAAATTTTTCAGTAAAATAACATGAGACCGTGGTGGGTGGGCTGCGTGGTTCTCTCAGGATGAGTCAATCTCCATTGGTTTCACCCCGTCAGATGATCTCGAGGGAGTTGATGAGGGAGTTCCAACAGTTGACAGAGTTCCGACAGTTGACGGAGTTGTTGAGCGAGTTTCGGTAGTTGAACGAGACTGTCCAGAACCTACCGAAGTAACTGGGCTCTTCTCGACATTACCTTGAGGTCTGCCGGGTTGATTTCGAATGGCTTCGTCGTGCTCACCGAGGAGGACTCAGATTTTCTCCATCATTTCGGTCAAGTTTCTTTCCATTCTTTGCTCCATCGAGTTTAGCCTGGTTTCCATGGTTTGCTGAATCTCGTCGATCCGCCTTTCCAGATTCTCCACTGTGATGCGGGGGCTTCATCGATGAATCTGGTCCTTCTGCGTGTGATACTGTCCGCCATTATAAAACAAGGAGACTTTCCTGAAGAACTGTTGTAAGAAATATTTCCTAAAGAACTGCTGTAAGAAAGCTTTCCTGAAGAGCGGCTGGTATGCAGAGCAGTGGTTACAATCTGAAGACTTTCCTTTTCTCCAACTTTAACAACCAGGCGTTGAGGAGGGCTAGTGGACGGAGAAAGAGTCGAACACAGAGATAATTTTGAAAACATTTTCGGCAAGCTAGATCGAACAGGAGCATATCCTATTTAAAGGAGTGGAAATGATAAAAAAAACCATAACACGATCCAAAACCAGAACTTAGATCGCAGGAAATATCCAGAGCCATCGTAATGAAAGATAAAAGCGATTGAAAGACTATTACAGTGGGTTATAGGACATTAAGGGTCAAAGACGTTACCCGAGAACTGACAGACTTTACCCTTTGATTTAACTGATGCGACATATTGACGGCAAGGGTTCATAATTCACGTAGGATAAAAGCTAACTTCCTGGAAATTAAAACTGATGGGACTTTACCCTTTACCCTTTGATTTAACTGATGGGACATTAAAATGCCCCGCTTTTTTGGTGAAATTTGGATGGAAACCAGTCAAAATTCTTCCTAGAAATTGTTATTTCCACAATACTGCAATTTCAACAAATGTAATTGCCATTCCTAAACTAGATGCCCTATTTTAAAACTACCTAGATCGCCGAAATTGCAATTTGAGTAGTTGAAATTGCCATTTCAGCTATTTCCACACTTCCAGATTCCAGTGAGTCAGGGGCATTTTGGTTAGGCCTTATATTGTTCCTTCATAATTGGGCTCATAAACTTTTGAAGTCCACCGTCGATCTTGGATGGGGCGATCCAACGCTACAAGATAGTTACAATGGGTTAAGTTGTGCATCTTTTAAAGCACATGATACGATGCAAATTCTTTATGAAATATAGCTAAGCACATGTTAAAACAAGATTGAAAGACTATGAAGATCAATGATGAATCGATGCCATTATAAGGATCCAATATTCTTTTTATGAAGAGGCATGATTTTCCATGATAAAGTTCTCAAATAATAAAGTTCTTTGAAAATATATATAACCATGTATGAAGAGGACCATAGGTGTCTATGAAGTAATTGCATATCAGAAGCAAGATCTGAAAAGCCGAAATTAAAACTATTATAAATTAGAGGGTTGATGGGTGGTTCTTCAGGCAGGTTGAGGCCTTCTAAGGGAATTGTTTCCTCCTTCTAGTCGTGGGTAGAGATTTAGGGTGGTGGGGCATCCTTGTCTGTTTAGCAAGTAGAAAACCAAGGGTGTAGGAGCATCCTTGTTTGTTTAGCAGGTAGAAAACCAGGGGTGTAGGAGCATCCTTTCTGTAGTGGCAGAAGAATCCATGAGATTAAGTTCTCCATCAAGTTGGTGCTTGTAGAACAATTTTGTTTATGATTTGTATCGGTGTGTTCAAATTTTTAATTGTCCTATTCACATTGGGAATGATTATTTAACATGTGCTTAGTACTAATTTTATATAAAAAGGGTAGAAAAAGGAAATACGGATTCCTCCCCCACCCACCTCTTAATATTGTTGGATGAACCAACACCTGCCGAATAGCCCTCATCGTCGCCTAACGTCTTGTGTAGTTAATGCTCTAGCAACTATGCTTAATATTTTAAGCATTGGGCCTATTTTCAAAAGTTTGTAGGCCCCCTAAGGTAAGCTTACTTCCCTTATACTTTTTAAGCCTTCTTCGGACTCCAAAGCTCATGAAATTTCCCCTATCTTTTTAGGTACTCGGGACAAAAATAATGCTAAGAATGGGGTCCCTTTGTGCAAAGATTTTGTACCTTGTCCCACCTCATGAACACCTTTCAAATTTATGTTTCACATGATCCTGCCACCCTAACCTAAATAAGAAGAATAATATTTCACTGCCATTGTATCACCGTTTCCATTAACCTATACGTGTATATATGTCCGTGTACCTGTATCATTGTCCATGTATCATTGTATTGATGTCACAATCTCAATCCATGTTCGTCACAAGGACACAATCATTGTCTCTGTCACAAGGCCACAAAAAATATTGATGTCACAATGCCAACTTGTACATGCCCCAAATTTGTCGTCCAACACTAGGAACAACTTCTTCCAAGATATACTTCAGATGTATAGCAAATCCTATAGTGTAATCAAAGCTTAGAGGGATCTCATGCCAATATCATTACCATGGTATACAATCACCAATAATATCTATGCCATTGGAGAGTGGTTTTTGATCATTTCTCATTTTTGCATATTGGCTAGCATAGCTTGTCCATAATTACTCTAATTGCCTTAGTACCAATTTCAAGGGTGAGATTTCCTAATTGGGAATTGGAGAGGGCATTGTGCATTGGACCATGAGGACACATATTAAGAGGTCGTGGGACCCACTACACTTGGCATGATTCTCCCACCAATTCGAGTTCAAGATGAAGGGTAACATACTTGGCATGATTCTCTCACCAATTCGAGTTCAAGATGGAGGGTAACATACTTGGGGTAGTTTAAGAGGCATTATTCATGGCATGAGTCATGTAAGGTCAAATTGGAGTGGAAGAATAATTCCCATGGAAGAGGAAGAGGCATCTTAGAAGAATTGTGACACTTGGATAAATTTCTTAGGCTGCCTCTAGTATGACAACAATGATGAATATGATATGACACCTATGACAAAAATCAGACCTGAATGGTGACATCTGAAATATATGACATGTTAGGGATAAAAATAGCATCCAAGAAGGTGCACAAGGGAGTTAGGGCAGCCATTCGAAATGAGGAAATAAGGAGACTAGGAATTGTTGGACAAGTTGCACACATTGGAAACTCTTCCCAAATTGAGTTGGAATGAATCCCTTGGAAGGAATTCGACCGAATTCGACCCAAGGAGAGTAGCTTTTGATCATTTTTATTTGCATATTTGAAATTTGGAGAGCTTGTACCTTGTCCATGCTAGTGGAGTGTTTACTCTACTTGCCTTAGTACCAATTTTGAGGGTGAAATATTCCCATCCTAATTGGGAATTGGAGAGGCCATTGTGCATTGGACAGAAATTGGTGAGGCCATTGTGCATTGGACAAAAAACCAGAATTTGATAGAAATTGCAGATCTGAAATTCGCAGGTCACTTTTGAGGGGTAAATTTTTGGATTTTTCAAAATCTGAGCACATCGGCCTTGCTTGCCTCAGTCAATTGCATCTCCTTTCCCAGTGAAAAGTTTGAAATTCCAAGTTTGGATTTTTAAAGTTTCTCTGTCAAACGCTAAGCTCCAAATCCAGTGGTAAGTTTCTCATTAAGATGTCTCACCACATCAAGCTTGAAGGGGCTGATAACTTCCGAACATGAAAGTAAGGATTGGGATAAATCCTATCATAGAAGTCTAGACTGAATTGGATACCTACATAAGTGAATAGGTTCTAGTCCCAGAGGGATATGAGGCCTTAAGGACTTACATAAGAAGAACTTGGTCAAGGCCAAGAACTTGGATCATTGCAGATTCTATCAAGGATCATCTCATACCACATGTGTCATCCATAAAGAGATGTTTGACTCCTTGACCAAGTTGTTTGAAGGAAAGAATATAAATCATAAGATGACTTTGAGGAGTCAACTAAAGAATTTCAAGATACAAAATGCAGAGACCATGCAGTCACACTTTACAGGGGTCTCTCGGATAAAAGAGAAACTTGAAGCCATTGAAGAAGATATAGAGAATGGAGAAATAGTGATGACAAACTTGAATGGTCATGGGATTCCTTCATCCAAGGAATTTGTGCTAGGAAGTAGGCTGTGGGAGGAATGCTCACACGAAGAAGCTGAAATTGTAGCTCGAAAAGAAAACATGGGTAGTGAAGAGCAAGAACAACACACACCAAGAAGAATTACAATAGGAGGGAGCATCCTCATCACAAGGAAATTGTCCCAGGAACAAAAGCAGCTCCCACAAGAAGAAGAACACTCTGTTAGAGACTCCAGTAGTTCCTGCAAGGAAGCAAAGATTGAGAGGGAGTCCACCCAACTACTTATATGCAAGTAAGTGGTCTATGGTAGTAGTACAACATTCGATTGCTACTTATATAGAAACCTCTTTGCTGACATGTTGGAGCTAAGTGCACACTCTAGAGAGTTACGGGATATGTGGAAAACATTCTTGAATTGTGTAGTGGAAGATGAAGTATATGTGGAGAAACCACTCAGGTTTGAGACACATGACATGGAGACTCATGTGTATAAACTGAAGAAAGCCTTGTACGATTAGAAACAGGCACCCAGGACATGGTACGGCAGAATTGATAGCTTCTGACTAGTTTTGGATTTACCAAGACTAAAGCAGATTCCAACCTTCACTAAAAGTTGAGGAAGGAAATCTAGTGATACTCCTACTGTATGTGGATGACCTAGTTGTGATACGCGAGGATGGGAAGAGGAATCTTGCTGTCGAGATCGAGATCTTGGGTACGATGCACTATTTTCTACACATGTGGCAGAGTGTAGATAGAATCTTCCCTTGACAAAGAAAGTAAATATCCTAAAGCGGGTCGGGATGATGGACTGCAAGGCCATGGCCACACCTATGGCCTTGCTGTAAACACATTGAATCACCTAATTGCGGAAAAACATGTGATGAGATATCTGAAGGGTACATTGGATTATGGACACAGATATGCCTCAGATAGGGAGTTTAGACTGTATGGGTACATAGACTCAGATTGGGTTGTTGACAAGGTTTCTGGCAGGACAAGATATTCTATCTGATGGTGCTGCTAATGAGGATGTTCCAGCAGATGGTGTTCCAGCTGACAAGGTTGCTGATAGCAGAAGATGTTCCAGTTGATGTTGTTGCTGATGAGGATGTTCCCGTAGATGGTGTTCCAGCTCACGAGGTTGCTGACAATAGAAGATTTTCCATAAGATATTTGTCAACAATCACCGATGAGGTTCCTTTTTATGTCTTAATACCCTTCATATACCTTTAGACCCAATTCAAAATCCTTTAAAGAGTCTTTTGGAGCCATCTACCCTTGGGGGATTCTAAAATTTCCTCTATATGGGTTCTTGGTTTATCTCGGTTAGACATTGCTTATTAAAAGCTGTAGAGAGGAACGATGCAAATTTTGTCTCTTTTTATGTCCTAATACCTTTTAAACACGTTCAGACCCAAATTTGGAAGCATTCAAGTCATTAATAGTCTAAGGGTCGAATTAGCCAAAAAATGTAATATTTGAAGTTTAACAAATTTATTAAAAAGGGACACTACATGGACAATTATGAAGCTAATATGAAATGGGTTGTGTACAAAAACAACGCCAACCTTAGATGTAAATTCTACGACATGTGGTCTCTGACTCCTTCTTTTCCTATGTTAATGTTTCATCTCACTGCCATCCTGGAAGATTGATCGTGTTGTTTAGACTTCTCTTATCTCTTATGGTCATCTCTCCCTCTTCTTCATCGACTTCTTCCCATGTTACACTAGATATTCTACAAACCCATTACAAACAAATTATGTCAAATATTTATTAATGTTTATAGAGAGGAACAATGCAAATATTGTTACTATTTTAGGGCCAAGGGTGGAGGTGGAACGGGCGGAATAATGATCCAGATTCACCCAGAAGCAAATCGACGGTGCAAATGGGTTCCCGTGCTAGAAAGTGCATGGTGGTTAAACCTGGATAAGGTGGAGTGGAAATTAAGCCGCTTACCATAGGGCAAGCATTGGTGGAGTCTGCATGAAAATAGGTTAAATTTAAACCGCTCATCGCAAGTTCCGGAACCACCTAAGCATATGTTCTATAAAAGGTTTAGTCGATGTTTTAAAAAATGTTTTTGCTGCTTATTGCCTGGAGGAAAAGAACCAATGGGAAACACATCGTTTTCCTCATCAACATGAACAACACCCAAGAAGCTCACTTCACAGCTAGCTTGAAACCCTCTGTGTTTAGATTTTGTCTCCCAAATGGACAAAACCCAAGACCTCTTTCCCTTCAATGAAAGTTCAAATGAAAACGAGAAGCTTGTATTTGACAGGGAACGGGATATTTCCGACCCTGTTTTGTCTGTGTGTAGTATTTCACAATCTAAGGAGAAATTAATGGAGTTTAAGTTGCAGGGAAAGGATGTATTTAATGTTTTTGGTTCTTTTATGTACTATTTTTGTGTCGAACAAACCCCACGCTTCCCCGAATTTGTTTGTTGGTGTCGGCGAATTATTTGCAGGGCCAAAGGGTAATCATTAATGTAAAAACGACCAAAATTCTATGCCCAGTAAATGCGCAGACTGTCTGTGAGGTTCTAGGTTTACCTGAAACATTTCCCAAAAGCCCTGAGTCGTTTAATGAAGAAAATTTGGCAAAGTTTTTATACAAACTGTAGTCCTGCAAAAAAAGACAAGTTTTGATTACAAGTCTTGAAAGATGGTCAATCGCATGAAAACCTATTGTTCCCTTTGAGTATTGATGTCTTTCAGCGAGATACCCAGTTAGTTTTGTCCTTGTTGAGTCAAGTTTTAGGTCTAGATAGTGATAAGTCAATCATGGAAGTTATGTTAGGTTTCCTTCTCCAAGTAATTTCACCAGAGTCACAGTCGAGTCCGGTGTGTTGTTTTAATTTTGATGAATTCCTAGCTAAAGAGATTCATGTGCAGTCGGTGAATTTCAACCAGTTGAAGCATTTCAGATATCAATCATATCTCCTGAAGTTGTTTGTGTGTTCAAACATTTCGGAATCCAAGTTTCTTGGTACCATCTTTTCTCATTACCTTCCTAAACAGGTCAATATGTTTGAGATCACCCATAAAATCATGGCAGAAGTTTACAGAATTATTTTTAATGTTGAAATGCCCCGGGTGTTAGAAGGAATGAAAGAAACTTTGCAACCTACACCAGAAGGCCAAACGGGTGATTGGTTATTGTATAGAGAACATACTATAATTAGGGTGTATGGTTTTACTGGAGCACCATATCTGTTGCCAGCATTTTTAACACCGAGGGTCCTTTCCTTGGAATTTATTAGACAAAGGTTGCAGTCAGAAGAAGAACATTTTGGTGCTTTCAAAAAAGCATCGGATGTGAAATTCCCTCTTAAAGTTGGTCCATTCATCATTAATAACAAGGAATCCCTCTCTGTAGTAGAAAAATTACTGAAGATTATTGATTTCAAAGACGCTAAAAGGATTAATTATGATCCTCATCAAATTATATCGCAAAGGAGACATCAAAATGGAAACAAGGCTTTTGATCATCAAGCAGTAGAAGGATTGAAAGAAATGGCAAATTTATTAAAATTTGAACAAGATAATAAAGAGGCGAATATGGAACAAACATGCAATTTGGCAATGTTGGTTCAAACACAAGCTAAATCTGATATCACCAGTAAGAGAAGTATTTCAGAAGTTGATAGTATGGAAGTCGATCAAGAAGTTTCAAGGAAGAAATCAAAAGTGGAATGGCATAAGGAAATTATTAGTATGGAGGAACAAGACTCAATTGTTCTAGAAAAAAGTAGTTTGATTTCGCAGCCACCTGCAAATATTATGTAGCAATATTATTTTTCAGAATCTGGAAGTAACTCTCAGCATAATTCCAGATTTGATGTGCTTTCACAATATACATCAAAGAGGAAGCAGTCTTCCGAAGAAACTCAAAAATTGTACCCTCAAGTAAGAACGCGAGTATAAGAAAAAGTTTCCTTCCTTACAGCTACGGATCTAGGAAGAAACTCTATAAGGTTTGCAGTGGTGAACGATGAGAAATTTTCTGAAATGGAAGTTAAGCTTTATGCGATTAATATACCAGATAAGATTCAATTGCATAAACAAACATGAGATGTCCTATGTTCTTATTTATTGCAATTCACTTTAAAAATTTCTAAATTGCAGTCTGTGATCGAAAAGTTGGAGAGTCAACTGAGGCAAAAGAAGGCAGAAAACAAAGCATATTCGATCCAGATCAAAAGACTACAGGTCGACCTTGTGAACATGGGAGTCGAGCCAAGGAACAACCAGTGTACCAAAAGGCTCATTGATGAAAAAGAAAATGCGATTCAAATTCTCAAGAAAAAATTGAAGATGCCAAATAATCAACATGTGCAGTCTCCAGAGTTGACAGCATTACAACAAGAAAAGGAATCCATATATCAAGAAATGATGAATCACAAAGGTAAAATTTTAAAGTTACAAGATGAAAAGAATGCTTGGGAAAAACAAAGGATTGAATTGTTGTCACAAATTTCATTGTTGAATACCAATCAAATTGAAACTGTGCAAGCACCAGAGAAGTGAGGGGATCAATCTCTATGTATAGGTGAAGTACAAATAAAAAAATCCTCCATAGAGGAACTGACTAGTCCTATGTCACAAATTAGTCTAAAAGATGTAGAGATAGAAGAGTTGAAAGCAGAAAACCTGAATTTGAAAGAGGAAGTAATTCAAAATTCTGGAGCAAAGACAAAGGCTTTGAGTGATAGAAATCAACTGCAAAATAAAGTTGATGAATTAAACGATAAATTGACAGGTCGGCTTCCATTACACAGAGCTAAACACGTTATATGGAATGCGATATTAGTGGAAGTCACCAAATTTTGGTCTTATTTGAATTTTATAGCAGATAAAGATGCTATAGCTGTTCGGATATCCACATCATCATTGTTAGGGTTTTACATGCAATCTCTAGGGTTTGCATGCATCCCAGTCACGAGGTTGATGCCTCCAACACCTTATCCACTTCTTTCTAGCACCCGGGAGCTTCTTACCTTAGATTTTTATCCCTCCTAGTCATGAAGGCGGCCACATCTCACCTACTACTAGAGAAGGGCGCACTTCCTCACCTACCCACTTAGTTTACACTCATTTAGCTCTGATTCTCCTTGATTTGAGGCAAGTTTCACTCCTGACTGACTGTTTCACTCCGGTGGACCTCCAGATCGGCTAGATGACTTGTTCTAACTTCAGTTAGCCTCCCATGTGCCCTCCACTGAGCCTCCTTCCCTATATCAGTGCTACACACTTCAGTTACACTCAGTTAGACTCAGATTGACACCTGGATGACTGGTTCTTGTGCATTGATGACCACCACTGATTGATGATGAAGACTCCTAGTTGGAGCCAAGCTATGCCATTCAGTTAATTCGAATGACCTCCTTAGGCAATTCACATTTCTCACTCATTGAGACATTATTGTATTGTATTTTCACCCTTACTAGGATATTGAGCACTGATGCAAGTTTATGCACAGTTTACACCATATTTTCTGAGTTTCATTTATTATGATTGATTTACTTATTCATTAGATCTGTTGTGACTAATTTTACATGGTATCAGAGCCATTGCAGGGACAAGATCTCTTTTCTACAGGTGTTCAACAAGAATATTTGAGTGAATTTGCTCAAAATTACAGAAGTTTTGGCATGAAAGATCTCATGCGCATTCGCTCATGTGCATGCAAAGCAGAAAAATACACTTCCAATCCAATCTAGAAGCTTGATTTTTCCACATAATTCCTGGATTTGATACATTGGTCCCATTCAACTTGTTTGATCTCCAATCCCAGGTGTGATGCAACTCTAAAAGGGTGGATTGTTCGACCTTACTATTCTTGGTTTGATTGTGATTTGCAGGTTAATCATCTTCACCAATTGCATTCGCTACCTTGCGTTTTGCAAGCTTTTCTACATCAAAGTGCACTCACTCCTAGCAATGGAATACTCTTCTTCAAAGCCTATCCTCACTCCCTTCAACTATTTTGATTGGAAATATGATATGGAGATTATATTGCGTTCAAAAGGATTCTATAGAGTCATCGTTGGCCTCGAATTGGATCCAAGCACATTGTCGGAAAGAACCAAACACTACAATAAGCTTGATGAATCTTATGGTCTCCTTTGCCTCTCTATTTCCAAAGATATTCACTTCCATCTTAGCGGATTGAAGACTCCAAAAGAAATATGGGAGCAACTTGACACACTTTTTGGCAAGCAGGACGAACTTAGGGATTTTCAATTAGAGAATGAATTGATTGCTCTTAGTCCTGAGAATTTCGAGACCATCAATGCGTTTTTCACAAGATTCAAGCACTTGGCCATGCAGTTGAAGAACAATGGAGTTATCAAAGAGGATAAGAAATTGATCCTCTCCATTGTCACCAAACTTGGTAAAGATTATTCGGTATTAGTCTCTACTTTCAATTCTAGTCAACTAACTACCCCGAATTGGAAGATGCCTACCTTGAATGCCTTCATTGATTCCGTCACCAAAGAGCATGGTAAGCTTATTCAGATGGGGTTCATAAACTCCAAAGATTCATCTCTCTTTCTTGGAGGCCCTAAAAATTAAAATGGAAAAGGCAAGCAAAAGAAAGAGAAACTTAAATTCAAACCATCCAAGCAAAAAGAGAAAGGCAAATCGATGGATGCACCATTCGGTTCAAGAAACAAGCAAAAGTGTAAAGAGGGCAAAGAAAAATCTAAGTGTTCTTATTGCAACCATGGCTTTCATCCCGAAAGTTCATGCATGAAGAAAACAATAGATCAAATGGATCTTTTTTTGGAAAAGAACAACATATGTCTTCCTGACGGTGCAAGGAAGAAGGATAGGAATGATGATCATGAGAGAGGTCAAGCACTCATGGCAACTGTTTCAAAGCCCACTACTCTTTTGATAGATTCCAACACCTCGAATAATATGGCTGCAAATATTGATTCTTTTTCTTCATTCGATCCAAACAGCTCCATTCCCATCTATTTGGGAGATGACTCAAAAATTTATTCAAAGGGCAAAGGTACCATCCATGTAGAACATGGAAGCTTCCAGAATGTTCTCTATGTGCCTTCCTTGGATTCAAATATACTTTTTGTGTATCAAATGAAACACACTAGTGAACCAAAGCAAGTTACATTCAGCCCTAATATAGTTGAAATTTCTGATATCAAAAGTGGAAGACTTATTGCAGTCGCAAAGGCAAACCACAGTGCAAAATACTATGAGTTTTCTCACTTTGTGCCACTTGAAAATCCCACTGCTCTCCTCACTCATGGCAACGAGGTTAGTAGGATTTGGAATGAAAGGTTTGGACACCTTAATTACAAGTATTTTCTACTGCTAACACCCAAATCCATGGTAGATGGTCTTCCACAACTTCGTTCCTCGAAGGGAATTTGCACCGGTTGCATTATTTGGAAGCACCCCGAGCAAAGGTTCGACCGTGGAAAAGCTAGAAGAGATTCCACCATTTTGGGAATCATACATAATGATATCAGTGGTCCGCTACCCAATATATCATTAAATGGTTCAAGGTATGTTTTTACATTTATTGATGATCTTTCCCGCTTTACTTGGGTATTTTTTCTCAAAAACAAGTCAGAAGTGCTTGGAAAATTCAAGGATTTTAAGGCTTCTATTGAGACTGCCACTGAGAGCAAGATCAAAGCTCTTAGATATGATAATGGTGGAGAATATATCAAGGCCGAGTTTCTGCAACTTTATGCCGAAAGCGAAATTCAGATCCAACATACTGTTTCCTACACACCCCAGCAGAACGGTGTAGAGGAAGGGAAAAATCGGTCACTGAAAGAGATGGCTACTTGCATGATTGAGTCAAAAGGTTTGGCTAAAAATATTTGGGCTGAAGAAATTAATGTTGCTTCATATATTCAGAACCGAGTTCCACTTTCTTCCATGAAAGGTATGACTCCTTTCGAAGCATTTTTTGGTCACAAACTAGATGTGTCAAATTTGAGAGTTTTTGGCTCCATTGCATGGGCTAGAATTCCTTCTAAGAAGAGACGAGCTTTGGATCCACAAAGTATTGAGTGGATACTGATAGGATATGGAGAAGAATCAAAGGCTAATAAACTCATGGATATCAGATCCAAAAAGATATTCATAGAGCGCAGTGTGCAATTTGAAGAACCGCTTCAAGAATTGCAACTAGTCGAAGAAGAAACTATCGTTTCATTGCCTCTACCAGAAGAAGATTTGAGCAGGGATAATGAAAGTATTGGTTCTGATATTTCTGATATTTTTAGAAGCACATGATTTTCATGACATATCAGGTTAATAATCCGACCATTATGATCCTCCTCAGTTACCGAAGTGGGCCCAAAACACTCTTCAATCTGCTGGTTCGAACATTGGAAATCATGCTGATCCAAGACGAACAAGAGAGGACTTTCAAAGAGCAGGTATGGCTGTTTCTATTTCTGATCCATTATTATCTGAGACTTGTTATTTAATGATTGGTTCAAATCCCAAAACATACTACCATTCCCACCGAGATCCAAGATGGCAAAGTGCCATGGATGAAGAGTATAGTTCTCTTCAAAAGAACAATACATGGGAGCTAGTTTCTCTTCCACCTGGAAGAAACTTAGTCCAATGTAAATGGGTCTACCACATGAAAGTTGTTGCTGATTTCTCTATCAGCAAATGCAAATCTAGGTTGGTGGAAAAATGTTTCTCCTAAGTCCAAGGAGTGGACTACACTGAGACTTTTGCACCGGTTGCAAAGATGGATTCCATCTGCCTAGTTTTGGCTATTTCCGCATCCAAGCACTAGGAAGTGCACCACATGGATGTGAAGAGTGATTTTATACATGGAGATCTTGATGAAGAGGTATATATGAAGCAGCCAGAAGGTTACACATCAGATCCATCATTAGTTTGCATATTGAAGAAATCTTTATATGGTTTAAAACAGGCCCCAAGAGCTTGGTATGCAAAGATGGACTCCTTCCTTCTTTCTCAGAATTTAAAAAGATGCAAATATGATCCGAATGTGCACCTATAGCAAGTTAAAGGTAATTTGTTGATTATTTTTCTTTATGTTGATGATATTCTCATTACTGGTAGCACTCTTACTTCAATAAACAAGCTAAAAGCTGCCTTAAATCTAGCTTTTGACATGAGCGATTTGGGCTTGCTGAGTCACTTTTTGGGCTTGGAGATAGCTCAGAATTTTGATCGGATCACTATATCTCAGCAAAATTATGCTTCCAACCTATTATTGAAGTTTAATATGGCTGAATGTAAGGCAGCCCCATTCCCATTCCTCTCAGGAATCAGTCTTGAGGAGGGAAATTCTACACCGCTTGCAGATTGCATTATGTATCAACAGTTGATTGGTTCACTACTATACTTGACACACTCTAGGCCTGATATATCTTATGCCGTGAGTGCTATATCAAGGTATATGTAGCAGCCCCATCAGCTTCATTGGCAGGAAACCAAGCAGATCTTGCAATATGTGCAAGGTACGAGACATTTTGGCATCCACTATGCTGCAGATTCTGAGCTTGATTGCATTGGTTTTACTGATTCAGATTGGGTAGGTGATAGCATTGATCAGAAGTCCACTTCTGGATATGTTTTCATGATTGGTCATGGCCCTATTTGCTGGTCCAGCAAAAAGCAGGCAGCCATTGCACTTTCTTCAGCAAAGGCAGACTATCGAGGGGCAATCAATGCCTGCATTTACGCAGTTTGGTTGCAGGGTATTCTTTCTGAGTTTGGTTTTGGTGGCACTAATTCGACTGTCCTCTTTTGTGACAATGAAAGTGCTATCAAGATCTCCACAGATCTAGTTCAGCGGAAGTGCGCCCTACCGACAAGCAAATTGTAGACATCTTCACCAAGAGCTTCACTGAGAAGAAGTTCTCTTACCTCCGTTCAATGTTGGGGGTGAGTTCAATCATGGTGGAGACAAATTGATCCATCATTATGTTTTAGCTTGAGGGGGGGGTTTCTTCCCACTTGGTTTTCCCTCTTTCCTCACTTAGCTTATTTTCAGCATTTTTTTTGGATTATTGTATTGGGGTGACCTTTGGTCTTAGTAAACAGGGCCCTACATTATTATTTTTTACATCATAGTCTAGCTTGAGGGGGGGTGTTCGGATATCCTCATCATCATTGTTAGGGTTTTGTATGCAATTAGGGTTTGCATGAATCCCAGTCACTAGGTTGATTCCTGCAACACCTTATCCACTTCTTTCTAGCACTCGGGAGCTTCTTACCTCAGAGTTTTATCCCTCCTAGTCATGAAGGCGCCCACATCTCACCTACTACCAAAGAAGGGCACACTTCCTCATGTACCCACTCAGTTTACACTCAGTTAGCTCCGATTCTCCTTGATTTGAGGCAAGTTTCACTCCTGACTGACTGTTTCACTCCGTTGGACCTCCAGATTGACTAGATGACTTGTTCTAACTTGAGTTAGCCTCCCATGTGCCCTCCACTGAGCCTCCTTCTCTATATCAGTGCTACACACTTAAGTTACACTCAGTTAGACTCATATTGACACCTGAATGATTGGTTCTTGTGCATTGATGACCACCACTGATTGATGATGAGGACTCCTAGTTGGAGCCAAGCTATGCCATTCAGTTAATTTGAATGACCTCCTTAGGCAATTCGAATTGCTCACTCATTGAGACATTATTGTATTGTATGTTCACCCTTACTGAGATATTGAGCACTGATGCAAGTTTATGCACAGTTTACACCATATTTTCTAAGTTTCATCTATTGTGATTGATTTACTTCTTCATTAGATCTTCTATGACTAGTTTTACAATAGAAAACATAGCTCTCCTGAGTTGTAAAGTGGAAAACGAGACATTACACAAAAGGCCTTTAGAAACAGCTCGGAATACAGTTAGTTTGTTAAAAACTCTAACCTAATTAGATATGCAGAGTTTTGGAATCAAAGAAAGACCAGCAATCATCATTTCGGCAAGAAGATTTATTGGCAAGCATGATCGTGTTAAAGAAGTAGAAGACATGGTGCAACAGATGGTCCTTGAAGTTCAAAATTTGAAGGAATTATTTCTAGGGCCTTTTGAATGTGGTCTACCTTCTTTTTGGAGTGCCGATGGAAAATTAATGCCTCAAGAAAATCATCACAGATTGATAGTACAGGCTCATATGGATCACTTGAAATTTGAAGGTTTGGTGAAAGGATTAACTGGAAAGACAATAATTGATAAATTGACCTATGATTTGAAATACTTAAACAATTTGTAATGATTAAGAAGGGTCTTCCAGATGTATGTTACACAGAATGCATAGAATTGGAGGTGATGGTGAAAGAAATTATGGATTATGAGATCCCAACTCAAGAGCAATGGAAAATTGTTGAAAGATTTGGGAAACCAAAACACGGGTTATGTCGAGAATAAATATTCAGATGTGTTAATTTTAAATGATGTAATATTTTTTGAAGACTTTAAAGAAGAACAGAGGTACAAGTACATTTGAAACACAGATTCATATGTTGTTAGTTTCTTCAGTCTTTTAATTTCTATTTTGTGAATGTATTTCATGTTACACCATCTTATCGCTTTGCCTCATAATTGACTGTAATATCAGAGTTAGAATTCATTTTATATGCTCTGATCCACACATTTAAATATTGTCAATGTTCTTTCTTCCAAATTAATGCAGAATTCATCATAGAATAGAGATTGGCTAAGCTATAACATATAAACAATATTTATCCCGACTTTTGACCTCCGACAAGAAGGGTCGACCGCCCCTTCGTTTATTATAAAATTGTGAACAACTATATCCAACCATTCACCTGTACTGTATCGAGAATGGTGAACACAAGAAGGATTGACCGACCCTTCTTGCAGTCTAGAACTATTTTGAACAGAATACTAGGCAGAAGAAAGGTCGACCGACACTTCATTTATGAGTGAATGGTAAAACTATTCAACCCGCCTAGGCTGTGACAACAATTCCAAACTTCCGACTTCCGTGATGAATAGTTGGGATTAGTATATTGGCTAAGTTATAACATATCAACAATATTTATCCTGACTGGCGACAAGAAGAATCGGCCGCCCCTTCGTTTAGTAGAGAATTGTAGACACCTATATGTTACAGTTCACCTGTATCTAGAATGGTGAACACAAGAAGGATCGATCGACCCTTCTTGCAACCTAGAACTATTTTGAACATAATACTCGGCACAAGAAAGGTCAGTCGACCCTTCTTGCACCCCACATGAGGATTCATCGCCTTTTCCGAAGATGAAAATATATTGTGGATACCTAATTTTCTTAAAACGTTCCATCAGATCTGCTATCCCGCAACCCACAATGCAGATTACAGGATTGGACAACAATTCCCGACTCCCGACTTTCGCAGTAAATAGTGGGGAACGAAGATTAGCTAAGTTATAACATATAAACAATATTTATCCCGACTTCTGACCTCCGATAAGAAGGATCGGCCACCCCTTTGTTTAATATAAAATTGTGAACACATATATCCAGGCGTTCACCTGCAACTATTATCGGCCGACCCTTCTTTCAGTCTAGAACTATTATGAAATGAATATTTGGTACAAGAAGGGTCGGTTTCCCCTTCATTGCATGGCCATTTTTAACAAAGGAAAGGTATCCATTTAGTTACAGTCAAAATGCTTTGGTCTCGTGGAAAACAAGAGATAAGAAACAATCCAATCAATACTCTCTAATAAGTTTTATTTGTTATCTCTGTATGATTTGTCGATCTTGTTGTCCAATAATTGTCCAAGGTTAATTAAGGTTTCCATCTATTCAATGCATGTAAATTCGATTTTTAATACGAGAAATCTTTTCAAATTATCGAGTGGCTTTCATATACTTTTGTCGAATTTTAAGTCTTAGCTCATTTCATCTCATGGACGAAGATTATAGCTTTGGAAGTGGGAATTTTTCTTGCATGCATGGGAGCAAGCTTAAACCCCTAGATTTTCTTATATATCCAAGATTCAAAATGATTATAACTATGTTGCATATGTATCATCTCACAGTCCATTGTAGCTCTCTTACCCGATTCTTTGAAGTTTTCTTTGAGCTAGTTGTTTAGTTATTGCATCAGTTTTGTTGGACCTGGTCCTAGATATAATGTGCATTCACCAAGGTGCTAGAGTCTATTTGAGTCTATCTAAATTAACTTGCCCCCTTGACCTCGACCAAGGGGGAAAGGGGTCAACCTCGAGTGATAAAGAAGTTTCTCTGAGCCATCCATCATGCATGATCGATCTGGTACCGTTGATCTCCTTCCATCCTTAGCCCCACGGCCTTCCAAGTTCTGAAAAGTCCATTTCCCCGCACATCTCAAATCACCGAAGTACCTGTCCTCCCTAGATCTATCCTTCCGCCCGTTGATATAATTACCAACTTGCTCGCAGGCTAGCAACACTCCGCCCATGCTTAAATTGTCCTATCTTACTTTTGTGAACAACGCTTATGGCCGTCGATCTCCATCAAGCTTCTGTAACCATGGTGCTCGGGACATTAGCTAAGTTACAACATATAAAAAAAATCATGACTGTCGAAATCTGGCAAGAATTATCGGCCACCCCTTCCTTTAGTAGAGAATTGTGAATTCACCCATATCCAGAATGGGGAATAGAAGAAGGATTGACCGACCCTTCTTGTTGTATAGAACTATTACGAAACGAATCCTCGGCACAAGAAGTGTCGGCCTACCCTTCATTTATGAGCGAATTGTAAAAATATTCAACCTCCGAAGGCGAGGGTGTCAAATCATGTATAAGAAGAATGGTGAACACTAGAAGAAGACTAAGCACAATCAGTGTCGTCCAACCCTTCATTCACGAGATAAATGTATACACAACAAAACCCCTTTCACTAGCACCTTCAGCATCACATTGTAAATAGGTTGAAGTCTAACCTGAAGCGAATATGGGGGTTGCATAATCAAGATTCTATTAACCATGGAGATGCACATATGTGGTTACGATCTTCGCATAATGTTCTACTTAACATCAACTAGAACACCAGATGACTTCGCACTTGGCATCTATCGCAATATATAGAACTACGCTGAATCTCTAATGTATTCACCAGTTAGCTGCGAATTCATCAAACTATGTGTTTCTTCTTCACAATCACGCACTTGTAATCCAATTAATCAATGTGCAATTACCATTCACATACATATAAATTAAGTACAAAAACTCACATAAACTTGAATAACTCACATAAACTTGAATACAAAACATGTGATAAAATCATACACATAAACAAGAAGGATCGGCCGCCCCTTCTATGATGATCGCTCGTTCTATGAACGGTCCTTATCTCAAACGACTCTATAAAATCTGCATTCGATCTCTCATGGATAATGCTAGAAGATTTTTTCTTAATCAATCAATTGATTTTGAATATGACGGGTCGTTCCTGTACCATTGATCATTAGCATGAACATTTGCAAGTATACATCTAGTATTAAAACACTAATTTATAATTATAGATCATTGTATGCATGGCTACGTTGTGGAGCCTCAGTAACTACCAGGAAATGCCTTGCTTTGAATTGTCAAAAGATCACTACATTCAACTATTCACAAATGGATGGTGTGTTGAGATAGATGAAAGAACCAGATAATTTGTACCCAGATTTATATCTATTCTACTTGGATTACAACGGAGCTCAGACTAGAGCTGGAATATTGACATATGTGGATCCCGTTGAATCTAGTGTTTCCTTCTACAACTTGATCTTATGGTTTTTAATTATCGACCAGATCTAATGAAAAGTGGTCCCGATCCAGATCCGATTTCCTATGCGAAGCAAGGGTGGGTTTCTCCCTCGTATGATGTTTCTAATCGTTCCGAAATTGATACCGCGATAGCCCTGAAGAAAGGAATTTTTTCGGTATGGAGGAAAATAATGCTGGCTGCGAAAACTTCCTCTGTATTACATTACATGAATATTAATAAGTCTAGGTCGATAAAGGAAAGCCATGAAAGGATTCTTATGTAGAATAGAAGAGCATTTCTCCAATTTATTGTAAAAGATGTGTACAAATATTCCTTCAAACAACTCAACCAAAGTCCTACTAAAGCGATGATGAGGAAAGTGACTAAGAGCTTCGAACGTTCAAAAGAATTTCAATAAGAGCAGTACAAGAAGGGTTGGTCGACCCTTCATTTAAAATGGAAATGAAAAACAATTAATCTACGAAGGTTTGGACAACATTTCCCCATGACCGACTTCTACAGTATGTGGCAAGGATCGGGACATTGCATATGTTATAACATGTAAACAATATTTATCCTGACTTCTGACTGTCGACAAGAAGGATCGACCGCCCATTCTTTTAGTAGTTAATTGTGAACACCAATATACGACAATTCACTAGTATCCACAAGAAGGATCGAACCACCCTTCTTGCAGTCTAGAGCTATTATGAAAATATTAGTGGGCAAAAGAAGGGTAGGCCCACAATGGTTTGACATGTTCTCTGAATTGGTCGAACGGAGGACCTAGTTGGGAGGCCGACCTAACCTCCTCCAACATCTCCCCCATGAACAATGCTTTTGTTCATCTCGAAGAAATAAGAAAATAACTAAAGTTGGATGAACAACGCGTTGATGACTATGAGCTGGTACTCGATACTCCCTTGGATGGAAATGGGTTGTCATATCTAGAAACATGTGTGGAGGCATAGAGATGATGAACTACGAGATGATATAAGGTATATAAAGTAAAATTAGAGACACACAAACTCCCTTATCCCATAAACATAGAAATATCATACATCAAATTACTGTCTACTAAACATGATATTCAACGATCAAAATAAATTATCCATTTAAAACCTTGAAGATATTCAACCATCAAAATCAATTAACCATATAAAACCTTGAAAATGGATCCATACACCTACATATTTTTAGTAAATAAAAACACCTTATGATTGACCATTCATGGGCGTCAAAACCTCATATATATATAACTGATTAGGCAATTCAATATATTTTCTATCACATGACCATTTCATGTAATGCCATGATAAAAAGGAATTGAACAAAATGGCATTTCTAATCTTTTCATCGTCTTTTCATCACATTTCGGTTTAAATTCCATTTTACAAAAATAATTGGCAGAAAAAATTCAGCATAGTAGATTCAATACAAGATAGTGGCCAGATATTAAACCAAGTATTCTCATGTTATAGCTCATGATTGAGTTAAAAAATATAACAAAAACTACAACAGATTTAGCAATTCTGACAAATCTCGAACATTACAAAATATCTAGAAGGAGTTTCTTACAGAGAAAACGTTTGCAAGGAAAAACATAGCTATAATAATATATATATGCTCCCTATCCAAAGTAACCAATTGCTCAGACTTATGAGACACATAATCGTACATCTCAACTGTTGTATCATTGTCTCCACTTGAATTCCTTCCCATGATGAGACTGCAGCATGTAGCACAGGTATCGAAATCCAGAGAAATGAAATCGAGGCTACTATATTTATATTATTCAGGACGCTTAGGCATTTCTATCCAGGTTGTGGTCACATGATTGCATATGTAATTTTCATCTTTTCCACTGCAGCAAAGTAAGCTCTTGCAATTGGCCACAATAATAACTGGGCTTTGAAGAAACTCCACAGATAGAGTGTGAAATTTGTATCTACTTTATGTGCTAATCCACAGCTTTCTAAGGAAACGAGAAGGTCGCATTCCCCAACCAAGAACAACTTTCTAAGGAAATGAGAAGGTCACATTCCCTAACCAAGAATAGCTTTCTAAGGAAACAAGGTCCCATTCCCCAACCAAGAAGAAAGGTCGGAGTCGTAGAAACTCCCTTGGATAGAAATGGGTTTTCATTTCTAGAAACATGTCTGGAGACATAAACATGATGAACTATGAGCAAATACCCGATACTCCCTTGGCTGGAAATGGGTCGTCATGTCTGGAAACATCTCCATGCACGAAGAAGAAGCTGACAGCATGGTCTGGTACTAAAAAACCATTCGACGATTGCTGCAAGCCTAACATTGAGGATCGCAGCAGTACATGTTGTCTTAGAGAAGAAAGCTTCCAAGACAGTCGCTTGCATACCGATCAGTTATTGAAAGAAGACTGATAGAAAGAAGATTAACAAAAATGTGATTGGTTCCAAAAACATAATGACAAATCCATGTATTGGTACTTAGACAGTGCTTGAAATACCCATATATCATGGTCTAGTGAGGATTTTCAAGGAAACCGATTTCGAAATGCTCATATATCATGAGGAGAATTGGGGAGAGATCATAAGATTCAAACATTTCTCATAAAAAAAGGACAGAGAACAGAGGCAGTAAAGGAAAATGCCATGGCTTTGATTCCCAAAGATTTCAGTTTGCTATGATATGGGGCATTGTTAGCTTATAAATAGTGAATGGCCAGTGAGTTGATGGATTGACCGGGATGGGACGGATGGGTAATGTAATTATCACAATATGGCGGTATGGTGGTCATAGATACCATCTGCAGCGACAACAGATTTTGCTGGAGTAATCGTATATATTACTCGTGTGAAAAAAATAATCTCATCATGCTTCAGTCGACATTATGTCTTGTCATGAACAAAATATACACCATGATACAGATGTCGCTTATGTTCCATGTTTCACAATCTGAGTGTTCCACATTTCACAATCTGAGCATTTCACATTTCACAATCTGAGGATTCCACGTGTCCCCCTGGAAAACTAGATATGGACATTTAACAACAAAATTTATAGATGTTTAACTTTCGTTAGATTCTCCTTAGAATGTACTTAATCAGATTTTATTTTTCACAGGTTGAATTTTTTACAATTACCTCATAAATGAAGGGGAGACCCACCCTTCTTCTGCCCAGTATTAATATCATATTAGTTCTAGAATGCAAGAGGGGTCAGCAGAGGTCTCATGGTGTAGGGGGGGAGAAAATCAGCCAAATAAAACTAGAGACACTCTGATTGATGCAGAGATTGTAATTTTTTGCAACTTTGAAGTGATACAGTTAGTCCTTCTCTCCATTCCTCTTTTGTTAATTGATCAAATTTCTTTGATGAATTTGTGAACATTGTTTAATTTTTGCAATCAATAATACATACATTCATCTACTAACAGTTTGGATTTGTGTTTACTCATGATCTGTGTGTCTTTTATCTTTTAAGTGAATTTATTTAATTAAAACATTTATCTATTTCTGCAAATGATTAACATAAATTAATAAATTCATGTTAATTTTTCAATTATCATTCTAGCTACACGGTAATCTTGCATGTGCCTAAATTAACCTTAAAAATACTATGAGTGGATTTTCATTTCCTGATTGTGTTGTGGTTAAACCCGCATTAGTAACATCAGTATACTCAATGTGTCAAATTAAATAAAAAATAATAACATCCCTATACTCAATGTGCCAAATCAAATGTGCCACATGTCACCATATGATTGTTCCACGTGTCACCCTAGGATACTAGATAAGAAAATTTTAACAACAAAATTTATAGACGTTTTGCTTTAAAGACTTTGCTGGCAAGTGGAAATATTCTCGGAGAAAGAGCAGTCGCTCTTTCTCTGCTCTTTCTCCATGGTGTTCTATTGTTACAATTCCCTCCTAAATGAAGGGTTTGCCTACCCTTCTTGTTCCCAATATTCTTTTCATAAGAGTTCGACACTGCAAGATTGGCTAGTCGATCCTTCTTGTATTCTCCATTATGGTTATGGATTAATTGCTCGATAAATGTTTTGACAATTAACTACGAAAAGAAGGGGCGGTCGATCCTTCTTGTCGGAAAATGAAAGTCGGGAGAAACCATTTTTATATCTTAACAACAGCATTATAGATGTTTTTCTTTAAAGACTTTGCTGGCAAGTGGAAATATTGTCAGAGAAAGAGCGGCTACTCTTTCTCTGCTCCTTCTCCAAGGTGTTCTACTGTTACAGTTCCCTCCTAAATGAAGGGTCGACAGACTCTTCTTATTCCCGATATTCTTTTCATAGTAGTTCGACGTTGCAAGAAGGGTCGATTGGTCCTTCTAGTATTATCGATTATTGCTATATCTGAATTGATGGATAAAGGTATTGACAATTAACTTGGAAATGAAGGGTTGGCAAATCCTTCTTGTCGTAAAACGCAAGTAGGAACAAACCATTTCTAAATGATATAACTTCCAAGGTGTTCTATTTTTACAATTCCCTCGTAATTGAAGGGTTGGCCGACCCTTCTTATTCCCCATGTTATATTTATAATAGTTCCCTCCAAGAAGGGTCGGTCGACCCTTCTTATTAGAAACATTATTTTCAAAATATTTCGACATTGTGAGAAGGGTCTATCGCTCCTTCTTGTGTTCTCCATTATGGACATGGCTGAATTGTTGGATAAAGGTTTTCACAGTTTACTACGAAAAGAATAGGTGGCCGATCCTTCTTGTCACAAAATGGAAGTCGGGACAAACCATTTTTATATGTTATAACTTCCAAGGTGTTCTATTTTATAATTCCCTCAAAATTGAAGGGTCAACCAACCCTTCTTATGTTGGCCATTAAGGGGTGGTTGATCCTTCATGTCGGAAAAAGGAAATCGGGACACACAATTTCTTTTATGTTATAACTTAGCCGATTGACTTGTTATTCAAACAATGATTGAAATTTTAGACATTGATTTTTTAACAGAGAAAGGAAGGAAATTTACAAACTGACATAATTTACTGCAAATAACAATTAACAAAATGACATAATTTATCGCAAATAACAATTAACAGAGAAAGCAAGGAAATTTACAGACTATCGGTACTGGAAATAACAATTAACAAAGAAAGGAAGGAAATTTACAGAAGTGTTGGTTATAAACATAAATAATTTGACATTGAAGCACCCCCAAATTCCATGCAAAAATCATTCTCTATGAAGACTTTAATACTAAGGAATCTAGCTGTTAGTTTCAGTTATTCTAATGCAACTCAAAGGGATTTCATTGATTACATAGTCTTATCACAACAATTATCCATCAACTAATTATAAAGCCAAGCATTTCTCATAAAACAACAAAAAGACAGAGAACAAAGGCAGTAAAGAAAATTGCCATCACTATCCTGAATATTTCAGTTTGATGCAATAGGAACTCAAGATAAGTAATGGTAGCAGAGTCAAGAAGTCTTCTATTTCTTGTAGGTTCACTAACTTACGAGACTAACTAACTCAACATGTGCTAATCCACATGACGGTTCGACATGTTCTCTGAATTGGTCGAACAAAGGACCTAGTTGGGCGGCCGACCTAACCTCCTCCAACATCTCCCCGATGAACAATGCCTTTGTTAGCCTCAATGAAATAAAAAAAAACTGGAGTTGGATGAAGAGCGCGTTGATGACTATGAGCTAGTCATGTCTAGAAATGTGTCTGGAGGCACAGACATGATGAATTATGAGTTGACCCCCGATACAAGCAACACATTCATGCCTTCCCAGAGATAGCATAATGCTAATTAAAATTTAACAGTGATCGACACGATGGTTCAACATGATCTCTGATGTAGTTGAACGGAGGACCTAGTCAAAATATTCTTGCAAAGACTGGTAAGCTCTCCGAGAGTCATCAACAAACTTTGATATAGAATGCTATGTAATTTAAGATGTTGATTCAACTACTCGCATAGTTTCTCACCTTCCTGAGGACCGAAGCCTTCTAGCACTAAAACAACCTTCGACGACTGCTGCAAGCCTAATGTTGACGACCGCAACAGCACATGTTGTCTTAGAGAAAGCACAGTCCTGCCTTCTACTTCTGTTGCTTCTTCTCACTATGTCCCCTCCTTGTTGCATAACAATCAGTTATTGAAAGAAGATTGACGAAAAGAAGATGGACAAAAACATGATTAGTGCCAAGGAACATAATGAGAAATCCATGGATTGGGACTTTGAGAGTGCTCGAAATGCCCAAATATCATGGTGAATTGGAACTTCGAGAGTGCTCGAAGCCTTCTACATGGTGCAGTTAGAAGAATCTGACAACATGGTCTGATACTGAAACAACATTCGAAGACTGCTGATGGGATTTTCCTCCCATCATATCCCTTCATGTCTACTTTCAACACCCGAAGATTAGAAAGCGGATAGCCTAGACACGACGGTATTACATCTCTCTCGAATACCTGCATTGAAAACAAATAACTGTTTATCACGCTTCTGTAAAAAGAAACCATTTCCAACAAATGCAAAAATAATCATTTTATTGCAGCCAGTGTAGCGTGTGAGCACACATATCATCATGCACAATAAAAACAGAAAAACTATTCATGAATTGAAGCAAGAGTAAGAACAAGTTGACAGCATGGTCTGGTACTAAAACAACATTCCATGACTACTGCAAGTGTTGACGACCGCAACAACGCATGTTGTCTTAGAGAAGAAAGCTTCCAAGACTGCTAATCTCCCTATGTCCCCTCCAAGTTGCATACCTAGGAACATAATGACAAATCCATGTATTGGGACTTAGATAGTGCTAATCTCCCTTTGTCCCCATATCAGTTTGTTGTGATGTGGGGCATGGTTAGCCTATATGTACTGAGTGGCCACTGTGTTGATGGATTGAATGGGATGGGAGTCTAGGATAAATGGAGAATGGCAATTATCACAGTATGGGAGAAACATGGTGGTCATAGATATCATCTGTAACCAGTACATATTTTTCTCCTAAATAATATTCACCGTAAATGATGGATTGTATCACTCATGTGAATAATCTCATCATGCATCAGTCCACATTATGTTTATGTCTTGTCACCAACAAAGTATCTGAATGTTTTAGATTCTCCTTAATATGTTCGAATCAGATCATCTCCTTTGCAGGAGTAATAAAAGACTAAAATTTTATTAGAGCTTCGACTTGTAGACCAATTTTATTGTGGAAGACCAATTGAGAAAACCACCAACTCTTTCTAATATTGCAAAATTATATTTACAATTAATTTGCAAGCTCCAACTTGCTAGATGCACCAACACCCAATTTTTCAGCTACAATTGAAACATTTTTTTTTCTTTTTTTTTTAAATAGAAAGATTCTACTTTTTGAAGAGAAACATTCTTTATTTTTGTTTTTATTTTAAATAGAAACATTTTACTTTTAAATTCTTGTTGTTTTTTTTAAATAGAAACATTTTACTTTTTGTTTTTGTTTTTTTTAAATAGAAACATTTTAATTTTTAAAGAGAAACATTCTTTCTTTTTGTTTTTTTTTAAATAGAAACACTTTACTTTTTATTACAATGGCGTGGATAAAAAATCTTATAAAAAGAATGAAATCTCATAAAAAGAATGAACAGTATTATATAATATAGTAAATTTCCTTATCCTTCAAATGAAAAAATAGAAAATAACCATCCTGCCATACTGTGCTAATTACCGTTCCCCATCCCTCCCATCCCAGTCAATTAACCAATTCACTAGCCACTCACTATATATACTAGGCTAAAACATACCCCATATCGCTGCAAAACGAAATCTTCCATAAGTCATGGCACTTTTATTTACAGCCTCTGTTCCGTTTCCTTTGTTGTTTTATCAGAAATACTTGAGTCTTGTGGTCGCTCCCCAGTTCTCTTCGTGATATATGACCATTTTGATTCATATTCCCTGACAAATCCTCACCACACCAAGATATATGGGCATTTCGAGCACTCTCGATGCCCCAAGACAATGATTTGACATTCTTTTGCTTGCCACCAATATTGATTGGTGGTGGCGGTAATTGTTTCACGGGACACTTCTCTGAAACAACATGAACATCCATTGTCATTAACGTTAGGATTCCAGCAGTCCTCTCAAAATATAGCCTAATTGACAACAAAAATACCGATGTTGACAGCAAGAAAAGCCATATTAAGAGAAAGACGAAGAGCCATGTTGAAAGCAATAATGGCCTTGTTGACAGCAAGGATGGCAAAAATACCCATGTTGACAGCAATGACACCCATGTTGACAGGAAGAACACCCATGTTGACGACAAGAACACCCATGTTGATCCAGCTCCAGGCGCACTGGGAGATTGAATTGTACTGTACTTGGTCGACACTGAGAGATTGTATTGTATTGTATTGTACTTGGTACTGAGTAATAGAATACTTCTTGTTTTCTTGACTATATTAATTCTATATATCATGTATCATGTATTATAGTTGGTATCTATATATCATGTATTATTAGCTTGTTTATTATATATCACATTGTATTGCTAGTATCTATATCATGTATCGCTGGTATCTAGATTCTCCTTATCCTTATCCTTGAATCAGATCATCTCCTTTGCAGGAGTAATAAAAGCCTAAAATTTTATTGGAGCTTCGACTTGTAGAAGCAGTGGACTCATCCCCTGCAACCGCAAAAATAATGAGTCATTATTCCTCAAACCTGGATGAGTTTTTACATCAAATTTGGATGTAAAGACTAATAAATCCAAGATAAATCCTGTAGTAGAAGAGTCTGTGTTTGTGAGCTCAAGCTCGTAGTTGTTACACCCAAAATCTAATCGTCGTAAGATTCAATGTATACACCCTTGAAGATACCTGGACTAAGTAATCATCCTGGGAGGATTTGTACCTAATTGTGCTAGGTTTTGAAGGGTCGTCGCAGGTTTCACACTAGCAACATGCGACGTCACATCTTGCTCCACTGCAGGGTGCGATGAGGTCAGTTAATGGGAAAAACTAGCTTATTCGAGATCCTTCTCGAAACTTGCTCATTTAGGGGCTTATCCCTGACCTCTAGGGGAGCTGGTACTAGACCCCCAACTCTTTGGGAGGATCCCCTATATCTCTCCTACCATCTCTAAACCTATCCTATCCATACTGTATCCACTTAGTCCTATATAAGTGAGGTTCACTCCCATCCCAAGGGAGGAAGAATATGGTATCTACATGTTGGTGAAATCTCTTTTAGAACATCTCCATTCACCTATTGGAGAACTCATACTTCCTTGGAAGGATATGGAAATCGGCTTTGTCGGAGAAGGGCTACAATGTTAAGCCTTGGTTGTGGTTCTATATCTATATCATGTACTCCTCTATTTGCAGTAATACAAATGCTTTCCACCAATATTGTTCATGTGTGCAATGATATTGAGTAGTTTACCTGCTTAACTGTTTACTTAGATCGCTTATTGTATAGATGTCTTTTACTGGTTTCTCTTGTTTCTTGCCTTGATAGGTCTTGCAGCTTGGATTTGATGACCGTGGGGTGTGGAGCAACATTCGGGAGAAAGTATTGCATAGTAAAAAGGTAAGACATATAGTACTTTATCCTTAAGTGCATCTAGGAAATGCATTGGTAGTCTGTTCTATTTGTTCTAGAATCACTTTGAGCTAGGGAGATTCGGCTCGCATCCGCTCGAGTGGATTGTCCGATAACAAATTTGACGACCATACTAGGGAGTATATAGAGTTTGGTTAGTGATCATTAATCTGAGAGTCCTTTTTAGTTGATTACTTGACACAAGCCTTTTTTATTATTTTTTTTGCCATTTACTTCTTAGGATTGATTTCACTGTCAGATCTTCACGTTGAAGATTCTAATCGTCTTCCTCTGAGTTTATACAACTCATTTTCAAGCCTATTTATGGTTCATTGTTGAGAGATACGATTCATTTTTGAATCTAGACCTCGCCTATCGCACCTAGGAAGTGGAAACAGAGCGACACTGTGTCATTCTGAGTCTTTGTTCATTACCTGGTGGATACTCGTCGCACCCTTTGCATTTGTAAACTACGACATCGTTGCACTTCCCGTGTGAACAACCTGCGATGTCACACTGTGTACAAGGGCAGAGTGCGCCGATCTGTCAAAATTTGACATACAGGAATCCCTTCCCTCATTTGACAGTTTGAACCTTGGTCTGATGTATGAACTCCCTCTGCACTGCAAGATCTATCCAGAGACCCAATTTATGATTTGTGTGTTGAGAGTTTGGTTTCATTTGGATTGACTTTTGGTTCCGTCTTGGACACATTTGAGACTGGTAGTGGTGGATACTCTTGTCTCCTCCACCTTCATCCATTCACTCTTGCATTACCTTCCTTCCATCCCTAATCTGATCATTGCATTGGATCAACCTCCAGACCTCATTTACATTTGTTTCAAGCTTTGCTTGCTATTTTTTGATTTCCAGTCTTATGCGTTTTCAGTTGACTGAGTGCTTGTGTTTTCTTGAGTTTTATGGGTATTGAGTGTTGCAAGTAGTGTTTTCTTTTCAGTCATTTAGATATGAAAGCAGAGTTGTTGTCAAATTATTGCTTTGATGCATCCATCGAAAGATTAAAAGTGCTTCTTTCCCATTGTTTCTCAAAAAATTATTGAAAAAATATTGTTGTGCATTGAAAAATTCTCGTTTATGTTTTGGAAAAGTTGAATGAATGTATGATCTATTGTGTTTTTCTCAAATTATGAATTGCTCATTTTCTTGAAAGGCTCAAAGAATGCTTCGATTTTTGCAAAATTGATTCCATGCTAAGGAAAGATATATGCATTTTTAATTCTTGTTGCTTTTAGATCATCGAAATTGAAATTGAAAAGCTTGCATTTCTCATTTCATAATCCTCTCTTTTCATCATTTAGGGTCATTTTAGTTTGAAAAGAAAAAGAAAAGAAAAAAGTTGTTTTGATTTGGTTTAGAAGTGTTGTGTACTTTTGCATTTCGTTGAAAAGGAAAAGAATACTTTCATTGTCAAATTTGTTTGAATTGGGAATTGTGTTGCATTGAGTTTGTTTTGGCAATACCATTGGAAAAAGCTTTCTCCTTTCCATAGCTAGAATTCATTGAAAGAAAAGAATATTTTGTGCATGTAGCTAGGAATTGCATTATGCTTCCGATTATATACTCACCTCATGCATTCACCTAACCGTCCAAGATAAAATTAACAGTAGAACTAGGTAAAAACATTTAGCAACTTGTGTGTAAGTTAGAGACGTGGTCTGACGTCGTTAACCGTGGCAGTTGTCGTTATTTGCCAGCACTGTATCCCATGGGTATTGTAGTCTTCCACGTATATCAGTATATCGAGCTCCTTCACGTACCCACCAAGCACCATAATCCATACTTGGCGTATATCGAAGGGTGTATCACGTACTCGACATATATATCGGAAGGTCTCTTGCCGAACGGTTGTGCATTAGACAACACCACTACGGATTTGAGCTCCCACGTACCTTGCATATATCGGGAGACACCATTAGGATTCTTGAAACAAACTGAGTTAACCATTTGGTCGTCTTGGAAAAGCAATACACCGAGAATACCACTCAGGGAGATTAGCACGCACGTATTGTCCAGGTAATCAGGTATGCAAGCAAGGGTATGGTCCCAATCCTCCTTGTTGCATCATATTGTTGAACCCTGCAGTATATCGCGGTTTGCAATGCCTTGATAATACCATGAGGTTCCATACTTTTGAATCCACTCTATCACATAAGTTTGCTTGTTGCCTTAGTTTGAGTAGGCTTTTCTGGACTGCTTTTCTTTTAGCATACCCTTAGGAGAAACGCTGTTTCACACATCTTGGATGATCATTCTGACACTCTGGTGGATTTTCGTTGGAGAACATCCCATAGGATCTTAAACTTATCACCCGAATGTCCCCTTAATCTGGAGGTTATTTTGAGGGTAAGAATGGATCAGTGTAACGCGGTCGTAGTTACTGAAGTGGAAAACCCCACTTTGAATGTTGGAGGACTTTTGTGTTGATGTATATGTAACTTCGGAATGTATTTCATATATGTATATTGTACTACTATAGAGATGGTATTATTCCTCTATACGAAAGTGTTTGTATTCCTATAGAGATGTTATTATTCCTCTATATGGAAGTGTCGTCATTTATATTGTAAGTGTCGTAACTTATACTTGATGGGTTATTAGACCGCCTTGTTGGGGTCGGCCCTGTATAAGTCATGTGGGTCGAAGGGTTATTAGACCATCCTATTAGGGGTCGGCCATGTGGGTCAAAGGGTTATTAGACCACCCTATTGGATGTCGGCCCAGTCAGCATTATTTTATGTGGTTAAGTTAAGGCTGACCTAGTAAGGTTATTAGGAAAGTCAAGTCAAGTATAAATAGAGTGCGCGAGGCACTCTATTTCATCATTCTATTCTCTCTCACACTCTCGGGAGAGTGGTGCACTTGTGGAGGAGGAGAAGCTGCTGCTAGGAGATGTCTATCTCTTATGCTTGGGTTGTATCATTGCTCTATCTATCTCTAAGGAAGTTATTGGGGTTTTTCACCTTTATGGTTTTCCCCAAGTAAACTATGTGTCTCTTGTGTGCTTGAATTATTGTGTCCATGATTGATATGCTATAGATATGTTGTACATGTTGTTCTCTCAGTTAAGATCCTAGATCAAATGAATTAAATTCTGAAAAATTAACATTTTGTTTCCACAAACTCCTCCAGATTCACCTGCCTCTCATCCCCCGCAGGATGAAGGAGCACAAACCCCCGCTTCACAAGACCTTTCTCCCATCATCCCTAGAGAACCTGGATCGTTGGAATGGATAAACCGAACCCAGGATGACCCTACAACAGTTGTTGGTCCTTCAACAGCTTATTGGACATCTTCTATAGACCACCTAGTGGCTCATATCTCCATCTCATCCTCACCCAGTGGGACTATTCTGGATGACACTTTAGCCTACTTTCGTGACCAATTAGCTCACTTTCGTTCCATGGCTAAAGAGTGTCGGCAGTCAAGTCTCCAATGACGGGTTCAAGACCCATCGTTACCCCCTTACTGACCCATCCCAGTTCATCCGATATATTTTGGATCACCTGAACCTTTCCACCATGAGACCGTTAATAAGACTGGTCAACCCTCGCAAGAATCCAGTCCTACACCTCCAGTGAACCAACCGGTTGAAGGACAATAGTCTAACACACCCGTCACTACTGTAGTTACTTTACCAGTTCCTCCCCCACCTCAAAATTCAAGGGGAGGGTATTCTATTCCCCCGAATTATATTATTGGTAATGTTATTAATACGGTAGCTAGTCAACAACCTACGTTGCTTCAACCTATGAATAGTGGTCAACCTATTGTGGTTGGGGGGAAACCCCTATTTCCTAACTGGAACGTAGGTGGTGGAATCCCCAACGGACCTTCTGTTGGACCTTCCCAACCCGCTAGACCGTCCACCACGGGATTATCTCATGTTGGGGGGCTTTCAAATGTAACTCATCCCTCATGGAGTCAAGTGTATCTAGGTTCTATTAACCCTATGCCAGGCCAACCTAATCCCGGAAATGCACCATATGGGATACCTTACCCCGGGAATCCATACACTCTATGGGGAAAAAAACCTGTGTTGCAAAACGGACCCCAACCGACTATCCCTCAAGTACCACCATCCTCGATCGGTCCTCCCCCACCTCCTGCTGGAGGCGACAGGCCCCCACCTAACATTGGTGGAGGCCCACCTCATTTTTCCTACAATATCCCTCACCCCTTCGACGGTGGCAGGAATGGTCCACCACCCCCTCCCTGTGGAGGCAGTAGGGACCACCCTATCATGGTGGAGGGGGACATTTCCCTTCGAGTGGTGGAGGTGGTCCAGCACCCCCTCCAAGCGGAGGCGGTGGAGGACCTAATTACTATGGTGGTGGAGATCGTGGTGGAGACCCTCATCCTTCGGGAGGCGGAGGTGGTGGGGGCCCCATACTTCTGGCGATGGAAGTGGTCCACCACTCCCTCCAAGCGGAGGCGGTGGTGGGACATCTTATTATGGTTATGGACCCCCACCTCCTCCCGGTGGTGGCAGTGGACATCCACCCACTCCTGGAGGTGGAGGCGGACCCCCACCTTATTGGAATGGACCACCTTATGGTGGCGAACCTCCTTATGGTCCGAGCGGCACACCCCCCTACGGTCAGTTTCATCCTGCTACACCTTACGGTCAATCTGGTGTTTACACGCCTTATCCGTATTATTAATATGGGTAGCCTAACTGACAACTTTCCTTCCTGGCTACTTTGGACCTGCCTGACCTATCTCATTTAACCAACGATCCTATTTACCACGGATCTAACTAGCCACCGATTCTGGTGAAACTTCCGTCTGATATCCCCAAGTTTGACGATAATCCAGGTGAAGACCGTAAAAACCACGTGATGACATACCACTTATGGTGTTCATCTAATTCCTTAATGGACGATTCAATTCATCTTAGATTTTTTCAAAGGACTCTCACCGGTTTGGCTGCCAAGTGGTACATTGAGTTGCCACCACACTCTTTTCCTGATTTTGGTTCTCTTGCCATGAACTTTTTGACACATTTCCAGCTACCCATACAGTATGAGACTGGTATTGAGCTTTTAACCTCGCTTCGTCAGAATACTGCCACTCACATTTCAGATCATATCCACGAGTGGAGAAGGATACGATGTCTCATTAAATCTCCCATTCCAGATCAGCTCCTAATAGATTGGTTCACAAAATCCCTCATACCTACCATAGCAAGAGACATTGCTATGCGAGGTGCTGTCACCGAAGAACAAGCCATTGCGAGTGCCCATGTGCTAGACCTAGTATACAATCAATCTGGCACTTTGTTTGATATTCTGCCTGATGCACCCCGTGACGTTAATGACCCTGCGAAACCACATAAGGGACTCCAAACTTATGGAATCATTGGTTCCCTTAACCCCCATCCTGCTACTAGCACTGTTTGATCATCCAACCTGACTCCGGCTGGCCACAACACCACCAAGTCCATCACTCTTGCTGTCACTGAACAGGTGAATTCTGTCCAATCAGCTTCATTTCAGAAGTCTGGTGGTAAAAAGAAGAACAAGGGGAAACCCAAAAATTCCTCCGCCCAGCAGGAACAAAAGAGCACTCCTGACGATACCAAGCAAAAACGAAAACTAAAGTATCCTTGTTTACTGTGTGGAGATGACCATTTCTCCAAAGAATGTCCCCATAGAGACGAAGTGAAAACGTTTCTTAGGGGTAAACCAACTCCTGCAGTCCTCAATGATCTGTTTCCTACTCAGAACCAGCAGATGATTGCTCAATCCCCCCCATCCTAGGGGGAACCATCCAGTACCGCGCATGTTCTCATGCTACGTAACGAGACGATCAATTTGAATACTCGCTCGCGATCTTACGAACCGGTCGCTTTGAAGGAATCCACTGGAAGTAATGCTGAAAAATCTTTCGACTCCTTAACTAATGTCACTGTACCATCGGCTTCTCTCACCATTGAGAATCCCTCCTTAGACTCAATATTGCGACTTCCCAAGAGTACAATTCGAAAAGTTGTTTTCAATCCTAATGCTCGAGCGGCACAAAATTACAATATCGTAGAGGACTTGGCACAAGCTCTGTGCACCATGTCTACCCTAGAAGTTTTGCAGAATTGTCCTAATCAACTCAAAACTCTCCTTGCAGCCATCGGTGCAGCTGACCCGGATTCCTCGAATACCATCATGTTTTGGCTTTACAACTTTAAGTCAAGGCTCTCACACCAGCTCACATTCCAAGTTTCTGCGAACATTGCTGGGAAGATTGTCCATCGTACCCTTCTAGACGAAGGTGCCTCCACTTCTTTCATGTCGATCGCCTGTTGGAGAGATATTGGCTCCCACGAATTGAATCGTTCTCCTACCACATTGAAAGCATTCAACAAGCATGGCTTTCAACCTCATGGGCTCTTACAAGCTCTTGTAGTTGAGTTGGGCGGAAAGACCGCAACCATTAACGTGGAATTGGTCTCGGCCCCGATAGATTATAATCTCTTGCTTGGTCGCAATTGGTTTTACACCATGCAGGTAGTAGCCTCCTTAGTCTCTCGCATAGTACAATTCCCCCACCAAGGAAGAATTGTTACTATCGACCAATTAGATTTTTGTACACCAGACGCTACTACTCATCCTGGTGACCATGTTCCTTGCATTGGACAGATGTCAAAATAGTATGAGAGTGTAGGGGTTGGCCTTTTGAAAGATTCATCTCTCATGGGAATGTTTCCAACCGTGGACCCTCCTAATCATGTTGCTACGGTGAACATGATCTCCATAGAGATTTCATCTCACTCTAACAATGCTTGGCTTGTAACGAATGAAGCCACAACACACCTGCTTGGAGATATAATGCCTCTTTCACCCACTGAATGTATTTACAAGGCTATTCAATCAGCACCGGAGGACCATTTAACCATGGCCTCTCCATCCTGTTCTCTACGATGGACGTCATCTCTACCCGATCTCTTACTTTGGACTTTTCATTCAGATGAGTCCATCATGGAAGTTATGACTGTTGACGATAGTCCGTGGGATGATCTCCACCATAGGTCATCTTTTATTCCTCCTTTGAAATACATAGAGGACAACATCCATACCCTCTTTTCACCAGATATCTACCCATTCTCTCATTCCCCCATTCTCACATGTCTTACAGACATAGAGGGAAACTTGGCCAATATTGATCCAACCATCCCGATAGACATCTTGGTGAAACCTGGTATAGTGGAACACATTCGCATAGGCCAGAAGTGTTCCCCTGAAGAAATAGCTGCTGACATAGCCTTATTTAAGAAATTTCGAGACGTATTTGCTTGGTCCTATGAGGAGATGCCTGGGATAGACCCTACAATTTTTTCTCACGAAATAAAAACCTATCCCGACATCAAACCTGTACGCCAACAGCTGCGACCGGTACACCCCTGGAAGACTGCGGCAAGTAAGGCAGAAATTGAAAAGCTCTTAAAGGATGGTTTTACTTATCCTGTCCCATTGATGGATTGGGTCTCAAACGTCGTTCCTGTGAACAAAAAGCAGGGCACCATTCATGTCTGTGTTGATTATCGGGACCTTAACTGGGCTTGTCCAAAAGACAACTACTCGACCCCCCTTATTGACCAGATTATCGACAATTGTACTGGAAGCGTCATCTTCTCATTTATGGATGGCTTTTTTGGTTACAACTAGATTGAGATCAACCCAACCGACCAACATAAGACGTCTTTCATCTTCTCATGGGGAACGTTTGCATTCCGTAAACTCCCATTTGGCTTTAAAAATGTTGGTGCCACATTTTAGCGGGCTATGTCATATGCCTTCCATGACATTAAGGACTTTGTGGAAGCTTACTTGGACGATCTCCCTGCTCATTCAAAGCAGCGCGAGTTCCACATTGATCATCTAACGCCCAGTTTCCTCAGATGTAGATGATACAATATCCATCTGAATCCTCATAAGTGTATCTTTTGCATTGAGTCTGGACACCTCTTAGGATTTATCATTTCAAAGGATGGGATCCGCATTGATCCCTTAAAGGTGGAGGCCATCATCAACCTACCACCACCGACTGATGTGACAGAACTTCAAAGTCTCCAAGGGAAGGAGACTTATTTAAGACGTTTTGTTTGCAATTTCACGGAGAAGACTCAGGGGTACATGAGACTGCTCAAGAAGGACGTCCCGTTCATCTGGTACAACCAAGCTCAAAAATCCTTCAATAGTATCAAACATGCCATCACGCATGCCCCCGTGCTCCAACCTCCTAATTACTATCGAGATTAAATCTTATATCTTGTCGCTTCTGCTACCACTATCACCGTGGTTTTGGTACAGGAGGATCAAAACGCCCAGGAACATGTAATATACTATGCAAGTAAGGGTCTGGCTGATGCTAAAACTAGATATTCACATGTCAAAAAACTCGCATTCGTGGCGGTCATCGCCGTCCAGAAGTTCTGGCACTATATCTTGCTCTGCACCACCACTATCATTGCTGACTCAAACCCCATGTACCACCTACTGACACGTCAGGTGCTTGGGGGCAAGTATTCACGTTGGATCATGATACTGCAAGAATTTGATCTTCTTTTCGAGAAAGCCAAGTCTAAGAAGTCTTTGGTGTTTGCAGAGCTCATTTGTGACCTTCCCCGTCCTAATGCAGAAGTTGAGCACAATGACTCCTTTCCAAATGAATCATTGTTTCTCATCAGTACGACTGATCCGTGGTATGGAAATATCTTGTTATATCTTCAAACCCAACGCTTCAACCCCCAACTCTCTCGCGACGACCGTCGTAGGATACATCACCATGCAAATTATTATTTAATCATCAATGATACTTTGTATCGTCGTGGCATTGATTCAATTCTTTGACGTTGTCTCACTCACGATGAGGCTGAACGTGTTTCGAATGACTGTCACGCTGGGGCATGTGGCAGTCACCTCTCTGGGATGGCTACAACCCAGAATATTTTGCGTGCAAGATATTTCTGGCCTACTATCTTCAAATATTGTATTGAGGCCGTAAAATAAGTCCTCCTTGTCAACACTTCGATACGAAGAAGCGCACTCATCCTGCCACGTTACATCCGGTTATTTCCATTGGCCCATTCACAAAATGGGGCATTGACTTTATGCATTGTAAGCCTACCTCGGCCGAGGGGCATAGTTACATCATTGTAGCTGTGGATTACTTCACAAAGTGGGCTGAAGCTATGCCTACATACTAGAACGAAGGAAAAACCACCACACTCTTCATGTTCAATCATGTAATAGCGTAGTTCGGAGTTCCTTAGGCAATTTTTACCGATCATGGTTTCCATTTTCAGAACCATATGGTTGATGAATTGAGCGACATGTTGGGTTTTATCCATGAAAATTCAACACCCTACTACTCGCAATCCAATGGACAGGACGAGGCCATTAGCAAGGTCTTGAGAACTACTGTCGAAAGGATGGTAGGGACACATAAGTCCAATTGGCACAACATGCTCTTTTCAACATTATGGGCCTACCAAAATTCCATCAAAACTGTCACAGGCTTCACTCCCTTCCAATTGGTATATGGATTGGAGGCTATCCTACTTATAGAGTGTGAAATTTTGTCTCTACAGCTCGCTATCAAACTTCTTCCTAACACTACTGCTAAGGAAGAATGTCTCTTGCACTTAGCAAAACTGGACGAGTCCTGTTGAGATGCCGCTCTTGCTAATGAAGCACACAAGAAACGCATCAAATCCCAATATGAAAAGTCAGTTGAACCTGGTATATTTAACAAGGGTGACCTGGTCCTCACTTATGACCACAAACACAACAAACTAGGAGCAGGAAAGTTCGAATCCATGTGGCATGGACTTTACATAGTCAAATGTGTTTTGGAGAAGGGAGCTTATGAGCTTGAAGACTATGACGGAATCTCTTTGGGTGAAGCCCGCAATGGGATTTACCTAAAGAGATACTATGCCTAAATTCATCACGCTTAGAATTTCTTGTATATACTGTACATGGCATGTTTTTTGTGTTTTTGTGTGTGTTGTGACGCTTTTGTTTTTTAGTGTCTTTAGATCTTGTTTCCACTTCTTATACCATGTTCTGTCTGTGTGTGCAGATGGCAACATGCTATGGATTTGGGAATGGCCCCGCCAGCATACCCATAACCTTGCTTCGGCAACCTGGGTACTATATTCCCCAACAGGTGAGCTCATTAGCTCAAGAGGAAGTTGCCTAGGGTTTGCGACCAACAATGCCGCAAAGTATTAGGCAGTAATCAGAACCCTAGATAACGCTATTTCCTTGGGTATGAACCACATTGTCATCCACATGTATTTTCAATTAGTGGTTTCCCATCTCAACCGAGTTTACACCATTCGTGATCCCACCTTACTCTGTCTCTTCATATGAGTACGTCTCCTAGAAAGGTCATTTGAATCTATTCAATACCTGCACATTCCACGAGAGTTAAACACAGTTGCTGACTCGATAGCAGCATGAGCACCTGCAGGAATGACTGCCTCCCCACTTCTGTCTCTCCTCGCTAGGAGGGAGAGACCCACCGGCTGTACGGGGCCCACATCTGCACACACATATTACGTACTTTTCAGCACTACATAAAAAAAAATGATATAATATACAAAACTAAAAATACAAGGGTAGTTTTGTTCTCACCTATGTCACCCTATGCTTCACAATTGGGAAGCACCAAGTCGGGATCCTCTCGGAAGTCCGTGCCGCTATATGGAAAGTTCTCGACCATGAGTAACTGGCCTTCCAGCCAGCTAAAAAACTTGGGACCAAAGCTAATGATGGGCCCACCACCATGACGGGTCATGACCTCAGCCCATCTCAACATATGAGGATCCCTGGGCTCCCTGTCATCAAGTAGCAACTGTGGACGTAGAAGAGGAATCTGCTCTAAGAGGAATGATACCACGATTGACCCATAACCAAACTGCTTGAGCTCTCCCCACTGACACTTGGTCAGCCAAGCTCGAAGGTTTGGGAGGAGACCCTCACACTAGTTGAAAACCATGGGGGACATACAGTCCTCCGCATAAAGCATCTAGGTCCGAGTAGCCATGTGTGGGGCTTGGATACCCGCCGCTCTAGCAATGGTAAGCAATATGGTACACAGTGGGTGGCTCACCACATCCCTAATGAGAATATTTCCATTGGAAGGCCGAGAAGTAGCGACACAATGCTGTGACACCATGTCCTCAACTGTACGGTCAATGGCCCGTGTTCCAGTAAGATGTACAATGTCCCCTCTTCCGGGACAAATCGGTAAGAAAGTAGATGTCCTCAATGTCTATCATGAGGATATGCTCACCGACCACAAAGTATTGTTGGGTCGCATCCCAACTCTGGAGCATGTGTGTTAGTAGTGGGATCTGGGATCTCATCCCCTAGATTTCAAACAACTTCAGTAACCCGCAGTTTCTCAAAGCATCCACGCATTGTGGATCGTTCGCAACTTGTTCATCTTCTAGCTCATGTTCTCTCTCTCACCAGTCCAATACCATATTGGCTAGCTAGTAACCTGCCAAGAAGGACATTTAAACACTGTTAGGTCTTGCTTCAACCCTCACAAGTCCATCTTTTGGATTCTTTTTTATGTTGGGAATTTGCAACTCCACCATCACACTGTACACTTTGGTACAGTGCGATGTTGTCATACCTCGCTCATTAGAGGCTTGGGACGACTCGGTCTCGTCGCAGGTCCTGAAAGGGAAACCTGCGATGAGCCGAGGGCACAAAAGCCCCCCATGAACTCATCGAAAAACCTAAAAAATGAACCTAAAATAAAAAACTAATCCAATGGAAAGTTGTTGAATGAAGTTTAGGCCTACCTGATCCGGACGGTTGGTGAAATGGCGGATTGTAGCTCCTGGATTCGGCAAAGGAAGTTTTGGCTCCAAATTGGTACTTCTCCACCCAAATTGGCAATTGAAACAATGAAATCTATTTTGGTCCATTTTTCTATTTATAGATAGAATGGAATATTCCTTTTCAAATATTTTGATGCTCTTGGGCCATTTATCATAGTTTTTGACCATTTTTTTCATATTTGAGGCGATTTGACACATTCCCTAGTGTGCAGGAGTTGTAAGTGGTCTTTTGTGTCGTTTCTCATATCATAACGGTCATCACAGGTATGAACACTCCCTTGAACGTTTTGTCGTTATTTTTGCAACGGTTAGTCTGTAATTATTGCGTGATGATGAGTTTACTCTTCGTTTGTTCTCGTACTCACGGAACTATGAGAACAAGTACCGAGTTATGATTTATCTCTTTTTCAGGCTTGTTAAACTTCCACGGAAAAGGACACCCCCAGGAGTCTACCATTAAGCTCTTTTCAGGCTCTCGAAAAATGAAAAGATTGCCAAGCGAACTTGTCGCATTCACGCTTGTTAAAGTATTTGAATGGTCGTCATTTTGGTGATAGTTTACCCCTTTTTTGGACTAGGAGGCACTAATTACAAAAAAGGTATACTCTAGCCAATCATGACTGGAAGAGTCCTCTCCCGTGTTGTTTTACCCTTTTTTGGGCGATGAGGGTAAATTTACGAAAAAGGACCATTGGAGTCTTCTTTAGTTCTTTTCAAACTCTCTAAACATGAAATGACGACTGAATTTACCTTCTATGGACTCGTTAAAATTTTCACATTGAAGGGCCCGTCATGGGATGAACCCCTCCTATCCCAGGTTCAGAAAATATTTGGGATTGGACTCATCTATGAGATGAGCTATACTGAGCATCTGGTTACCCTCATCAATCTCGTAAGAAAACACATGAGGCACTCATCATTCATGATGGGGAAAAAAGAAAGTGTTTGTGTTACATACCTTAGTTGTAGTATATAGTCATTCTTGAACATGGCACTCATCTGCATTTGCATACAGTACTTGGGTCATCTGTTTTTCTATGAGTCCCCGCTTACTTTCTGAGTCCTGTTACTCCTCTGAGTCATTCAGAGAAAGCTTCCATCAGCAGTTGCATTAGAAGTTTGCATCATTCTCATTATGTCAATACTGTCGAGTCATGTCATCCCCATGTTCAAGAACATGTCTATCATTTGTCATCTGCAGTCAAGTATACTTGTCATCACGTTGGTCTACTCTGAGTCAGTCTTGTATGTTACTGTACCATCCGATCCACTCTACACATCTTTTGTCATGTTTCATGTCAATTGATGGGGGATTCATCATGGCCCTCCTTCGACAGATTCATCCTTGTCCACTTCAACTCATCATCCGAGGATTGAATCTAGAAACCAACCAAGTACCTTGGCCCTGCATGCCTCAATGGCAGGTTACCTTGCTTTCATCATGAGTTTACATCATTGACTCTTGATTAAAGATTTCATCTTGTGTTCGACTTCAAATAATTTATTAATGCTTGATGATATGTACTATGATACCTTGGGAATCATTGACATCAATGGTGATCTCCCTCGCACTTGTTAACGGTTTACATCAATGGTCGGTAATCAAGTGGTTTCTACCATGTTCGACGTCAAGACATTTGTAATCACATGGATAGATTCGTATCATTGCGGGTTCAGCTTGAAGACCCTGGGGAGTCATGTTTTACCCAGGTTGCGATGGATTTTGTATTGACTCATATCACACAGATCCACTTTTGTATTGGTCATGGCAGTGTTATCATCTCATCATGGATCTACGCTTGTGTCTAGTAGCCATGATTGTGTTCAGTTGGTCATTACTACCATGGATCTGCAATGTATTGATCGGCAGCCATGTTGTACTTCATTTGATATTGTCAGTTCAGAGTCAGTTGTACTGTAGTAGTGTCCTTCGTCCGACAAGTCTATTGCCATTACTTCTATCAAAGCACTTCACCTATCTATCTTTAATAGCTTCATGCTTTGGGGAGCATTCTGTTACACCCAAAATCTACTCATCGTAAGATTCAGTGTATACACCCCTGAAGATACTTGGACTAAGTAATCATCCTGGGAGGATTTGTACCTAATTGTGCTAGGTTTTGAAGGGTCGTCGCAGGTTGCACACTAGCAACATGCGACGTCGCATCTTGCTCCACTGCAGGGTGCGATGAGGTCAGTTAATGGGAAAAAATAGCTTATTCGAGATCCTTCTCGAAACTTGCTCTTTTAGGGGCTTATCACTGACCTCTAGGGGAGCTGGTACTCGACCCCCAACTGTTTGGGAGGATCCCCTATCTCTCTCCTACCATCTCTCAACCTATCCTATCCATACCCTATCCACTTAGTCCTATATAAGTGAGGTTCACTCCCATCCCAAGGGAGGAAGACTATGGTATCTACATGCTGGCGAAATCTCTTTTAGAACATCTCCATTCACCTATTGGAGAACTCATACTTCCTTGGAAGGATATGGTAATTGGCTTTGTCGGAGAAGGGCTACAGCGTTAAGCCTTGGTTGTGGTTCTATATCTCTATCATGTACTCCTCTATTTGCAGTAATACAAATGCTTTCCACCAATATTGTTCATGCGTGCAATGATATTGAGTAGTTTACCTATTTAACTATTTACTTAGATCGCTTATTGTATATATGTATTTTACTGGTTTCTCTTGTTTCTTGTCTTGACAAGTCTTGCAGCTTGGATCTGAAAACCATGGGGCGTGTATCAACATTCAGGAGAAAGGATTGCGTAGTAAAAAGGTAAGACATCTAGTACTTGATCCTTAAGTAGATCTAGGAAATGCATTAGTAGTCTGTTCTATTTGTTTTAGAATCACTTTGAGCTAGGGAGATCCGGCTTGCATCCGCTCAAATGGATTGTCCGATAACAGTAGTCGTGAAATGTATTAACAGTCCAAGCTCTGTAAAAGTTGAAAGATCGAAGTAAATTCAATTTCCAGGAATTATATAGCTAAATCTACTGATTTTTATGTCTTAATAATAAACTATAACAGAACATTTCAATTGCTAGGTATCTATATTTTTATCTAAATCTATAACAGAACATTTCAATTGCCAGATATTTATATTATTCAAAGCATAAATCTATAACAGAACATTTCAATTGCCAGGTATTTATATTGTTCAAACCATAAATCTATAACATAACATTTCAATTGCCAGGTATTTATATTATTCAAACCATAAATCTCGTTTTTCAATTTCCAGGTAATTTTATATTTTTCAATATCTCATAAGTTGGTCGCATGAAACCATTTGGGTTTGATGGCCGATTAGAACATGAAACATAAGCACAGAAGATCAAAATGATTGCAAGTATCTAGATCAACGTGAATGACCAAGATAATAGGGTGTGTCGGGAGGCGCTAGAGAGGCAGTGATAGTGCGAGAGCACAAGAGAATAAAATATAGCAAGGATTCAATGGTGCTCAGAGGAGAAAATATTCTATACGAGTCAATATTATAATTAAACTATATTTCTTATACTCAATGTGCCAAATAAAATATGCCATGTGTCACAATATGATCATTCCATTTGTCACCCTAGGATACTAGATATCAACATTTAAACAACAAAATTTATAGACGTTTTCCTTCAAAGACTTTGTTGGCAAGTGGAAATATTCTCAGAGAAAGTGCGGCCGCTCTCTCTCCCAGGTGTTATATTGTTACAATTCCCTCGTAAATGAAGGGTCCACCAACCCTTCTTATTCCTGATATTCTATTCATAATAATTTGACACTACAAGAAGGGTCGATCGATCCTTCTTGTGTTATCTATTATGGATATAGCCGAATTATTGGATAAAGGTTTTCACAATTAACTACGAAAAGAAGGGGCGGCCGATCCTTCTTGTCGAAAAAAATGAAGTTGGGAGAAACCATTTTTATATGTTAACAACAAAATTTATAGACGTTTTGCTTTAAATACTTTGCTGGAAAGTGGAAATATACTCAGAGAAAGAGTGGTCACTCTTTCTCTGCTCCTTCTCCAACATGTTCTATTGTTACAATTCCCTCCTAAATGAACGGTCGACAGACCCTTCTTATTCCCAATATTCTTTTCATAACAGTTTGACATTGCAATAAGGGTCCGTCGGTCCTTCTCGTATTATCGGTTATGGCTATATATGAATTGATGGATAAAGGTATTGACAATTAACTAGGAAGAGAAGTGGCAACAGATCCTTCTTGTCATAAAACGCAAGTAGGGACAAAGCATTTTTATATGATATAACTTCCAAGGTGTTCTATTTTTACAATTCCCTCGTAGTTGAAGGGTCGGCCGACCCTTTTTATTCCCCATATTATATTTACAATAGTTCAAAACTCCAAGAAGGGTCGGCCGACCCTTCTTATTACCAATATTCTTTTAATAATATTTCGACAGTGCAAGAAGGGTCGGTCGCTCCTTCTTGTGTTCTCCATTATGGATATAGATGGATTGTTGGATAAAGTTTTTCATAGTTAACTATGAAAACAATAGGCGGCCGATCCTTCTTGTCAAAAAATGAAACTCGGGACAAATTATTTTTATATGTTATAACTTCCAAGGTGTTCTATTTTATAATTCCCTCAAAATTGAAGGGTCGACCGACCCTTCTTATTCCCAACATTATTTTCATAATATATTAACATTACAAGAAGGGTCGGTCAATCCTTCTTGTGTTGGCCATTAAGGGGCGGCTGATCCTTCATGTCAGAAAAAAAGGAAATTGGGACGAACAATTTTTTATGTTATAACTTAGCCGATTGACATGTTATTCAACCAATGACTGAAATTTTAGACATTGATTTTTTCACAGAGAAAGGAAGGAAATTTACAGACTGAAATAATTTAGTGCAAATAATAATTAACAGAATGACATAATTTACTACAAATAACAATTAACAGAGAAAGCAAGGAAATTTACAGACTGTTAGTACTGGAAATAACAATTAACAGAGAAAGGAAGGAAATTTACAGACTGTCATTAATGAATAGTTTTGTCATTAGTTGTACAATTATATTCAACACATTCCATTCCATGTATAACGACGGTTCGACATGATCTCTGAAGTAGTCAAACGGAGGACCTAGTCGGAATATTCTTGCAAAGACCGGTAAGCTCTCCGGGCCAGATGTAGTTATTTGTTGATGCATAGTGCAAAAAATGTGCAATGGTGATAACAAGTTTATTATCTGTTAAGTCTGATACTACATCATCCGAGAGTCATCAACAAAATTTGATGCTAATTCAACCACTAGCACAGTTTCTCACCTTCTCGAGGACCAAAGCCTTCTGGTACTAAAACAACATTCGACGACTGTTGCAATCCTAATGTTGATGACCTCAACAATGCATGTTGTCTTAGAGAAAGCATAGTCCTACCTTCTACTTCTACTGCTTCTTCTCCCTATCTCCCCTCCTCATTGCATAGCAATCAATTATTGAAAGAAGAGTGACTGAAAGAAGATGGACAAAAACATGATTGGTGCCAAGGAACATAATGATAAATCCATGTATTGGGACTCGAGAGTGCTCGAAATGCCCATATATCATGGTGTATTGGGAATTTGAGAGTGCTCAAAGCCTTCTACTTGGCGCAGTTAGAAGAAGCTGACAGCATGATCTGGTACTAAAACAACATTCGAAGACTGCTGATGGGATTTCCCTCCCATCATATCCCTTCATGTCTACTTTTAATACCCGAATATTAGCAAGCGGATAGCCTAGACACGGCGGTATTGCATCTCTCTCGAATACCTACATAGCAAACAAATAACTATTTATCATGCTTTTGTAAAAAGAAACCATTTCCAACAAATGCAAAAATAATCGTTTTATTGCAGCTAGGGTAGCGCGTGAGCACACATATCATCATGCACAATAAAAATAGAGAAACTCTTCCTAAATTGCCAAGTGTGCCATAACAGGGGATGGCCAAACAGTTGGTCTGGGAAGCCCGCTTAGACGGGTTAGCTCCTAACACCGTAGTTAGTGGAAGCAAAGGAATTCAACCAATGAAATATACTTTGCAAATGATAAGCAAATACTTAAATTAGATGTGTGTATAATAATGACTACAAAAATTATTTCTTACCGAGAAAAACCTTTTGCGGATATGTAGTCCTTCAAGGTTAGGAACTTGCTCCAATAAGTTGAGAAGAGGAAAAGGCTTCGGAATATGGATATCAAGATTGTTCAATGATTTCAGGCTACCTATTATCTCCATAAATCTCTCTGCAGGAAAATGGTGCATTATGGACGAATTCCAATTCGAACAAACTGCCAATCCACTTAAATTACTTCCACATTCCATTTTGAGGTTCGCAATCCAATTAAATTTCTTCCACATTCCATTTTGAGGTCGTGAAATAGTACCCCGTTTACTCTTACACCATTTTCATGAATTGAAGCAAGGGTAAGAAGAAGCTGACATCATGATTTGGAGGCACATATATTCAAATATACTGCCTGGACACAACAGTATTGAATATCTTTCGAGTACCTGCATAGAAAACAAATAATTGTTTATCACATTGCCGGAAAAAGAAACCATTTCCAACAAATGCAAAAATAATTGTTTATTGTAGCCAGGGTAGCACGTGAGCACACATATCATCATGCACAATAAAAACAGAGAAAATATTCGTGAATTGAAACAAGAGTAAGAAGAAGCTGACAACATGGTCTGGTACTAAAACAACATTCCACGACTGCTACAAGTGTTGACGACCGCAACAACGCATGTTGTCTTAGAGAAGAAAGCCTCTAAGACTGCTAATATCCCTATGTCCCCTCCTCGTTGCATATCTAAGAACATAATGACAAATCCATGTATTGGGACTTAGAGAGTGCTAATCTCCCTAATATGTCCCCATATCAGTTTGTTGTGACATGGGGCACAGTTAGCCTATATATAATGAGTGGCCACTATGTTGATGGATTGAATGGGATGGGAGTCTGGGACAGATGGGGAATGGTAATTATCACAGTATGGCGGAATAATGGTGGTCATATATATCATCTATATCTAGTACAGATTTTGCTCGAGTATCGTACATGTATCACTCCAATATGGCTACAGATATTGCTGGAGTAACCATAATCATACACGTATCACTCCAATCCAATGACTAACATGCATGCTGCCAGTGCATTAAATGGCCTACGTCAGGCTGATTAATATTCGTTGTAAATGATGGATTGTATCACTCGTGTGAATAATCTCATCATGCTTCAGTCCACATTATGTTTATGTCTTGTCACCAACAAAGTCTTGGATAGGGAATGGTAATTATCATAAATTACCATGTTCATCACCTTGCTGTAACTTCTCATAGTAACTTCCTTACACCATCTTCATCTCCAACTGTAACTTCTCATTTCTCCACAAACTGCAAGTTATACTTCTCATAGTAACCTCGGTATACTCAATGTGTCAAATTAAATAAAAAAAAGTAACCTCCCCATACTCAATGTGCCAAATCAAATATGCCATGTGTCACAATATGATTGTTCCACGTGTCACCCTAGGATACTAGATATCAACATTTTAACAACAAAATTTATACACGTTTTTATTTAAAGACTTTGCTATCAAGTGGAAATATACTCAGAGAAAGAGCAGCCCCTCTTTCTCCAAGGTGTTCTATTGCTACAATTCCCTCCTAAATGAAGGGTCGGTCGCCCCTTCTTATTCCCAATATTCTTTTCATAATAGTTTGACACTGTAAGAAGGGTCGGTTGACCCTTCTTATTCCCAATATTCTTTTCATAATAGTTTGACACTGCAAGAAGGGTCGGTCGATCCTTCTTGTGTTCTCCATTATGGCTATGGATTAATTGCTCGATAAAGGTTTTGACAATTAACTACGAAAAGAAGGAGCGACCGATCCTTCTTGTCTTAAAATGGAAGTTGGGAAAAACCATTTTTATATGATATACCATCCAAGGTGTTCTATTTTTAAAATTCCCTCCTAATTGAAGGGTCGGCCACGCCTTCTTAGTTCCAATATTATATTCATAATAGTTCGACCCTGCAAGAAGGATCGGTTGACCCTTCTTATTCCCAATATTCTTTTCATAATAGTTCGACACTACAAGAAGGGTCGGTCGATCCTCCTTGTGTTCTCCATTATGGATATGGATTAATTGCTTGATAAAGGTTTTGACAATTAACTACGAAAAGAAGGGGCCACCGATCCTTCTTGTCTTAAAACGGATGTCGGGAAAAACCATTTTTATATGATATACCATCCAAGGTGTTCTATTTTTACAATTCCCTCCTAATTGAAGGGTTGGGCGCACCTTCTTATTTCCAATATTATTTTCATAATAGTTCGACCCTGCAAAGGATTGGTTGACCCTTCTTATTGACAATATTTTTTCATAATATTTCGACACTGCAAAAAGGGTCGGTCGATCCTTCTTGTGTTCTCCATGATGGAAAGAGATGAATTATTGGATAAAGGTTTTCACAATTAACTACGAAAAGAAGGGGCGGTCGATCCTTCTTATCGGAAAACGGAAGCCATGACAATATATTTTATATGTTATAACTTCCAAGGCATTCTATTTTTAGAATTTCCTCGAAATTGAAGGGTCGACTGGCCCTTCTTATTCCCAATGTTATTCTAATAATAGTTCGGCAGTGCAAGAAGGGTCGGTCAATCCTTCTTGTGTTCTCCAATATGGATATAGATGAGTTGCTGGATAAATGTTTTCACAATTAACTACGAAAAGAAGGGGCGGCTGATCCTTCTTGCCAGAAATCAGAGCAAACGATTTTTAAATGTTATAACTTAGCCGATTGACTGGCTATTCACACGATGCGTGAATATTTTAGACATTGGACTTTGCACTTTAAAATTTTGAACATTTAAAAATGAAAATTGTAGTTTTCAAATAAAAAATTGCTTTCATTGATTTGAACTTCACACTTTTCAAATCAAAATTTGCATTTTTGCATTTGAAATTGACACTTTTGAAAACAAAATTTACATTTTTTGATTTGAAATTCATGCTTTGAAGGTTCATAAGTAGTCAAGAAACACATTATTCGAATATAAAAAAAAACACTTTTCAAAGCCAATATTGCCACTTTCACAACTTGATTTTGCAATTTTTAAAGGTTTGTGGATGCAGAAATATTCTTCAATAATTGTGGTCTTTTGCATCCCCAACCCTTCTTTTCCTTCTTACATGTTTACGTCTTAACCGTCTAAAAAGAATGGAGAAAGCCTCGGTGGCTTGAGCAAAATAGAATCATCTTGGTGAGGTGTTTTCGATGGAGGCGTGAGATTTAACCCAGAAGCATCTTAAGGAGCATATCAACGGCCAATGGAGCAGATCAACGGTCAGGAGTTACTTCTTTGATACGACATGTGCAAAGGAAATAATATTTCGGATCCGCGAACTTTTGGTAGAGGTATGCAGGTTTGGACAGCGAAAATCTGACGAGGCCGAGATCTATGGCTGAGGTTTTGTTCGTGGATGTAACTTGCACGAAAATCAACACAAGCCAAATCCGCGAAGTTGGTAAAAGTTGCACCGTTTGACGGCTAGGATTCATGTAAGATCTAGATGAATGGTGGGCGACTTCTCGTGGTTTTAACTGGTAGAAAAGTTGACATGTGGTGGGATTCGATGCCACTAGGGATCATAGAGTTATAAATCATCGGCGATCCACAGCCCAGAACGGATTAGAAAAATAGACGCACAGGGAGGCTTCCTGTTGATGCCCCGAAGATCGCAGCATCAAGCAGAAAGGGATTCTCCCCGGTAGACTATCCCAATTATATTGTCCACCATTTGGTATGGGGAATCCGTCCGGTTAGCGGTTCCGACAACCGTTAGGCTTGGAGATTTGCTTCAATTACACCGGTTATGGCCCGATCCACCGTTATTTTTGATTTTATGGTTTAAAATGATATGCAAGTGCCTAAGCTAACTTAATCTAAATGCAGAACTCGAAGCAAATCTATATTTAAAACCAAAATAAACCTAAGTTATCCCTGCAAGGAGCAAAATTATAAGTATGAGTAATCTGCTGGAAGAAGTATCTAAAGATCAACAGACAGCCATTAAATCATAGATATATCTACAGCAAGAAGGAAAAAGATATTAGAAGATAGCTTCCAATTCACATATAACGCATTCCATTACTCATGTAGGAGAAAAATCATTCGCACAAGAAACAATAAGATCATTCAATACAGAGAAATAATTCAAGACAGTAAAGAAAGATCTCACTGTAGAATATGAAAGTCACAAGAATAATCCAGCATACATCCAACATCCATTTCCATACAAAAGACGTCCTTTCCAGGCTCATATTAGGCAAATTTCATATTCTTGGAGCAAGTGCAAGATAGCTCGTACAAGTTAAGAAAATTCTTTTCCCTGCCAAAAGTCCCTTTTACACAATTCCCTAAGCTTCTATTTATATCTTTAAAAAATGCCTCTTAAGCTGCCACCTGGCTCTTTACACATGTCCTCTACAGACTTTTCCTCTTAATAAACAAATCGTGGCCCTTTTCTTAAAATAGAAAATTTCTCAAAAATAGAAAAGGACAGCTATCTAGTGATTCTATGCTTTAAACATAGGGAGACCAAATGAAAAATAGGAACAACGCCTTAGGATCAGTGTGTTCACCCTTGGGAAGGCGCTCCTACTGGGAGAGAGTTGCTTGGACTGGCTGCTACTGCTGCTGCTTCTTTCTTTTCCTCCTCTGCTATGTAATTGAACCAGATGCCAGTGTCTCTGATAACCACATTTGCTGGGGAAGGGAGCAAGATATTCTAGGAAGTCACATGTTTACCAAGTTCTGCTTCAACACCATGAATTTCTGCAACTATTGCTTGGTGGATTTCTTTAAGCAAATGACTGTATATTGATGACAGCCCAATATAGTGATGGAGATCATCAGTGGCTAGGACATCAATCTTCTTTACATATTCTATTTGAATGCATAGCTCTTCCTTCAAGTCTGATAAATGTTGCTCTTTGCTTGGAAACTCATCGAGGGACTGAGGAAAAATCATCTTGCACTTATCATGTACTTCATGGATCTTTTGATAAAGGCTATTACTTTTATCAATTGTTCCCTGGATCTTAGCCATTAGTTTAAGGCCACAGTTCCTGCAAAATTCCATAAGGGCTACATCTTCTTTAAAATCATCTACCGACTTGAATGGGAGATGCTTGGGGAAATCAACCTTCCCTTCTCTCCATTCCATCTGGCTCAGGATGTTTTCTTTAACCCGAGTGTATTTTACCTTAAGCCTATTGGCCTCTGCATTGACTTCTTTCAATCTAACCATCATGGCTTTGAGCCTGCACACTTCCTTAGTAATCAACTCCTGTGTGGCGTGCATTTGTCTCAGAAAGTCACAGGACAACTCATGAAAGGGTTACATATCTATTGTTATGCTTTCTTCCTGCTCTAATTGATCAACCATTGCTTGCTTATCTGCTTGCAGATGAGAAACTCTAGCTTCAGAATCGTTCTTTTCTGCTTCTAGAACCATCATTTGGATTTCCAGGTGCTCATTTTCTTCTTCTAAATGGTGATACTTATTTGACAATTCCTTGTGATCAACAGACAGGCGATTATATTTATTCACTACAAGATCCCTGTAAGCCTGCTCATTAGCCACAGTATGTTGCAACATGCGAGCTCTCCTCTTTGTTGACTCAAATTCTCTAACCATATCGACCACATTTTCCTTTGTTTCTTTTGTTGTTGACACAACGGCGGATGCCATGGCTATGGGAGCCTTATTTGTATTTTGCATCACCGTGGTCTCCCGCCGAGTAACAAAATCTTCTTGGAAGAGTCTCTTTATCCTCTCTTCTGATTTCAAGACTACTACCTTCGTCTTCTTATTATACACAAATTCATCCCATCGGGACACAGTATGATCTTCTGATGGGGTGTAAAGGATGATTGGGAGGTCTATTACATGTACTTCTATCTCTATGGGTGGGGTCTGTACTACTTGAGATGTGTCTATTTCCACATTTTGGGTGTCGGAGACACCTGCTTGAGATGTGTCTGTTTCCATATCTTGGGTGCCGGAGCCACCTGCTTGGGCAGCTTCATTGGTCTTAAGTTCTTCCTCTGCCTTTTGTTCCTCTTCAGTTTTACACCTTCTTTCTTCTTCTTCAGCTTGCTGCTGATTTTCACTTTCCTCCCTCTACTCTCAATCTTCTGCTTCCTTCTGCAACCTTGCTTCTTCAGCTTCTTTCTGCAACCTTGCATCTTCTGCTGCCTTCTACAGTCTTGCTTCCTCAGCTTCTCTCTACAACCTTGCTTCTTCTACTTCTTGTTGCAGTCTTGCTTCCTCAGCTTCTCTCTGCAACCTTGCTTCCTCTTTCAATCTTTGTTCTTCACGGGCTAGGGCCTCAGCTGCTTCTCTCTCTTTTTGCAGACTGGATTTTCAAGCTCGGGCAGAGCTAGAGCTTGCTCCACTGCCTTGACGACAAATATGCAACTCAGTCATGTTGCTGATGCCTCTGAACACTTCTTCCTCAGCATCATAGTAATGAGCATATTCAAAATGGGCATATACTTCCTTGCAATGTTCGGCAACCTTGCTCCGCCTATCATTTCTATGGAAGATCATTTCACCAAAGTGGAAAGCTTTTAGTTCTTGAATGTATTCTTCAGTTGTTGCAACCCCTGAGAATTTGTAGGCTCCTATGCAAAACGGCAGAGGAGGGAAAGAAGCCTTATGTTGCTTGTTAAGCACCCCTCCTATTCCATCAAGGAAAATTTGCCTGACTGCTTCCTTGAGGACTACATAATTAGTAGCATATTTTGGAAAAATGTATGGCTCTTTGGTACCGCCAAACATCTTGATGTAGGTTCTTTGCTCTGAGAAATAAAAATCGCCATAGTTTTCCAGGACCTCCATGGCATTTTCTGATAGACAATTGGGCTCTTCCTTGAACATCTGCTCATATAGAGGCATGATGAACTCTTCGCAGATGAGCTTATAGTTTGCTCTGTAATTTTGAGTCCACATTATTTTATAAGCAGTGTAGACCAGGGTGTTGGCTTTATCCCATGTGCAACCTAGCCTGTGGAAAGAGAGCTTGGCCAAAATGCAGTCAATGAGATAGGAAGACATGTAAAATTCTGACTTTTTTAAGGCCAGACCTTCTCTTGCAGCGACCACTATGGATGCCAAACTGTTCGAAAGGATAGTAGCCCAATCAAACATAGTTCCTTTTAATGCTATGAAGTGGATGATGGGAGACCACTATATCCTATATACAGTTCCATTGGGCATGCCGAAAATTATGCATAACATCAGGGCGATTAACCTAAAAGGAGGTCTTAGGTTCTGAACATCATATTCATCATTATCTCTCTTCCTCAGCTGTTTGCCTATGACCAATAATTTTTTGGCCATCTCAGTATTATTCATCTTACCCAATCATTCATCACTTAGAGCTTGTTGGGGATGCGAGAATTTGTAGGCTACTGCAATATACGCTGGATGGAATGAGGCAAAAGGCTCTCCCTTGCTGTCATGCAACACTCTTGTCTCTGGGTTGGCATGTTCCAGTATCCATCCGATCACTTCAGAGCATGGGAACAATTCAGGGCGAGTAGAAGCCCTAGCTATGCCAGAAGTTCTGATGTTGAGGTAGATTTGTTCTTCTTTCAATAACACATCTGGGATATCCTGGTCCCTGATCATCCAGTAAACATCTCCCCAACAAACCTCGGGAGGAACGCCGGTGGTACACTTAGTGTCTTGACAAATAATTTTAGTTCTTAGTTGCACTGGCTCTGGTTCCATCACTTTAGTTTTCTTTCTACCACCTTTTGGCATCGTGGCTTATCCCTGCCAGCAACCAAATGTGAATCATTACAAAATTTGAAACACATTATGAGAGTGTAACATAGAGTAGGATAATTTTAACATGCTAATGAGAAATATAGACAAAATTATAAAATTGCATGTTGGGGAAGCAAACTAAACATAGATCATTCTAGAAAACGAAATATGGTCTTTAGACTTGATTATTCTAGAGAGACAATGCCTAGTCAGGAACTTTTGGAATGCTTTCGAAAAGGTAAGCATACGACGTGGAAAAACCTACTTCCTTCCTAGTCCTTGGAGACAGGATACCCTTCATCGTAGCACTTCTAATAGTCAATGGTGGGTTGGCCTAGAGTGGAAAAATCCTATGAATAAACAATGAAAACAAGGAACTATTTTCCATAGTCATTAACTGAGTCGAATAGGTGAGTGGTTTAGTATCCCAACCAACCACTACTGTCATTGATAATACTTGCGAAACAGTCTGCAGCCGGTATGAAGTTTGAGTCTGGGTAGGAAAACGATCGAAACGCGGCCAATGAAAATTAAAAAAATCGGATGGTCATGGCTACGGCTTTCAGTTGGTAGGAATATGAGACCTATGGGGCCACGGCGACCATAAAAACAAAAATGAACTACTCTACCAATGTCTACCGGCCACGTTATGAAACAAGAAAACTCAAAAAGTAACTCGACGTGAAGATGAGACAAAGATAACGGTTAAAAAACCTACCTGGAGACAAGACAGTGGTGGAGTGAGGTGGACAAGATGGTGGATGCGCTGAGCTGGAACGAGCTGACGCAGTCTTCCCAACGACGTTCTTTGAATCACAAACTAACAATGGGACCAACAAAACCCTACCGCCCTTATATAAAGTTAGACACGTGCGGGCATTTAAACGAGTAGGTGCGAATTAAAACGGGGTTTAATGCTCGTACGGTGCGGTCTTTTCAAGCCGACTTGGGATTTAAGCACGACCGTCATTTGCGAGGTGAACTCATAAATTTCGTCCGTAGTTGCGGCCAGAACTCAGGAGCTCCTCCCGAAAGGCGGGAAACTTTATTGTGGAAAAGAGACAAAAAAACAACACTTCGCAGTGGCGAAAAAATATGGTGAGTTGTTTCAGCGTTTCGGGAGCACTTTGTGAGTTCTTTCGAAATACACTCTCTCGGAAGCTTATCGTGGCCAGTTTTGCCGAGTCGTCCCGAAGTTTTGGAAAGACTCAGAAAGTCCTTTCGCAATTCACGAATAACTTTGTTCAAGTTTTTTTTATCGAAATATAAATGGTTGAGTAACCTGGGGACAACTTACTACGGCAACATTCAACGAAAGCTTCCGCATATTCGGGAGATAATCCCAAGTTCCTCTGCAGTTTCGGGTGAGTTCGTTGAGTTCTTCCCCAGTTTCGAGAGAGAAATTTGAGCTTCTTCCGCAGTTTCGAGAGGCAATTTTAAGTTCTTCCGAAACTTTAAAAAAAACACTAAGTGTTTTCTCTATTTCAGTGAGTAACTTTAAGTCTTTCCACGGTTTCGGGAGAGAATTTTAGGTTTCTTCCACAGTTTTGGGAGAGCTAGTTGAGTTCTTCCCCAGTTTTGGGAGAGAATTTTAAGTTCCTTCCGCAGTTTCGGGAGAGAATTTTAAGTTCCTTCCGCAGTTTCGGGAGAGAATTTTAAGTTCCTTCCGTAGTTTCGAGAGAGAATTTTAAGTTCCTTCCGTAGTTTCAGGAGAGAATTTTAAGTTTCTTCCGTAGTTTTGGGAGAGAATTTTAAGTTTCTTCCCCAGTTTCGGGAGAGAATCGTGAGTTTCGACTTAGAAGAAAAACTTCAATTTTTAAAGCAGTTTCCTCAGTTGAAACAAAAACTAAGTAAAAAGGAGAATTAACTTCTTTAGGCAGTCTTTCTAGTAAAATGCAAAGGAGGGGCCCCAATATGTACAAAATTTGGGGGGGGGGGATGTTGTTGCAACAACAATTGGCGAGTCGCTAGCGAACACATATCTCTGAAAAAAAATCCCTCTCGTTGATCCGAAACCTTCTTAAAAGATATCCATCTTATATGCAATATTCAGCTGAGCACTTGAATCTCGGCGAAGGAAGAAGTCATTTTATCTGCTGGCCATTGGGGAAAGGGGAGCTTTGATAGAGACATCTTTAAAACTTTCAAAGGGCCAACATATGGGGTTCATTTTAGAAGATTCATCTTTTAGATGGCTACTGCTATCAGACTCCACAATATTTGCAACACCTTCTCATGGACATTATTGCTCTTGTTCCTCATTCCCATGCCGCTTACATCCTTTTGGATGTTTATACTTTTGACAGCTTTGTTGTTTGAGCCTTCCAGAAATATTTTCTTTAGACATGATCTTTGATTTTGGCTCCTCAATCCATAATGTCCTTTTGTGTGAGTGAGAGATTTTATTGATTTGATCAAGCCTCACGGACGGAGAGGAGCCTAATTTGAGCTGAGTCTTTTGGACAGCCCTTTTGACTTACACGCTTTGCTTTTGTCTCAACCATGCTTCAATTGAGGCGAGAATTTCCGGAAAAAAGACCCTTGATTATAAGCCATTTTGGCTATTAGATTTGCAGCATGGAGTCATTTAAATACCCTATGCCCTCGGGATGTGCTACTCTTTGTGGATCCAATTTCAATGACATCCTTGAGATTCCTTTAAGTGTGAGAGTGGATGGAGCCCGAAGATAGTAATAAATATAGTCATAGATCTCTGCTATTTAAACAGGATTAGTGTGACTAATAGAATAGGCTTCCTTCCTTATGGAGAATGTTTAGCAAGAGCACAATACATAGATAAACTTTCATTCGAGGGTAGTTTCGGCTTCATGAGTTGTGAGATTTCTTCGAGAGATCTATCTTGATGAGAAACCTGACTGCAGGTGCTTTCAGAAAACAAACTTTGTACAGAAGGTTCAAACAACGAGAAAATAAACAACATAGCTGACAACAATGAAAACAAAGGGCTAAAGCAACATAAAAGAAAAATTTTATTTATATACAGAAAGTCTCAGTGAGACTACGCAAAGTATTGTTTCAGGGTGAGACCATTGAGGGGAAGGGTTACTTCCTCTCCCTCGAGGTCTTTCAACTTATAAGTGGATGGGCCGATCTTTGCCGAAATTTGGTAAGGACCAATCCATAAATGTTGGAATTTCGTGTGCATCCCTTTTCCTTCATGATTATGATCCCATTTCAGGACTAAATCCCCAACTTCAAAACTTCTTTTACCAGACTTCCTCTTATCGAACCATCTCTTGACTATGCCTTGGTGCTGATGGAATCAGTTTTTAGCTTTCTGTCGGGCTTCTTCAAGTTGAAGCAGGGTATTGATCCTGGATTGTAAAACTTGGCTACTAGACCCTTGAGAGGCTTGGGACAACTGTAAGGATGGTAGCAAGATGTTGGGGGGAGGATGGCTTCCTTTCCATAGACAAGAGTGAAAGGGGAAACCCCTAATGCATTCTTTGGAGTCACCCTATCTTCCCATAAAGTATTTGGGAGAGCTATATGCCAACTTCGCTAATTTCCTATCACAGTCTTCTTGAGAATTCGAATGAAGTTTTTGTTTGAAGATTCAGCTATTCCATTTCCTTGAGGGTAATAATTGGCTGAGTAATGCAGTTTAATCCCCCATTCATAAACAAATTCATTTATCTTAAAAGATGAAAAATAGGGAGCATTATTAAAAACAAGGGAAATTGGAACCCCAAACCTAGTTATGATGTTTTCCTTCAAGAAACTGATGATTGTATCTTCATTGATCTTGCGCAACGGGATAGCCTCCGTCCATCTAGTGAAGTAGTCGGTAGCCATCAGGATGTATCAATGTTGTAAAGAAGAATTTGTATTTATCTCTCCAATAACATCTATACCCCACTGTTCAAAGGGTTCAGAGATAATAACCGGCTGCAAGGGTCCTGCTGCCTTAGGTAATTTCCCAACACTTCTTTGGCATATATCACAGTTCCGTGCATACGCATGGGCATCTCGAAACAAAGTGGGCCAATAATATCCAGATCTAAGTATCTTGTGAGATTTTGTCTCCCCTGAATAATGTCCACCAGCGGGGCCATCGTATAATTCTTTAACAACTTTACTTGTATCTTCCTTTTCTAGACATCTAAGAAAAATTCCATCATAATTCTTTCTGAAAAGTATCACATCAATGATTTGATAAGCTGCTGATTTCAAATGGAGCGCCCTTCTTTGCTTAGAGCTCCATTGCTCAAGTGGGTATCCTTGCTGCAAATAATGCACCAGATCTCTATACCATGACTGAGGAGTTGTGAAGATAGAACATACTTCAATTGAGTTTAGCTCAGCTTCATTCTTCCAATGTTGCTCTTCATCAGTTGAATTTCCTGTAAGCAATTTGCACAGGCCTTGTCCTTTGATGATAATGGTTGGTTTAAATTCTAAATCATATTCTTGAAGAGCTGTGACCCAGTTTCCCCTCCTTTCTCCTAGTTCCTTTTGAACAAAGAGGGATCTAACAGCTGGGTGGGGAACTATAACTTTAGTTATGTTCTTAATAATATATGGTCTGAACTATTTGATTTCTTTGAAGACAGCATATGCATGCTTGTCAACCATGGGATAGTTTAGCTCAGCCCCTTGTAGACCAGTGCTCATAAACGAGATTGGGTATTCATCCCCTAGCTCCACGTTTTGCGTGAGTACAGCCGCGAGGGAGTCATTCAAAGCAAAGGTATACAGGATAAAATCCTTATCAAAATCTGGGCTTCTTAAGGAAGGAGATTTAGCTATGGCTGCCTTAATGTCTCTAAACGCATCCTTTTCTAAATCTGTCCACTTGAACTGTATGCCTTGTTTAACCATTTGTTGTAAAGGTTTAACAATTTGTGCGAAATATGGAACAAATCTTCGGACGAAATTGATAGTGCCCATAAAGGACTGCATAGATTTTTTGTTATGAGACATTGGAATTCTATTGATAGCTTGTACTCTTTCCTGATCTATTGACACTCCTCTTTTGGAAATGATATGGCCCAAGAGTTTACCTTCAGGAACAGCGAACACACTCTTCTTGGGATTCAATGAAATACCATATTTCCGACAACGATAAAAAATATGCTTCAAATGGACAACATGATCTTCCATTTTCTTTGAAAAAACTGTTACATCATCTAGATAGACAACAACACACTTCCCACCCAAACCTCGGAAGGAGATATCCATTGCTCGCTGAAATGTAGCTCCTGCGTTTATCATGCCAAATGGCATCCTTCTATATGTGAAAGTTCCCCACTTGGTGCAGAAGATAGTCTTAAGACAATCTTCTTCGGCTACTAATACTTGATTGTATCTAGAGAAACCATCGAGAAGAGAAAATAGCTCAGATCCCGACACCATTTGAAGAATTTGTTCCATTGAAGGGATGGGATAGTTGTCTTTATCTGAAGCTCTATTTAAATTTCTAAAGTCCACACATAGTCTTATCTCTCCTAAATTCTTTCTTACGGGAACCAAGTTAGCAACCCACTCAGAATGTTGGACCTTAAATATTATTTTAGCATCCAGGAGTTTCTTCAATTCCTTTTGAATCAGAGGTTCCAAAGTAGTATGCATCCTTCTTAATTGCTGCTGAAATGGCTTGATACCCGCTTGCATTGGTATAACATGCTGAATAATGTGGACGTCATATGTTTTCAGATCCTCATAGGTCCATGCAAAAACATCCTTATATTGTCTAAACAGTTTGATGAACCTATCTCTTTCTCCCGGTGAACAACATTTTCCAAGGTTGAAAATTTTGGTTCAGCCTCGGTACCTAAATGAACTAACTCATGCTGCATTGATGAACTGTTAGTTTTGGTATTCGCTAGCCTTTTGAACTTACTTTGAAGATCAAACAGCATTTTGAGTGACCTTACCCCTTTGGGGATGAAATTTCCTTTATTTGCATCCTTCTTTAGCAAATCATAATTGTGTTCTTCTTCATCTATCACAGCTCCTTGGAAAATGTCTTCGTTCATTAGAAAACTGATAATCTGTTCGTCATCATCGAAAACCCTGAAGTTTGTGACGTTCTCAGGGATGGAGGGCTTGAAAATTAATTCAATTGAGCATTTGTTATTAGATGGCACCAATCTAGAAGTGGATGTTGCTAACAAATCAGCTGCAGAATTTTGCAATCTAGGAATAGACTTTAAATTGAAAGCATCAAAAGGCATAATTAAATCCCATACATCAGCCTAATAACCCTTCAAATGAGGTGAGAGACAGTGAATGGTATCTCTTACCTGTCTCACAACTATTTCTGAGTCACCAAAAACCTTCAGGTATTTAACATTTAAATCGATGGCCTTCTTTAATCCGTGTACCAAAGCTTCATATTCCGCAATGTTCTTAGTACAGTCAAATTCTAACCTATAGGACAAGAAATACTTATTTCTTTCCGGATCCATCAGAACAAAACCGGCTTCGGATCCTTCCAGATTTTTAGAACCGTGAAAGTATAATTTCCAAAACGGATCTTTTGATTCAGCTAAGTTAGTATCTCTATGGTCTAAGTCAGTGACTAAACTAACTATATTATAGTCAACATCATCAGTCCGAAAAAAATGAAGGAGATCGAACTGTTCATCTGATTCATGGCTGATAGTTTCAGACTGATAATTACCCGGATCAATTTCTAAGAAATAATTCCCTAGAACTGAGGATGAGAAGGTTACAGCCTCATTCTTTCCCTCTAGTTGAGTTACATTTTGTTTCATGTGTGGTTCTCTCAGGACTTTGATTTGATTCTGTCTATTTTGATAAGGCAACCACAGATGAGACCAATCAGTTGCAAAGTAACCATTCAGCTTTGTGGACCAGTCCCTATTTAAGATCAAACCATATGCCTCAAGAATATCAACTACCATTATGTCAATAAACTGACAGACTCTAGAGTCAGCTGATAATCTAATGAGGACATCTTTCATTTCCCCAATAACTTTAACAGCAGTTCTATCTAACTGAATCATTTGGGCCAGAGATGGAATAGGTTGCCCATTAATTTTTTTACAAATTGATAGTGGCATGACATTTGAAGATGCTCCAGAATCTACCAGACAATTGTGAACATTATGATTGAAAATTTCAAAGGTCAACAGGAATGGCAACGTTTGAGATTTAGATTTCCCGCCGATACTAGCCTCATTAATTTCGGGATCTTCTTGAGTATCTGTTAATGGAGTACTGGGCTGGGATTGTAGAGCATGCATCAGCTTATCTCATTGCTGAGGCAAACTGCACATATTGAATATTGATACATTTTCTTTGACTTTCTTTATATCCTCAATAATGTCATATCCTATATCAGATTCGTTCCCAATTCTGGTCGGATGGTCTATTTTATTCATTGTGACCTTCGGTTGTTGAACTATAGTGTCAATGTTTGGGTGTTTGGCCGATGTTTGGTTAGCTTTAGGTTGCGGTGGAATGATTGCTATATGTCTTCTAGGTAGCTCTTTTGAAACTTTAGACTTGGGAGGAGTCGAGTTTGGCACAGGATCCGTAATAGGACCTTTACTGCGAGTATTAATGTTCACAGCAGAGAGAGAGCTTTCTATGGGATCTTCTTCTACTAATTAAGTTAAAGGTACCCAATCCCATAGCACCATAGTGGTATCTGGAGGTGGTTCTTCTAATTCAGGGCTCGATTCCTCTGGAGGATCGTCTTGATCTAGAATCTGTGAATACAGCATTTGGTTCATGACTAAACTCATAGAGTTAATCCATTGTGGGCAGTTCTTTTCTGAGTGCGGTTGTTGATGAAAGGTGCAGAAGTTTTCCATCCCTATTTCATTGAGATTTAAAACAGGGGAAGTATTCATGGGTGGATGAGGTTGATCGTTGTCTTCCCTCTTCTTGTAAAATGGCTTGAAAGGTTTCCTATATTTACTAGTAGCTTTATCTTTCTCGAGATCTACAATTTTATTGGACAACTTCTGCATCATCTTAACTACATTCTCCATGTCTGTTGATGACTCTTCTTTACCTCTGGTGAGCAGCAAATTTTTTTTATTAGCTGTTGGTTTTGTTTCTGCATCTAAGGCATGTTTAGCAATGCTATCCGCTTCTTCTTCCACCTTTCTAGCTTCTTCGAAATTCTCTATGAGGGTGGTTTTCTTAGATCTTTTAATGAACATTGCTATGGGTCCTTCAAGAGCTGTTGTATAATATTCAACCAGAGATTCCTCTGCTGGTTTATTTGCTTCGCTGAAATTATTTAGGAGTGTTGTGAACCTTTGGTTGAAGTCTTGAACCTTTTCTTTATTTTCCATTCTCATGGAAAATAATTCTTTCATAAGCGTAGCTACAGTTTTTTGGTTTCCATATTTCTTTAAAAAACATTTTCCAAATTCATCCCAACTTGAGATCGAGCTAGGTTTTAAGCTAAAATACCAGGACAATACTTTCGGCTCAAATGTGTATGGGAAAAGCCTACATACTACATTTTCATTTTGCACATTTAAAAGATTCAGAGCTAAATAAAAACTCTTGAGATGATCTTCGGCGGAAATGGCTTTCCCTGGGTCGAATTTAGGCAAGACTTTCTCTGGATTTTTTGGAAGATTGTGGAATGGCCCAACTAGATTCAATGCTCCCCTCGCTCTCCAAGCAAGTACAGCCATGTCTCTATGTGGAGAATCAGGTGGAGAATTGTATGGTGAATTCAATGGAGTGTTCTTTGGAGTAATAAGTTCTCCAAGACTTTCTTGATCTGAAATATTTTCTGGGTTTTCAAGATCAACCTTGTTCAGGGGTTCTGCAATTTCTTCCAAGGTTAAATTCACAAGTTCTTCAAAATTCTGTACAATAATGAAATCACGGGTGTACTGTTGTTCTTTTCTAGGAGAACTTTTCCTTGGGAGGAAATTTACTGCATTTAAACCACCTAGCTGTCTAACATAAGATCGTGTATGTCTCCTTAAATCTTCTATTTTTGCAAAAGGAACAGCATACAATACTTCTTGAGGTTCAGAATCAGAGACGAGGTTTTCTTGGTTTGCTACTTCAAGATTTGGGCTATCTGAAATTCCTCTTTTAAGCGGGTTTTCAGTAACATTTTTGACAGTGGGAGATTTTCCTTTATCAGCCATACACTATCAAGCCCACCTTCTAGCGCCAAAAATTGTTGATGCCCCGAATATTGCAGCATCAATCAGAAAGGGATTCTCCCCGGTAGACTATCCCAATTAGATTTTCCACCGTTTGGTATCGGGAATCCGTCTGGTTAGCGGTTCCGGCAACCGTTAGGTTTGGAGATTTGCTTCAATTACACCGGTTATGACCCGATCCACCGTTCTTTTTTATTTTATGGTTTAAAATGATATGCAAGTGCCTAAGCTAACTTAATCTAAATGCAGAACTCGAAACAAATCTGTATTTAAAACAAAAATAAACCTAAACTATCCCTGCAAGGAGCAAAATTATAAGTATGAGTAATGTGCTAGAAGAAGTATCCAAAGATCAATAGACAACCATTAAATCATAAAGATATATCTACAACAAGAAGGCAAAAGATATTAGAAAATAGCTTCCAATTCACATACAACGCATTCCATTACTCATGTAGGAGAAAAATCATTTGCACAAGAAACAGTAAGATCATTCAATACAGAGAAATAATTCAAGACAGTAAAGAAAGATCTCACTGTAGAATATGAAAGTCACAAGAATAATCCATCATGCATCCAACATCCATTTCCATGCAAAAGACGTCCTCTCCAGGCTCTTATTAGGCAAATTTCATTTTCTTGGAGCAAGTGCAAGATAGCTCGTACAAGTTAAGAAAATTCTTTTCCCTACCAAAAGTCCTTTTTACACTATTCCCTAAGCTTCTATTTATATCTTTACAAAATGCCTCTTGGGCTTCCACCTGGCTCTTTACACATGTCCTCTACAAAATTTTCCTCTTAATAAACAAATCGTGGCCCTTTTCTTAAAACAGAAAATTTCTCAAAAATAGAAAAGGACCGCTGTATAGTGATTCTACGCTTTAAACATAGGGAGACCAAATGAAAAATAGGAACAACGCCTTAGGATCAGTGTGTTCACCCTTGGGAAGGTGCTCCTGCTGGAAGAGAGGTGCTTAGACTAGCTTCTACTGCTGCTGCTGCTTTCTTTTCCTTCTCTGCTATGTAACTGAACCAGATGCTAGTGTCTCTGATAACCACATTTGCTAGGGAAGGGAGCAAGATCTTCTGGGAAGTCACATGTTTAACAAGTTCTGCTTCAACACCATGAATTTCTGCAACTGTTGCTTGGTGGATTTATTTAAGCAAATGACTGTATATTGATGACAGCCCAATATAGTGATGGAGATCATCAGTGGCTAGGACATCAATATTCTTTACATATTCTATTTGAATGCATAGATCTTCCTTCAAGTCTGATAAACGTTGCTCTTTGCTTGGAAACTCATCGAGGGACTGAGGAAAAATCATCTTGCACTTATCATGTACTTCATCGATCTTTTGATACAGGCTGTTACTTTTATCAATTGTTCCCTGGATCTTAGCCATTAGTTTAAGGCCACAGTTCCTGCAGAATTCCATAAGGGCTACATCTTCTTTAAAATCATCTACCGACTTGAATGGGAGATGCTTGGGGAAATCAACCTTCCCTTCTCTCCATTCCATCTGGCTTAGGATGTTTGCTTTAACCCGAGTGCATTTTCGCTTAAGCCTATTGGCCTATGCATTGACTTCTTTCAATCTAACCATCATGGCTTTGAGCCAGCACACTTCCTCAGTAATTATCTCCTATGTGGCATGCATTTGTCTCAGAAAGTCACAGTACAGCTCCTGAAAGGGAGACATATCTATTGCCTTGCTTTCTTCCTTCTCTAATTGATCAACCATTGCTTCGTTATCTGCTTGCATATGAGAAACTCTAGCTTAAGAATCGTTCTTTTCTGCTTCTAGAACCATCATCTGGATTTCCAGGTGCTCCTTTTCTTCTTCTAAATGGCGCTACTTATCTGACAATTCCTTGTGATCAACAGACAGGCGGTTATATTTATTCACTACAAGATCCCTGTAAGCCTGCTCATTAGCCACAGTATGTTGCAACATGCGAGCTCTCCTCTTTGTTGACTCAAATTCTCTAACCATATCGACCACATTGTCCTTTGTTGCTTTTGATACTGACACAGCGGCCGATGCCATGGCTATGGGAGCCTTATTTGTATTTTGCATCACCATGGTCTCCCACCGGGTAACAATATCTTCTTGGAAGAGTTTCTTCCTCTTCTTATTATACACACCTTCATCCCATCGGGACACAGTATGATCTTCTGATGGGGTGTAAGGGATGATTGGGAGGTCTATTACATGTACTTCTGTCTCTATGGGTGGGGTCTGTACTACTTGAGATGTGTCTGTTTCCACATTTTGGGTGCCGGAGACACCTGCTTGAGATGTGTCTATTTCCATATATTAGGTGCCAGAGCCACCTGCTTGGGAATCTTCATTGGTCTTAAGTTCTTCCTCCACATTTTGTTCCTCTTCAGTTTTACGCCTTCTTTCTTCTTCTTCATCTTGCTACTGATTTTCACTTTCCTCCCTCTACTCTCAATCTTCTGCTTCCTTTTGCAAACTTGCTTCTTCAGCTTCTTTCTGCAACCTTGCATCTTTTGCTTCCTTCTGCAGTCTTGCTTCCTCAGCTTCTCTCTGCAACCTTTCTTCTTTTGCTTCTTGTTGCAGTCTTGCTTCCTCAACTTCTCTCTGCAACCTTGCTTCCTCTTTCAATCTTTGTTCTTCAAGGGCTAGGGCCTCAGCTGCTTCTCTCTCTTTCTGCAGACTCGCTTTTCAAGCTGGGGCAGAGCTAAAGCTTGCTCCACTACCTTGACGACAAATCTACAACTCATTCATGTTGCTGATGCCTCTGAACACTTCTTCCTCTGCATCATAGTAATGAGCATATTCAAAATGGGCATATACTTCCTTGCAATGTTCGGCAACCTTGCTCCGCCTATCATTTCTATGGAAGATCATCTCACCAAAGTGGAAATCTTTCAGTTCTTGAACGTATTCTTCAGTTGTTGCAACCCCTGAGAATTTGTAGGCTTTTACATAAAAGGGCAGAGGATGGAAAGAAGCCTTATGTTGCTTGTTAAGCACCCCTCCTATTCCATCAAGGAAAATTTGCCTAACTGCTTCCTTGAGGACTACATAATCAGTAGCATATTTTGGCAAAATGTATGGTGCTTTCGTACCTCCAAACATCCTGATGTAGGTGCCCTGCTGTGAGAAATAAAAATCACCATAGTTTTCCAGGACCTCAATGGCATTTTCTAATAGACAATTGGGCTCTTTCTTGAACATCTCCTCATATGGAGGCATGATGAACTCTTCGCAGATGAGCTTATAGTTTTCTCTGTAATTTTGAGACCACATTATTTTATAAGCAGTGTAGACCGGGGTGTTGGCTTTATCCCATGTGAAACCTAGCCTGCGGAAAGAGAGCTTGGCCAAAATGCAGTCAATGAGATAGGAAGACATGTAAAATTCTGACTTTTTTAAGGCCAGACCTTCTCTTGCAGCGGCCACTATGGATGCCAAACTGTTCGAAAGGATAGTATCCCAATCAAACACAGTTCCTTTTAATGCTATGAAGTGGATAATGGGAGACCACTATATCCTATATACAGTTCCATTGGGCATGCCGAAAATTATGCATAACATCAGGACGATTAACCTAAAAGGAGGTCTTAGGTTCTGAACATCATATTCATCATTATCTCTCTTCCTCAGCTGTTTGCCTATGACCAATAATTTTTTGGCCATCTCAGTATTATTCATCTTACCCAACCATTCATCACTTAGAGCTTGTTGGGGACGCGAGAATTTGTAGGCTGCTGCAATATACGCTGGATGGAATGAGGCGAAAGGCTCTCCCTTGCTTTCATGCAACACTCTTGTCTCTGGGTTGGCATGTTCCAGTATCCATCCGATCACTTCAGAGCATGGAAACAATTCAGGGCGAGTAGAAGCCCTAGCTATGCCAGAAGTTCTGATGTTGAGGTAGATTTGTTCTTCTTCAAATAACACATCTGGGATATCCTTGTCCTTGATCATCCAGTAAACATCTCCCCAACGGACCTTGGGAGGAACGTCGGTGGTACACTTAGTGTATTGAAAAATAGTTTCAGTTATTAGTTGCACTGGCTCTGGTTCCATCAATTTAGTTTTCTTTCTACCACCTTTTGGCATCGTGGCTTATCCCTGCCAGCAACCAAATGTGAATCATTACAAAATTTGCAACACGTTATGAGAGTGTAACATAGAGTAGGATAATTTTAACATGCTAATGAGAAATATAGACAAAATTATAAAATTGCATGCAGGGGAAGCAAACTAAACATAGATCATCCAGAAAACCAAATATGGTCTTCAGACTTGATTATTCTAGGGAGACAATGCCTAGTCAGGAACTTTTGGAATGCTTCCGAAAAGGTAAATGTTGATGTATATTTAACTTCGGAATGTACTTCATATATGTATGTTGTATGTACTCCTATAGAGATGGTATTATTCTTCTATACGGAAGTGTTGTCATTTATATTGTAAGTGTCGTAACTTATACTTGATGGGTTATTAGACCACCTTGTTGGGGTCGGCCCTGTATAAGTCATGTGGGTCGAAGGGTTATTAGACCACCCTATTGGGGGTCAGCCTTGTGGGTCGAAGGGTTATTAGACCACCCTATTGGGGGTCGACCCAGTCAGCATTATGTTATGTGGTTAAGTTTGAGCCTACATGATTTATGTAAAAGGCAAGTCAAGTCAAGTATAAATAGAGTGCAGGAGGCACTCTATTTGATCACTCACTTCTCACTCATGCACTCAAGGAGGAGTGGCGCACTTATGGGGGAGGAGGATATGCTGCTAGGATATGTCTATCTCTTATGTTGGGTTGTATCATTGCTCTATCTATCGCTGAGGAAGTTATTGGGGTTTTTCACCTTTATAGTTTTCCCCAAGTAAATCTTTGTGTCTCTTGTGTGCTTGCATTATTGTCTCCATGATTGATATGCTGTAGATATGTTGTACATGTTGTTCTCTCAGTTAAGATCCTAGATCAGATTGAAGTAAATTCTGAAAATTTAACATGGTATCATAGCTAGCTTGAAAGAAGGCATGATATGGCATGTATGACACTTGTTGCACTTACGGTGCTAGGGCTTGATATAGCAAAAACCAGTCATCGTAGAACTTTCGCTATATATCCATTTTGGAAAAGTTTTCGGATCTGAAATCTTTACAGGTTGAAGACTAAATCCCCATGTACCTTTTTTCCAAAGGCCAACCTCTAATTCGTTTTACTTTGTGATTTATGATCTGTACAATATAGGGTTTCGGCCTCTTCCAGATCTGATTAAAAATCAGGTGACCTTGGGAAAAATGTCATAACTTGGGCTAGGAAGCTCCAAATGAAATTTCGTAAAACATGACAGGTAGTACACAGACTACACTATCTCAAGAAAAGTTTTCAAAGGACGAAGTTGAACCAGTAACACGTGGCACGCCATACAAGTTAGCTCTCCTATATTATCCCTTAAACAGGTCACGTTGCACCACTTGGAATAACTCTCTCTCAGAGAATCCAATTGAGGTAAGAATTATCGAGATGGAAAGAAAACAGGTCGGGCTATCATAGAAATTTTTTTCAGAGGCCGAAGTTGAAACAGTGACACGTGGCACGTCGTACAAGTTCGTTCTCCTGTATTATCCCATAAACAGGTCACGCTGCGACACTTGGCATAACTCTCTGTTAGAGAATCTAATTGAGGTCAAACCTATCAGGATAGAAAGATAACAGGTCGATCTATCTCAGCTAATGTTTTCAGACCCTGTGGATCGAAAATTTTGGAGGTACACCAGAAAGAAATAGGTACATATTTCTGTCAAAACAGAATTATTTTTTAGTACCTTCATTCATGGCTTCCAGAATTTAGGGCTTCTGAGAAAGTTGGAATTTTTGTAATCAGAGACCATGGATGGATGCTACTCATCAAAATCAAAATTTAGATACCAAGATCATAATTTTTGGTTGGGAAAAAGTCCGGGCTTGATCAGAACATAGTTCGGGACTTTGATCAGAAAAGTGGAAAATTAGGGCTTCTGTAAAAATGGAAATTTTTGAAATCTATGACCACGGCTGGAAGCTCCTCAGAAAAATAGAAGCTTAGGGCTTTGGATCAAACCTTTTGATTGGGCAGAAGAGTGGGATTCATCAAACCCCAGTTCGGGGTCACGTCCATTGAATCCGGAAGTTTCAAAGGAAAAATTGAGGAGTGAAACTTTGTAGTTTTCAAATTCTGAGCATACCAACGTGATTATCTCATCAAGGTGCATATTTCTATCCTTTCGAAAGTTTGAAATTCAAATTTTGAATTTTTTGGGTTTCTCTAACAAATCGTAATCCAGCTCTAGATCCAGTTCTTGCAAATCAAGTGGATTGGGTTAATCCTAGAAGAAGATGGATTGGTCACCTGCATAAGTGAAGAAGTTCCTGTTTCAGAGGGAGATGAGGCTAAGGCCTTACATAAGAATATTATAAGCGATCTCGACAGGTATGACTCATCGAGGTATGTTTTGATATTTGTTCATGATTAAGTTTATGGTATGTTTGTCTTAATGTTATTACGGTTAGTACAATCTTGATTTTAGACTTGTCGTATCACCTTAATAAAATTATGCACGATAGAAAATATTAATTGATTAGGGTGTTGACACTTATGATTGTACTAATGCATTATGGTGTTGTATGAGGTTTATGTTTCCTACTAACATGAAAGGTACACCAATAAATACAAATCATGTTCTGGTTCAAGAACATATGATCATGATGACATGAGGACAAATATTCATCCATTGTCATGGATCTCATAGAAGATCCATTTACGAGGTATGTATAACTTGGTTTTGTAATGGTTAACCTATGAGATATACAGGTTACTAGCACAAGTCATTGAAGAAAAACAAGAAGACATCATGTGAGTATGTTAGACATAACTAGCTAGCATGCTAATCTAGGTATGTTTTTCCTATATCAAGATAGAATCCTACCTTGTGTTAGGATCTTATACTGTTGTGTTGTTGATAATGATTATTCATGAAGTCATAGGTTTGAATAATCATGGTTGTATGCATATTATATCTCTTCTCTTGATTGATGATTTAACTAACCAGAAGAGTCCTATGATTAAATAAGAATATGTATGAATAAAAGAAGACTTCCTTGAAACCTTGAATACTAATGTTTATTATCCATGTTTGAATTGATCCTGACTATACATGCTTCTGATTATTGTGTCTTGATAATATTAAGATTATACTAATGAATTATGTATGAGACCTAGAGGATAACACAATGATGATACTAACAAGCATGCATAGGGATCGAGAATGTATATAAGTTCAAGGACAGGTAATCCAGGAAGCAAAGATCAAGAGGGAGCACACTGCAGTAGTTTCTACAAGGATGCAGTTGACAATTTCTCACAATCCACATCAGAATGGAGCTGCAAAGATTCAGAGGCAGTCCACCCAACAAACAAACAAAGATAAGTATTTGAATTGTCATTACTTGCATATTTTATTGTTTAAATAATACTGTTCAATAATGTATATACTGATGTTCCTAGAATTAGGTTGTGTATTATGCATATTAGAATAGCTGCATTGATGAATAGTATACTACTAATATGCATGGGTAAGTAGCCTCTGGCACTGTACAACATTCCATTGCTACTTATCTAGAATGAAACCTCTTTGCTGACATGTTGGGAGTTGTGCACACTCTTAACAATGTTCTGGTAGAGATTGGAAGGCATCTAGAAAGTTACGGGATATGGATAAATGTTGTATTGAAGCATTGGCTAAGATAATTGCATGACTGTATGACATATTTCTTTATGTGTAAGAATTTGTTCTGAAAACTATGAGATGTTTTCTAATCATGCAATTTAACTTGTTGTGTAGGAAAGATCGTATGCCATCACCTACAAAATAAGAACTACAACATTTGTTCAAGCAACAAAATTATCTATTGAAGATATTGAAGTTCCCAGGATACGGGAAGAATGCCATGATCCGTCGATCATGAAGAACAATATTTGGGATGCGATCCCAAGAGCTGAAGGGAAGTCTGTTGTGACTTCCAAATGGAACTATCAGATCAAGCATGCTGCAGATGGCAGCATAGAGAAATATAAAAGTGATGAAATAGAAGTTACACCATATGCATTTCAACACAGCTTTCTTGAATGGTGTAGTTGAAGAAGAAGTGTATGTGGTGCAGCCACTTGGTTCTGAGACACATGATAGGGAGTCATATATGTGCAGAACTTGGTATGGTAGGATAGACAGCTTTCTCTCCAGTTTGGGCTTTACCACGAGTAAAGCAGATTCCAACCTTTACTACAAGGTTGAGGAAGGCAATCCAGTGATACTACTTTGGAATGCGGATAACCTGTTTATTACGGGTGAAGATAGATTGATTGCCGACACGCAGTGGAAGCCTGCTGCCAAGTTCGAGATGAAGAACTTGGGGATGATGCACTATTTGTTTTGGGCATGGAGGTGTGGTAGATTTTAGATGGAATCTTCCTTGGATAAGGGAAGTATGCAGTAGAGATCCTGAAGAGGTTCGGGATGATGGATTGCAAGGCCATGGCCACACCTATGACATTGAATTTGAAGCTTCTTTGTGATGCTTCATCTGAGCCGGTTGATGTCTCTATGTATCGTCGGATGATTGGGTCCTTGATGTACCTGACAAACACGAGACCAGATATTTGCTTTGCGGTGAACACATTGAGCCAGTTCCTGATGGATCCAAGAAGTGTTCACCTAGTTGCTGTAAAGCATGTTCTGAGGTACCCTAAGGGTACAGTGGATTATGGGCTCAAGTATGAGGTGAATCAAAAGTTTAACCTCTAGGGTTATGTTGATTCAGATTGGGATGGAAGTGATGCAGATAGGAAGAGCACATCTGGGTGCTGCTTCAGTATGGGATCAGGTGCGATCTCTTGGTTTAGCAGGAAGCAGTCCTGCGTAGCACTGAGTACAGCTGAGGCAGAGTATGTTGCAGCCTGTTCAGCTAGTCGTGAGGTAGTATGGCTACGGAAGCTACTGTCTGAGTTATTTGATCTCCTGTTGGATGCTACTGGTATCTTCTGTGATAACCAGAGTTGTGTGAAGCTATCCGAGAATCCAGTGTTTCATGACAGGTCGAAACACATAGAGATCAAATATCACCATATCAGGGATATGGTGCAGAGAGGAGCTATGAAGCTCTTGTATGTTGCGATGGACGAGCAGATTGCAGATGTGCTGACGAAGCCACTAGCCAGGGTGAAGTTCGAGTACTTCAGAGAGAGGCTTGGCGTTCTTTAGATCGAGGACACTTCGAGGAAGAAGTGATGGACACATCTACTGAAGCCATTCCAAGCATGTTGGAAGGAGGATCCTTCACATGGATGTGGATGTAAGCACTGGATGACGAGCATCAGGATGATGTTCTAGTTTCTACTGGATATGATCAGTTGGATCATTTTTATGTATGTATGTATGCATCATGTTGGATGCTGGATATGATCAGTTGGATCATTTATATGTATGTACGCATCATGTTGGATGCTGGATATGATCGGTTGGATCATGTGTATGTATTTTTGTATATGCATCATGTTGGATGCTTGGACCATGTATCTGTATATGTATTAGGTGGATACATTGTATGATCAGGTGGATCATGTATGGTGATATGTATCATCTATTTGTATTTGTATCAGGTAGATACATTGTATGATCAGGTGGATCATGTATGATGATATGTATCAGGTAGATACTTGGTATGTATCAGGTAGATGCATTGTATGATCAGGATGATCATGGATGATGAGCTTCAGGATGTTGCTCCAGATGACATGCAACAGGATGTTGCAGTGATGATGATCAGGATGATCATGTGTACATCAGGATGATGTATGGTGAGTATCAGGTTGATACTCTATGGTTGTGGATCAGGTTGTGCAGATGAGCATATAATTCGTTGCCCTGGGAGATTTGCAGATAGTCTTTCGAGGTTTTTCCTATGGCATGTAATTCGGTGCCCTGGGATATCTGGAAAATGCTCTTTCGAGGTTTTTCTCTGGGAGGACACATAATTCGTTTCCCTGGGAGATCTGCAGATAGTCTTTCGAGGTTTTGCCTATGGCATGTAATTTGTTTCCCTAGGATATCTGGCAGATGCTCTTTCAAGTTTTTGTCCTATGGCATATAATCTATCCCTGGGAGATCCGATAGGTTGGGCTTTGTGCACGTAATCAGTCCTGGGATGCTCCTGCGAGGTTTTTCCATGACCACATGTAATTCGTGCCCTGGGAGATCCTATAGATAGAGTTGTGTGCTTGTAACAGCCTGGGTTGCTCTTGCGAGGTTTTGTGGTGACCACATGTAATTTGTGCCCTGGGATATCCTATAGGTAGAGCTACGTGCTCGTAATAACCTGGGATGCTCTTGCGAGGTTTTGTGATGAGGTCACATGTAATTCGTGCCCTAGGAGATCCTATAGGTAGAGTCGTGTGCTCGTGACAGCCTAGGATACTCTTTCGAGGTTTTGTGACGCACGTAATAAGTCCTGAGGATTCCACAGTATGGCCAGTGATGACGAAGACCTGCAGGTGGTGGGCCTACATCCAGTATGAAAAAGGACTGGCTCTGTAGAACTTCCTATGACGAGTAGATTCAGAGATTGATTGAGATAGAAGCAACAGTGATGATGATGATGACTCGATGACGATTATCCAGTGACGATGATCCAGAGAAGAAGACTTGTGCTAGAAGACCTGTGCTGAGAAATACCTTCCTAGTTAAGAGAGAGTGTTGATGTATATGTAACTTCGGAATGTATTTCATATATGTATGTTGTATGTACTCCTATAGAGATGGTATTATTCTTCTATACAGAAGTGTCGTCATTTATATTGTATGTGTCGTAACTTATACTTGATGGGTTATTAGACCACCTTGTTGGGGTCGGCCCTGTATAAGTCATGTGGGTCGAAGCGTTATTAGACCACCCTATTGGGGGTCGGCATGTGGGTCGAAGGGTTATTAGACCACCCTATTGGGGGTCGGCCCAGTCAGCATTATGTTATGTGGTTAAGTTCGAGCCTACATGATTTATGTAAAAGGCAAGTCAAGTCAAGTATAAATAGAGTGCGGGAGGCACTCTATTTGATCACTCACTTCTCACTCATGCACTCAAGGAGGAGTGGCGCACTTATGGAGGAGGAGGATCTGCTGCTAGGATATTTCTATCTCTTATGTTGGGTTGTATCATTGCTTTATCTATCTCTGAGGAAGTTATTGGGGTTTTTCACCTTTATGGTTTCCCCAAGTAAATCTTTGTGTCTCTTGTGTGCTTGCATTATTGTCTCCATGATTGATATGCTATAGATATGTTGTACATATTGTTCTCTCAATTAAGATCCTAGATCAGATTGAAGTAAATTCTGAAAATTTAACAGTAAGCATACGATGTGGAAAAACATACTTCCTTCCTAGTCCTTGGAGACAAGATGCCCTTCATCGTAGCACTTCTAATGGTCAATGGTGGGTTGGCCTGGAGTGGAAAAATCCTATGAATAAACAATGAAAACAAGGAACTGTTTTCCACAGTCATTAACTGATCCGAATAGGTGAGTGGTGGAGTATCCCAACTGACCACTACTGTCATTGATAATACTTGCGAAACAGTCTGCAGCCGGTATGAAGTTTGAGTCTGGGAAGGAAAACGATCGGAACGCGGCCAGTGAAAATTAAAAAACTCGGATGGTCATGGCTACGGCTTTCAGTTGGTAGGAATGAGAGATCTATGGGGCCACGGCGGCCGTAAAAACAAAAACGAACTATGCTACCAATGTCTACCAGCCACGTTATGAAATGGGAAAACTCAAAAAGTAACTCGACGTGAAGATGAGACAAATATAACGGTTAAAAAACCTACCCGGAGACGAGACAGTGGTGGAGTGAGGTGGACACGGTGGTGGATGCGCTGAGCTGGAACGAGCTGACACGGTCTTCCCAATGGCATTCTTTGAATCACAAACTAACAATGGGACCAACAAAACCCCACCACCCTTATATAAAGTTAGACACGTGCGGGCATTTAAATAGGTAGGTACGATTTAAAACGGGGTTTAATGCTCGTACGGTGCGATCTTTTCAAGCTGACTTGGCATTTAAGCGTGACCGTCGTTTGCACGGCGGACTCACAAGTTTCATCCGCAGTTGCGGCCAGAACTCAGGAGTTCCTCCCAAAAGGCGGGAAACTTTATTGCAAAAAAGAGACAAAAAAACAACACTCCGCAGTGATGAAAAAAAATGGCGAGTCATTTCGGCGTTTCGGGAGCACTTTTTGAGTTCTTCCGAAATACACTCTCTCAGAAGCTTATTGCAACCGGTTTTTTCGAGTCGTCCCGAAGTTTCGAAAAGACTCAGAAAGTCCTTCCGCAATTCACGAATAACTTTGTTCAAGTTTTTTTATCGAAATACAAATGGTCGAGTAACCTGGGGACAACTTACTATGGCAACATTCGGCGAAAGCTTCTGCAATTTTATCGGAGGTTATTAGACTCAATTTGACAAGTCGGCCTCATAGGGTAAAAAGTCAGTTGGAAAACAAGTATAAGTAGAGGAGGTTTTTCCTCACTTAACTCACTTGTTCTCACACTTCTATTGTGCGCATAAGAGAGAGAGAGTTTTGCATAGGAGGAGAAGGAGCTCTTGTTGTGGTCTACTATCTTGTGTTGGGTTGATTATCTATATTAAGGAAAGCTTTGCTGGGTTTTCTACCCCATGAGGGTTTCCCAGGGTATATCTGTGTCTATATTGTGATTATGTTTCTTTCAGTGATCTTGCTTGTGCATTTATGCTAGAATTTAACACGGTATCAGAGCTAGCTTGAATAGGACATCTTTCACAAGGTGAAAATATCTCTATCTCTCTCTCTGGTGAAAATTAGGGTTTCTAGAAAAAGTTGGTATTGTTGAATTATGATTACATGGCTGGATATCCCTTCTCAAAACCAATCTTTTGAGCCCTAGATCGAACTTTTTTGGTTGGGTAGAACTCCGGGAAAGTCAAACCCTAGTTTGACAAAAGTGCGATAAAACCAGAAAACCAGAAAACTAGAACCAGAATTCTACAGCAGATCCGAAGTTCGCTGGTCAAGTTTGGAGGCTGAAAAATTGAAGTTTCCAGAAAGTAAGTACATCAGTCACCTCGTCTCAGTCAAGCCAATCTCCTGGTAAGGTCAGTTTTTCATTTTTTTTTGGAATTTTCAATTTTTTAGTTACCCCCCGGGCAAGATGGCCCCAAGTACTAAGCTTGAAGACAAGCTAGAGGGTATAGAGAATTTCCAAGCATGGAAATATAGAATTGGTCTCATTCTTGAAGAGAATGATCTTGCCCATTATATCAAAGATGAGATTGCAGAACCTACAGAAGATGAAGCTAAAGAGAAGTACAGGAAAGATTTGATTAGGGCAAAGAGAATCATTGCTGATTATATTAAGGACCACTTGATTCCCCAAGTGGCATCCAAGAAGACCCCAAAGTAAATGTATGATGCTCTCTCCAGAATGTATGAGGGAAAGAACATCAAAAGGAAGATGACCAAGCCTTGGCCACCCACACCAAGAGAAGAAGGAATCAATCCTACTTTAAGAAGGATAGTCACAAGGAGTCTCATCCTCCACAAATATTTCACAAGAAAAGAAGATATAATCAAAGAAGAGATTACTCCTCATTCCAATGTTTTACTTGTCACAAAATAGGACACATTGCTAAGGACTGTCCTCTAAATAAGAAAAAGGGTACTCACCACAAAAGACATCAAGCACATCTTGCAGAAGATGATAGTGAAGAAGAAGTTGAAGATGAAGAAAGGACCTTCTTCAAGAAAAGATCTAGAAGAAGTGAAGAAGAGGATGTAGAAGAGTATGTTCTATTCTCCGCACTCTCTAGATCTATAACACCTGGAGAAGGTACATGGGTTATCGATAGTGGTGCTTCAAAGCACATGACAGGACAAAAGAAGACTTTATCAAAACTTGAAGAAAATACCTCCCCACAAAAGGTATCTCTAGGAGATAACTATCAATATCCCATCAAGGGAATTGGTGAAGCAAACTACAAACATGATTCTGGAACCCCCATGAAGATGAAGGAAGTTTTGTATGTTCCAGGATTGAAGAAGAACTTGCTTTCCATCTCAACATTGGACAAGAAAGGCTATAGAGTTGCATTCATTGATGGACAAGTATTAATGTGGTCCAAAGGTAAATCTATTAAGGATGCAATTGTCATTGGTGAAGAGGAAGGAGGTTTGTACAAGCTCAAGGGTCATCCAGAAGATGCCCTTGTACATGAAGTCACTAGCCTAAATGAGCTATGGCATAGGAGACTTGCTCACATTAACTACAAGGAACCACCTTATGTAAGCAAGGTAGTTGTAGGTCTACCAGACTTAAAGGTTGACCATGATGGCACATGCAAAGGATGTGCAAAAGTGAAGAACATCAAGAACCCATTTCCAAAGAGTGAAACAAAGACCAAAAGCATTTTGGAATTGATCCATTCAGATGTATGTGGACCAATGCCCTCCACATCTTTGAGTGGATATGAATACTATCTCACATTTATTGATGACTATTTAAGGAAGACTTGGATATACTTCTTAAAATGGAAGAATGAAGTTTTTGGAAAGTTCAAAGAGTTCAAAGCATTGATAGAAAATCATTTAGAGAAGAAAATTAAAATACTCAGAACAGATAATGGCGGAGAATATACTTCAAAAGATTTTGAATATTTTTGTAAAGAAGCTGGAATCAAGAGAGAGCTAACTACTCCCTACAATCCCGAACAAAATGGTGTTGCGGAAAGAAAGAATAGAACCATCATGGAAGCTGTAAAGACAATGATACATGATCAAGACCTACCTATGTATTTATGGGTTGAAGCAGCTAGAACAACAGTCTATGTACAAAATAGATTATCCCATAGTGCTCTTGATTTCAAAACTCTAGAAGAAGTGTTTACAGGAAAGAAGCCTGAGGTAAGTCATCTTAAAATATTTGGATGTCCTGTATACCTTCACATTCCAAAAGAAAAGAGAACCAAGTTGGATCCTTCTGGAAAGAAGGGAATATTCGTTGGATATTGTGAATCATCCAAAGCATTCAGAATTTACATCCCATGTTTTCATCATATGGAAATTAGTAGGGATGTGACGTTTGATGAAGAAGCAGCTCTCAAGAGATCTAGGAAGTGCCAACATGAATAAATCTATGAAGAAGACACACCTTCCAGGATCACAGAGGCCGCACCCATTCCTGAAGATACTACACCTGAAGACCATGACTTGCTAGAACCACAAGAACCCCCCATTACAAGCTTATCAAGAAAAAGAAGGCCGGCATGGGCTAGAGACATTATTCAAGGAGCTGAAAAGTATGGAGCTTTTGAAGGCTCCACTAGAGAAAGGAAGAAACCAAAGCTAGTATCCAACTATATGGCTTTGATGTGTAATCTAGTGGATCAGGAACCTACTAGCTATGAAGAAGCAGTTCAGAAGAAAGAATGGGTAGAAGCAATGACAGAAGAATACTAGTCAATAATGAAAAATGATGTTTGGGATATAGTTCCCAAATCAAAAGATAAAAGTGTAGTGTCCTCCAAATGGATATTCAAGATAAAACATGTTGCGGATGGTAGCATTGAAAAATATAAGGCAAGATTTGTAGCCAGAGGATTCTCTCAAAAAGAGGGAATTGACTATGAAGAAACACTTGCACCAGTTGCTAGGTACACTTCAATTAGAGCTATCATGGCACTTGCATCAATGATGAAATGGAAACTACACCAGATGGATTTTAAGACAGCCTTCCTGAATGGTGTAATTGAAGAAGAAGTGTACATAGAACAACCACTTGGATTTGAGGTAGAAGATGGAAGAACTCATTTATGCAAACTGAAGAAGGCTTTGTATGGGTTGAAGCAAGCTCCTAGAGCTTGGTACAAAAGGATTGACAGTTTCTTGACAAGCATGGGATTTACCAAGAGTAAAGTTGATCCTAACCTTTATCTCAAAGTTATGAATGATGAACCTGTTATATTATTATTGTATGTAGATGATCTATTTCTGACTGGAAATGAGAGACAGATTATCGAGTGCAAGAAGAAGCTCTCTTCAGAATTTGAGATGAAAGATCTCGGATTGATGCACTACTTCTTAGGCTTGGAAGTATGGCAAGACCCAAAAGGAATCTTTCTAAATCAGAGTAAGTATGCTGTGGAGATTTTGAAAAGATTCGATATGTTGGACTGTAAATCCATGGCCACTCCCATGGACTCCAACTTGAAGTTATTAGTAGATAACTCATCAGAGTTGGTGGACATAACTCTGTATAGACAGATTATTGGATCATTAATGTATTTGACTAACACTAGACCAGACATATGTTTTGCTGTGAATACCTTGAGTCAGTATCTGGTGGAACCTAGAAGAGTTCACATGATAGCTGCAAAACATGTGATGAGGTACTTAAAAGGTACGATAGATTTTGGTCTTTACTATAGTGGAGATCATGATTTCAATTTGCATGGATACACTGATGCTGATTGGGCAGGATGTGTATCAGACAGGAAGAGTACATCGGGAGGATGTTATTGTCTGGGATCTGCTATGATCTCATGGTATAGCAGGAAGTAGTCTAGTGTGGCTCTCAGCACAGCTGAAGCAGAATACATAGCTGCTTGCTCTGCCAATTGTGAAGCAGTATGGCTTCGTAAGTTATTATCAGGACTGTTTGACTTAGAGATGGAACCCACTATGTTTCTATGTGATAACCAGAGTTGTATCAAGATGACTGAGAATCCAGTATTTCATGATAAGTCAAAACACATAGAGATCTGTTATTTCTATATACAGGATATGGTGCAAAAAGGAGCTATCAAGCTCGAATATGTGAGCACGGACAAGCAAGTTGCTGATATACTAACCAAACCTCTGTCTCGTGTAAAGTTTCAACATTTCCGAGACAAGCTTGGTGTAGTTCAAAAGGACTCTCCTCGAAAGGGGGAGTGATATGATAGATGAAGATATCTTTGGGTACTGGCATCGATGTGGATACCTATATTGATGATGAGATTGCTTATCTATATTATATGTTTGCTTGTATTGATGAGGATACTTGCATCTATGTTTTGTTTGCTTGTATTGATAAGGATACTTGCATCTATGTTATGTTTGCTTGTATTGATGAGGATACTTGCATCTATGTTTTGTTTGCTTGTATTGATAAGGATACTTGCATCTATGTTATGTTTGCTTGTATTGATGAGGATACTTGCATCTATGTTTTGTTTGCTTGTATTGATAAGGATACTTGCATCTATGTTATGTTTGCTTGTATTGATGAGAATACTTGCATAAGTACTTGTATTGATGATGTGTATACTTGTATTGATAAGGATACTTGTATTGATGATGTGTATACTTGTATTGATGAGGATACTTGTATTGATGATGTGTATACTTGTATTGATGAGGATACTGTATCGATGATGTGCCTACCTGTTTCAACGATAAGGTTGAAGATGAGGTTGCCTGTTCTGACGATGAGGTTGATGGAGGATTGTATCATCCTTGGACTTCATTCCTAAAGTGATCCGTAGACAAATGTCTTCAAAAATGCGGTTCCTAGCGAACGATGAGGATTGTATCATCCTTGGACTTCAGTCCTAAAGTGATCCGTAGACAGATGTCTCCGAGAATATGGTCCTTAGTGGACGTATATAGGATTGCATCATCCCTAAGCGTTTGGTTCAAAATGTACATGACAGGATTGCATCATCCTTGCACTTATGTCCTAAAGTGATAGGGATTGATCATCCCGTAAGTGGATCAAGATTGCATCATCCTTGTACTTATGTCCTAAAGTGATAAGGACTAATCATTCTGTAAGTATATTGGGATTGCATCGTCCCTAGACATGGTGAGGTGTTTTAAAGTGATAAGGACTAATCATCCTGTAGATGGATTGGGATTGCATCGTCCCTAGACATGGTGAGGTGTCTTAAAGTGATAAGGACTAATCATCCTATAAATAGATTGGGATTGCATCGTCCCTAGACATGGTGAGGTGTCTTAAAGTGAGAAGGATTGATCATCCTGTAAGTTGATCCGGATTGCATCGTCCATAGACATGAGAGATGTCTTAAAGTGAGAGGGATTGATCATCCCGTAAGTGGATCAGGATTGTATCATCCTTGGACCTATGTCTTAAAGTGAGAGGGATTGATCATCCCGTAATTGGATCATGTGTATTGCAGGATATGCTACTGTTGTACTAATGATCGAGTGGATCCAGTTGATGATGATGTCGATGATCGTGTGATGATGATGCTGATGATTGTGTGATGATGATGCTGATGATCGTGTGATGACGATGCTGATGATTGTGTGATGACGATGCTGATGATCGTGTGATGAAGATGTTGATGTTCATGTGATGATGATGTTGATGATCGTGTGATGACGATGTTGATGATTGTGTGATGACGATGTTGATGATCGTGTAATGATGATGTTGATGATCGTGTGATAACGATGCTGATGATCGTGTGATGATGATGTAGCTATTCGAGTGCTGCAGAAGATGAAGACTCAATACTGAAGATGTTGATGTTCCAGTATTGAAGATCTTGAAGATGTTCCAGTAACTGCTTGAGTTACTGATGATGTATAAAGAAAGCTTCCAATGATTTATAGATGTATCATGTATCATGTAGTCGATGACTCCTTGCTTCTGCAGTTGTTGTTATAATATCCTTCTCATTAAGGGGGAGTGTTGAAATATTGTAACTTCAAAGAATATTATATTTGTTTTATTCCGAAGATGTTTTATTCCTTCGACGGGACTCTATTATATATCCGGAGATGTTTATTCCTCCATTGGATTATGGGAACTAGGGTTATTAGATCTCCTATGTGGGGATCAGCCCGAATTTATTTTATCAGAGGTTATTAGACTCAATTTGACAAGCAGCCTCATAGGGTAAAAAGTCAGTTGGAAAACAAGTATAAGTAGAGGAGGGTGTTCCTCACTTTACTCACTTGTTCTCACACTTCTATTGTGTGCATAGGAGAGAGAGAGTTCTGCATAGGAGGAGAAGGAGCTCTTGTTGTTGTCTACTATCTTGTATTGGGTTGATTATCTATATTGAGGAAAGCTTTGCCGGGTTTTCTACCCCATGAGGGTTTCCCAGGGTATATCTATGTCTATCTTGTGATTGTGTTTCTTTCAGTGATCTTGCTTGTGCATTTATGCTAGAATTTAACAATATCTGAATTGATGGATAAATGTTTGACAATTAACTACGAAAATAAGGGGCAACAGATCCTTCTTGTCGTAAAACGGAATTAGGGACAAACCATTTTTTATGATATAACTTCCAAGGTGTTCTATTTTTACAATTCTCTCGTAATTGAAGGGTCGGCCGACCCTTCTTATTCCCCATATTATTTTTATAATAGTTCTACACTACAAGAAGGGTCAGTCGACCCTTCTTATTACAAATATTCTTTTCATAATATTTTGACACTGCAAGAAGGGTCGTTCGATCCTTCTTGTGTTCTCCATTATGGATATAGCTTAGTTGTTGGATAAAGATTTTCACAGTTAATTACGAAAAGAAGGCGCAGCCAATCCTTCTTGTTGGAAAACAGAACATGGGACAAACTATTTTTATATGTTATAACTTCCAAATTGTTCTATTTTTATAATTCCCTCAAAATTTAAGGGTTGACCAACCGTTTGTTTTTTCTGTAAGTAAGCAGAGCCAGAAATTCTATAAATATGGTATAAAAAGGTACAAAAATGGTACAGACTTACAAACAGAGTGAGCTAAAATATCACTTAGTCCCTTCTCGAGTTGGGAAAAATGGGCGCCCACAGATCAACTTAACAACTTAACCAGATAGCATGACACATATCATCTTAACAACTGCACCAGATAGCATGACACAGATCATCTTAAAAAGAGAACACAAAACCTCTCGGACAAGAAACCACCTTCCAAGGGCCAAAAAACAGCCTAGCAGCAAAGCAAGGGAACAAGCTGTCGACTTAATCCAGAACAACAGGTTGAACATGAAGAAAACCAACAACTAGTATTGCCATCAAAATATAACCATAGACATAGGGAAAAGAGAGAAAAATCTAGCCTGATCAATGCATGGTTCTCGGCACTCGGCTCCGGGCCTCTTGTGGGTCATGGATGCTGAGTGCTTCCACTAAGGTCTCCACAGTGCACGTGTTAGTTTTTTAGAATTTACATCAATCTAATCTAGGATCTTAACTGAGAGAACAACATGTACATCATATCTACAACATATTAATCATGGACACAATAATGCAAGCACACAAGAGACACAGAGTTTACTTGGGGAAAACCATAAAGGTGAAAAACCCCAATAACTTCCTCAAAGATAGATAGAGCAATGATACAACCCAAGCATAAGAAATAGACATCTCCTAGCAGCAACTTCTCCTCATCCACAAGTGTGCCACTCTCCAAAGAGTGTGTGAGAGAATAGAATGATCAAATAGAGTGCCTCCCGCACTCTATTTATACTTGACTTGACTTGCTTAATAACCTTTACTAGGTCGGCCTCAACTTAACCACATAACACAAAGCTGAATGGGCCGACACCCAATAGGGTGGTCTAGTAACCCTTTGACCCACATGGCCGACCCCCAATAGGGTGGTCTAATAACCCTTTGACCCACACTACTTATACAGGGCTGACCCCAACAAGGTGGTCTAATAACCCATCAAGTATAAGTTACGACACTTACAATATAAATGACGACACTTCCATATAGAGGAATAATATCATCCCTATAGGAATACAAACACTTTCGTATAGAGGAATAATACCATCTCTATAGGAGTACAATATACATATATGAAATACATTCCGAAGTGACATATACATCAACACTCCCTCTTAACTAGGAAGGTATTTCTTGACACAGGTCTTCTAGCACAAGTCTTCTTCTCTGGATCATCGTCATTGGATAATCAAGTCATCGTCATTGTCACTGCTACTGCTATCTCAATCAATCTCTGAATCTACTCGTCATAGGAATTTCTATAGAGTCGGTCCTTTTTCATACTGGATGTAGGCCTACCACCTGCAGGTCTTCATCATCACTGGCCATACTGTGGAATCCTCAGGACTTATTACGTGAGTCACAAAACCTTCAAAGAGCATCCCAGGACTGATTACGAGCACACAACTCAACGTATCGGATCTCCCAGGACCTTTTACATGCTACTACAAAACCTATCCACGGCCACAGAGTATCATCCTGATACTCATGATCATACTGATCATAACATCGTTCACGATGCACAACCTAGATGCACACAGATAGCACTTACACTCACCGGCATGGGAGGACCAACCTACCACCATCCATGAAAGGATCACAACACTTACATCAACGACCATGGGAGGACCAACCTACCCCCATGTCGTAATGGCACAACACTTATATTGCAGCCATGGGAGAACACATCTACAACCATTCTCAAATGGCCCCAACACTTATATCACAGCCATGGGAGAACACATCTACAACCATGCTCAAATGGCCCCTGCACTTATAAAGCAGCCATGGGAGAACACATCTACAACCATGCTCGAATGGCCCTGTAAATTACATCACGACCATGGGAGAACACATCTTCCACTGTGTCGAAAAAGCTGAGCAATTACATTGCGACCATGGGAGAACACGTCTACAACCATGTCCAAAAAGCTCAAGTGCATCTGTGTCTTCAGAACTCATCACACATAATCCAATTGATTATGTAATGTATCCACCTGATACATATGATCATCCTAATCATCATCATAGCATCATCCTGATGCATATCATCTAGAGTATCGTCCTGATACTCATCACTGCATCGTCCTGATGCATATCTGAAGCAACATCCTGAAGCTCATCATCCATGATCATCCTGATCATATAATGCATCCACCTGATGCATAGATAGTATCTGCCTGATACATATCATCATACATGATCTACCTGATCACACAATGTATCCACCTGATACATCTACATATACATACCCATGCTCCAACTGATCATATCCAACATCCAACATGATGTGTACATACATATATATAAATGATTCAACTGATCATATCTAGCATACAACATGATGCGTACATACATATACATATAAATGATCCAACTGATCATCTCCAACATCCACCTGATGCATTTATAGAGTAGTAACTGGAGCATCGTCCTAATGCTCATCATCTAGCACTTACATCCACAGCCATGGGAAGGATCCTCCTCTCACCATGCTTGGAATGGCTCCTACAAATGTGTCCATCACTTCTTCCTCAATGTGTCATCAATATGAAGAACACCAAGCCTCTCTCTGAAGTACTCGAACTTCACTCTGGCTAGTGGCTTCGTCAGTACATCTGCAACCTGCTCGTCTGTCACAACATGCAGGAGCTTCACTACTCCTCTCTGCACCATATCCCTGATATAGTGATATTTGATCTCAATGTGTTTTGACCTATCGTGCAACACTAGATTCTCAGACAGCTTCACACAACTCTGGTTGTCACAAAATATATCGGTAGCCTCCAGCGGGATATCAAATAACTTAGATAGTAGATTCCAAAGCCATACTACCTCACAACTAGCCGAACAAGCTACAACATACTCTGCTTCGCCTGTACTCAGTGCTACGCAAGACTGCTTCCTGCTAAACCAAGAGATCACACCTGATCCCATACTGAAGCAACACCCAGAAGTGCTCTTCCTATCTGCAGCATTGCCTACCCAATCTGAATCAACATAACCCTATAGGCTAAACTTTTGATTCGCATCATACTTAAGCCCATAATCAATTGTACCCTTTAGGTACCTCAGAATATGCTTTACAGCAACTAGGTGAACACTCCTCAGATCCATCAGGAACTGGATCAATGTGTTCACCACAAAGCAAATATCTGGTCTCATGTTCATCAGGTACATCAAAGACCCAATCATCTGACGAAACATAGTGACATCAACCGGCTCAGATGAAGCATCACACAGAAGCTTTAGGTTCGATGCCATAGGTGTGGCCATGGCCTTGCAGTCCATTATCCCGAACCTCTTCAGGATCTCTGCTGCATACTTACCTTGTCCAAGGAAGATTCCATTTGCACTCTACCACACCTCCATTCCTAGAAAGTAGTGCATCATCTCCAAGTTCTTCATCTCAAACTCGGCAGCAAGCTTCCGCTGCGTGTCAGCAATCAATCTATCCTCACCTGTAACAAACTGGTCATCCACATACAAAAGTAGTATCACTGGATTGCATTCATCAACCTTGTAGTAAAGGTTGGAATCCACTTTACTCTTGGTAAAGCCCAAACTGGATAGAAAGCTATCAATCCTACCATACCAGGTCCTGGTTGCCTGTTTCAAACCATACAGGGCTTTTTTTAGTTTGCACACATGTGACTCTCGGTCATGTGTCTCAAACCCAAGTGGCTGCTCCACATACACTTCCTCTTTGACTACACCATTCAAGAAAGTTGTCTTGACATCCATCTGGTGTATCTTCCATTTCATCACTACAGCTAGAGCAAGTACTGATCTAATGGAAGTGTATCTGGCTATAGGAGCAAAATTTTCTTCATAGTTGTTTCCTTCTTTATGTGAGAAGCCACGAGCTACAAATCTCGCTTTGTATTTCTTTATGCTGCCATCTGGAGCATGTTTGATCTTATAGATCCATTTGGAAGTCACAATAGACTTTCCTTCAGGTCTTGGGACCGCATCCCAAATATCATTCTTCATGATCAAATGGTACTCCTCGATCATGGAATTCTTCCCAAATCCTGGGAACTTCAACATCTTCAATAGATAACTTTGTTGCTGGAACAAATGTTGTAGTCCTTCTTTCGTAGGTGATGGTATACGATCTTTCCTACAAAACAAGTTAAATTTCATGATTAGAAACATCTCATAGTTTTCAGAACAAGTTCTTACTCATAAAGAAATATGTCATACAGTCATGCAATTAATTTAGCCAATGCTTCAATACAACATTTATCCATATCCCATGACTTTCTAGATGCCTTCCAATCTCTACCAGAACATTGTTAAGAGTGTGCACAACTCCCAACATGTCAGCAAAGAGGTTTCATTCTAGATAAGTAGCAATGGGATGTTGTATAGTGCCATAGGCCACTTACCCATGATATGCATATTAGTAGTATGCTATTCATTAATGCAATTATTCTAATATGCCAAAATACACAGCCTAATTCTAGGAACATCAGTATATACATCATTGAACAATATTATTTAAACAATCAACTATGCAAGAAATGATAATTCAACTACTTATCTTTGTTTGGTTGTTGGGTGGACTCCCTCTGAATCTTTTCAACCTTTCTGCAATTCCATTCTGATGTGGATTTTGAGAAGTGGTCGACTCCCTCTGAATATCTGCATCCTTGCCGAAACTACTGGAGTGTGCTCCCTCTTGATTTTTGCTTCCTCGATTACCTGTCCTTGAACTTATATCCATCCTTAATCATTATGCATGCTTATTAGTATCATCATTGTGTTACCCTCGAGGTCTCATACATAATCACACATTCATTAGTATATTCTCAATACTATCAAAACACAATAATCTTAAGCATGTATAGTCATGATCATTTCAAACATAAATAATAAGCATTAGTATTCAAGGACTCTTATGGTTAGTCATATCATAAATTAAAGTAATAAACATAATATGCCTAAACCCGTGATTACTCAAACCTATACTTTCATGACTCTTCTGGTTAGTCATATCATCAATTAAGGTAAGAACCATAATATGCATACATCCATGATTATTCAAGCCTATGAATAATCATTATCAATCATGCAATGTATACTTATATAAGAGATCCTATCATAAGGTAGGATTCTAACTTGATATAGGAAAAACATACCTGAATTAGTATGTTAGCTAGTTATGTCTAACATACCTGCATGATGTATTCTTGTTCTCTTCAATGACTTGTGCTAGTAACCTGCATATCTCATAAGTTAACCATTATAGAACCAAGCTATACATACCTCGTAAATAGATATTCTATGTGATCCATGACAATGGATGAATCTTTGTCTTCATGTCACCATGATCATATGTTCTTGAACTAGAACATGATTTGTCTTTCTTGGTGTACCTTTCATGTTAGCGGACAACATAAACCTTATAAAACACCATAATGCATTAGTACAATCATAAGTGTCAACACCCTAATCAATGAATATCTTCTATCATGCATTCATAATTTTATCAAGGTGATACGACAAGTCTAAATTTAATCAAGATTGTACTAACCGTAATAATATGAAGAAAAATATACCATAAACTTAATCATGAACAAATCTCGAAACATACCTAGATAAGTCATACCTGTCGAGATTGCTTGTAATATTCTTATGTAAGGCCTTAGCCTCATCCCTCTCTGAAATAGGAACTTCTTGACTTATACAGGTGACCAATCCATTTTCTTCTAGGATTAACCCAATCCACTTGATTTGCAGGAATTGGATCTGGAGCTGGATTAGGGTTTGTCAGGGAAACCCTAAAAATTCAAACTTTGAATTTCAAACTTCTGAAAGAATAGAAAGATGTGCCTTGATGAGATGATCAAGGCGGTATATTCAAAATTTGAAAACTGCAAAGTTTCACCCCTCAAATTTGCCTTTGAAATTTCCAGATTCACTAGACATGACCCCGAACTAGGGTTTGATAAAGGCCACCCTTCTAACTAATTAAAAAGTTCAATCCAAAGCTCTAAGCTTCTAATTTTCTAAGGAGCTTCCAGCCGTGGTCACAGATTTGAAAAATTCTCATTTTTGTAGAAGCCCTAATTTTCCACTTTCCTGATCAAAGTCCCGAGCTAGGGTCTGATCAAGCCCGGCCTTCTGCCTAGCCAAAACATCTGATATTGGTCTCTAAATTTCAATTTTTATGAGTAGCATTCATCCATGGTCTCCGATTACAAAAATTCCAACTTTCTCCGAAACCCTAAATTCCCGAAGCCATGAATGAAGGTGCTCAAAAATAATTATGTTTTGACAGAAATATGTACCTGATTGTTTCTGGTGTAACTCCAAACTTTCCAATCCAAAGCATCTGAAACTTCTAACTTTGGTAGCCCGACCTGTCATCTTTCCAACCCCATAGGTCTTACCTCAGTTGGATTCTCTGAGAGAAAGTTATGCCAAGTGTCGCAATGTGACCTGTTTATGGGATAAAACAGGAGAGCAAACGTTTACAGCATTCCACGTGTCTCTGGTTCAGTTTCGGCCTCTAAAAAAGTTACCTGATAAATTACAGTCCGTGCAATACCTGTTACATTTTATGAAATTTCATTTGGAGCTTCCCATCCCAATTTATGACATTTTTTCCTAGGCCACCTGTTTATGACTCAGATCTGTAAGAGGCAGAAACCCTAGATTGTACAGATCATAAAACACAAAGTGAAATGTATTAGAATTTTTCCTTTGGACACAAGGTACATGGGGATATTCTATTTGATCTGTAGAAGTTTTAGATCTGAAACATTTTCCAAAATGGATTTATAACAAAAGTGCTACGATGACTGGTTTTTGCTATATCAAGCCCTAGCATCGTAAGTGCAACAAGTGTCATACATGCCATATCATGCCTTCTTTCAGGCTAGCTCTGATACCATGTTAGTTTTTCAGAATTTACTTCAATCTGATCTAGGATCTTAACTGAGAGAACAACATGTACAACATATCTATATCATATTAATCATGGACACAATAATGCAATCACACAAGAGACATAGAGTTTACTTGGGGAAAACCATAAAGGTGAAAAAACCCAATAACCTCCTCAGAGATAGATAGAGCAATGATACAACCCAAGCATAAGAGATAGACATCTCCTAGCAGCATCTTCTCCTCCTCCACAAGTGTGCCACTCTCCAAAGAGTGTGTGAGAGAATAGAATGATCAAATAGAGTGCCTCCCGCACTATATTTATACTTGACTTGACTTGCCTAATAACGTTTACTAGGTCAGCCTCAACTTAACCACATACAACAAAGCTGACTGGGCCGACACCCAATAGGGTGGTCTAATAACCCTTTGACCCACATGACCGACCCCCAATAGGGTGGTCAAATAACCCTTCGACCCACATCACTTATACAGGGCCGACCCCAACAAGGTGGTCTAATAACCCATCAAGTATAAGTTAAGACACTTACAATATAAATGATGACACTTCCGTATAGAGGAATAAAAAAATCTCTATAGGAATAAAAACACTTCCGTATAGAGGAATAATACCATCTCTATAGGAGTACAATATACATATATGAAATACATTCCAAAGTTACATATACATCAACAGCACGTACTCTCCATTTCGTTTTGCTGAGTCACTTTCATTCCCTCGATGATATCTTTAATGTCTTTGACAATTTGCTCTCACGCCTGGATTTCGCAGGCCAGAAGAATTCTGCCCACCCAGAATGGGTTGGCTGCAATCTGACATCCCTACTGCAACAAGATTTCCAAGTGAGCAATATGGGACTCAGTAGCCACAGGAGTTTCCTCCAAGTAAAGATGCACCTAGTTGTAATCCAGAAGGTGGTCATCCACTGGGACGTTCGCCTGGTTGGATGAGCCTTCACAACTTTGCCTGCCACTCTCCCCGGAGGTCCATTTAGAGCCATGACGGTTGCAAAGATGCATGCGAGAGGCCATAATGGTTAAGAAGATGGTTCCAGATGGAAAATAAAAACCTCCAGCTATCTAAAAATATTTAATCCAAAAATGGAATAGACACATCATGCCTTTTCTCAAGGTAGGGCAAGCTACTTTCTCAATTCGGACCTACCTGCACTGGTCCACCATTTTGGATTTATAATCCATAATCCTTCCAATAGATATGGTCAGCCTACCAGGCTTTGATTTTCCATTAATGAAAATGATAACGGTTCCATCCCTTCCCGAGGCCTCGCATGCCTGGTAAGCTTGCGAGGCCTGACATGCTTGGTAAGCCTACAAGGCCTTGCATGCTTGGTAAGCCTTCGAGTCCAAGCCTGGAATTTCAAATTTTCACTGCCTGTTAAGTCAAAATTTAATGACAGTTACTAATTTTCATTGCCTATCATTTTACGTTTGATTAAACTTTATAAAGTGTCAATTTGTTTTTTGTTATATTCAAATATTACTTTGTATTTACAATTTGTTTACCATTTTAGTTTAAAATCAACCTAAGATACACAAAATTCATGCTTTACAGACTTGTATTATCTTCTGCAGAGTACAAGTTCAAAAATAAAATCGCCTCATGCATTAGTTATTCTACTTCAATGATCAATTAATTTACCTTCACCATTAACAATGCTCCACTAATGAATACCAGCTGGTATTCACCCTTCCTGCCTACTACTCTGACCATCGATCTGCATCATTTAATTGTTATATAGAATTTAATTAAATGTGTGTAGAGGTGGAAACATGGCCTCCTAAAATATAATGCAAAAAAGGTATCATCTTGGAAAAGGCTGACATCATAAAGGCCGACAGCTTAAAGGATGACAGCATGCACCATCTTTTTTAAGAAGATAAGATCAACCAGATTGCAAGTCTTCTAGTCAAGATTTGCAGGAGAAGATCTGACTTGGAAAAGAATATGGAGAGGATTTTGGGTTGTGATTCTTTTGGTCCCTTAAGCTGATCAACCTCGTGGATGTTATTAAAATATTTCATTCATTCATTCTTCTATCCACGTGATCGCATGCACCTTCTAGCGTGTCTTCTTTGAAGGCTAAACGTGCTTCAACACCTTTGTTAGCCAGCTCATCTCAAGTTATGCGAAATCTACAGTTAGTACAGATGATATCTATGACCACTATCCCACCATACTGTGATAATTATCCTTCCCCGTCTGTAACATCCAAGTCAATTCACCAATACTGTGATAAATACTAAATCATGATATCCGGTATCGCAACAAAATGAAATATTCGGGAAGTCATGGCACTCTTCTTTACCGCCTCTGTTCAGTTTCCTTTGTTGTTTTATCAGAAATACTTGAATCATATGGTTGCTCTCTTCGTGATATATTAGCATTTCGACAACAGTTCCTTGACAAATCCTCACGACACCATGATATATGGGAATTTCGAGCACTCTCGAAGCCCTAAGACCAGGATTTGTCACTAATGTGACTCATAGCTTCTAGTGGAAGCAAAAAATAAAGTATAGCTTCTAGTTGAAGCCAAAATAAAGTCTGTAAATTCTATGTATTAGAAGAGTCTATGTTTGTGAGCTCAAGCTCGTAGTACTGAAATGTATTAAGATCCCAAGCTCTGTAAAAGGTGAAAGGTCGAAGTAAATTTCATCTATGTGTAATGCGGCGAAGCTACACTATTTTAACCCAGAATAACTTCTACTAATTTTTATGTAGTCTACTTAGTAAGAAATGTTTTAATATAAATCCTGTAGTAGAAGAGTTTGTGTATCTGAGCTCAATATCATAGTCGTGAAATGTATTAAGAGCCCAAGCTCTGTAAAAGTTGAAAGATCGAAGTAAATTCAATTGCCAGGAATATTAACTTCTACTGATTTTTATGTCTTAATAATAAATCTGTAACAGAACATTTCAATTTCCAGGTATTTGTTGATGTATATGTAACTTCGGAATGTATTTCACATATATGTATATTGTATTCCTATAGAGATGGTATTATTCCTCTATAAGGAAGTATCGTCATTTATATTGTAAGTGTCGTAACTTATACTTGATGGGTTATTAGACCACCTTATTTGGGGTCGGCCCTGTATAAGTCATGTGGGTCAAAGGGTTATTAGACCACCCTATTGGGGGTCAGCCATGTGGGTCAAAGGGTTATTAGACCACCCTATTGGGGGTCGGCCCACTCAGCATTATGTTATGTGGTAAAGTTCGAGCCTACATGAGTTAGGTAAAAAGGCAAGTCAAGTCAAGTATAAATAGAGTGCGGGAGGCACTCTATTTGCTCACTCACTTCTCACACATGCTCTCAAGGAGGAGAGGCGCACTTATGGAGGAGGAGGATCTGCTGCTAGGTTATGTCTATCTCTTGGTTGGTTGTATCATTGCTCTATCTATCTCTGAGGAAGTTATTGGGGTTTTTCACCTTTATGGTTTTTCCCAAGTAAATCTTTGTGTCTCTTGTGTGCTTGCATTATTGTCTCCATGATTGATATGCTGTAGATATGCTGTACATGTTGTTCTCTCAGTTAAGATCCTAGATCATATTGAAGTAAATTCAGAAAATTTAACATGGTATCAGAGCTAGCCTGAAAGAAGGCATGATATGGCATGTATGACACTTGTTGCACTTACGATGCTAGGGCTTGATATAGCAAAAACCAGTCATCGTAGCACTTTCGCTATAAATCCGTTTTGGCAAAGTTTTCGGATCTGAAATTGTTACAGGACGAAGCTAAAATCTATAGGTACCTTGTGTCCAAAGGAAAACCTCTAATTCGTTGTACTTTGTGATTTATGATCTGTACAATATAGGGTTTCTGCCTCTTCCAGATCTGAGTCAAAATCAGGTGACCTTGGGAAAAAGGTCATAACTTGGGCTAGGAAGCTCCAAATGAAATTTCGTAAAAAGTGACAGGTAGTACACAGTCTGTACTATCTCAAAAAACGTTTTCAGAGGCCGAAGTTGAACCAGTGACACGTGGCACTCCGTACAAGTTCGCTCTACTGTTTTATCCCATAAACAGGTCACGTTGCGACACTTGGCATAACTCTCTCTTAGAAAATCCAATTGAGGTCAGACCTATCAGGATGGAAAGATAACAGGCCGAGATATCTCAGAAAACGTTTTCAGAGGCCGAAGTTCAAACAGTGACACGTGGCACGCCGTACAAGTTCGCTCTTCTGTTTTATCCCAAAACAGGTCACGTTGCGACATTTGGCATAACTCTCTCTCAGAGAATCCAATTGAGGTCAGACCTGTCAGGATGGAAAGGTAACAGGTCAGGCTATCTCAGGAAACTTTTTCAGACCCTGTGGATCAAAAATTTTAGAGTTATACTAGAAACAATCAGGTACATATTTCTGTCAAAACAGAATTATTTTTTGGTACCTTCATTCATGGCTTCCGGAATTTAGGGCTTTGAAGAAAGTTGGAATTTTTGTAATCGGAGACCATGGCTGAATGCTACTCATCAAAATAAAAATTTAGAGACAAAAATCAGAATTTTTGGTTGGGAAGAAGGCCGGGCTTGATCAGACCCTAGTTCGGGACTTTGATCAGGAAAGTGGAAAATTAGGGCTTCTGTAAAAATGGGAATTTTTGAAATCTGAGACCACGGCTGGAAGCTCCTCAGAAAAATAGAAGATTATAGCTTTGGATCAAACCTTTTGATTGGGAAAAAGAGTGGGATTCATCAAACCCCAGTTCAGGGTCACGTCCCGTGAATCCGGAAGTTTCAAAGGCAAAATTGAGGAGTGAAACTTTGCAGTTTTCAAATTATGAATATACCAATTTGATCAGCTCATCAAGGCGCATATTTCTATCCTTTCGGAAGTTTGAAATTCAAAGTTTGAATTTTTGGGGTTTCTCTGACAAACCCATATCCAGCTCCAGGTCCAGTTCTTCCACATCAAGTGGATTGGGTTAATCCTAGAAGAAGATGGATTGGTCACCTACATAGGTGAAGAAGTTCCTGTTTCAGAGGGAGATGAGGCTAAGGCCTTACATAAGAAGATTACAAGCGATTTCGACAGGTATGACTCATCGAGGTATGTTTTGATATTTGTCCATGATTAAGTTTATGGTATGTTTGTCTTCATGTTATTACAGTTAAGTACAATTTTGTTTTTAGATTTGTCGTATCACCTTAACAAAATTATGAATGCATGATAGAAGATATTCATTATTTAGGGTGTTGACACTTATGATTGTACTAATGCATTATGGTGTTGTATGAGGTTTATGTTGTCTACTAACATGAAAGGTACACCAAGAAAGACAAATCATGTTCTGTTCCAAGAACATATGATCATGATAACATGAGGACAAAGATTCATCCATTGTCATGGATCTCATAGAAGATCCATTTACGAGGTATGTATAACTTGGTTTTGTAATGGCTAACCTATGAGATATACAGGTTACTAGCACAAGTCATTGAAGAAGAACAAGAAGACATCATGTGAGTATGTTAGACATAACTAACTAGCATGCTAATCCAGGTATGTTTTTCCTATATCAAGCTAGAATCTTACCTTGTGTTAGGATCTTATACTGTTGTTGATAATGATTATTCCTGAAGAGTCATAAGTTTGAATAATCATGGTTGTATGCATATTATGTTTCTTGCCATCATTGATGATATGACTAACCAGAAGAATCATGATGGTATAGGTTTGAATAATCACAGTTTTTATGCATTTTATATCTCTTATCTTGATTGATGATTCAACTAATCTAAAGAGTCATAGGTTTGAGTAATTACAGGTTTAGACATGTTATGTTTCTTATGATTTGACTAACCATAAGAATCCTACATAAACCTTGAATGCTAATGCTTATTATTTATGCTTGAAATGATCATGACTATACATGCTTGAGATTATTGTGTTTTAATAGTATACTAATGAATGTATGATTTTATATGAGATCACAAGGATAACACAATCATGATACTAATAAGCATGCATAGGAATCAATGATGAATGTAAGTTCAAGGACAGGTAATCCAGGAAGCAAAGATCAAGAGGGAGCACACTCTAGTTGTTCCTGCAAGAAAGCAAAGGAGCACACTTCAGTAGTTTCTACAAGGATGCAGATATTCAGAGGGAGTTGATCATCTCTCTCCATTTCACAACAGAAAGGTGTAGAAGAAGCTACCTCAGATTAGGACTCCAGCAGCTCCTGCAAGGAAGCAAAGACTCAGAGGGAGTCCACCCAACGAACAAAGAAAGATAAGTATTTTAATCATCATTTCTTGCATATTTGTTTGTTTAAATAATATTGTTCAATTATGTATATACTGATGTTCTTAGAATTAGGTTGTGTATTATGCATATTAGAATAGTTGCATTGATGAACAGTATACTCCTAATATGCATGGGTAAGTGGCCTATGGCACTGTACAACATTCCATTGCTACTTATCTAGAATGAAACCTCTTTGCTGACATGTTGGGAGTTGTGCACACTCTTAACAATGTTCTGGTAGAGATTGGAAGGCATCTAGAAAGTTACGGGATATGGATAAATGTTGTATTGAAGCATTAGCTAAGATAATTGCATGACTGTATGACATATTTCTTTATGTGTAAGAACTTGTTCTGAAAATTATGAGATGTTTCTAATCATGCAATTTAACCTATTTTGTAGGAAAGACTGTATATCTTCACCTACAAAAGGACTACAACATTTGTTCCAGCAACAAAGATAAAAATTGAAGATATTGAAGTTCCCAGGATCTGGGATGAAGAAATGGAATGCCATGATCCGTCGATCATGAAGAATGATGTTTGGGATGTAGTCCCAAGACCTGAAGGGAAGTTTGTTATGACTTCCAAATGGAACTATCAGATCAAGCATATTGCAGATGACAGCATTGAGAAATATAAAAGTGATGAAATAGAAGATGCACCAGATGTATTTCAAGACAGCATGGTGTAGTCATATATGTGTGCAGAACTTGGTATGGTAGATAGCTTTCTATCCAGTTTGGGCTTTACCAAGAATAAATTGGATTCCAACCTTTACTACAAGGTTGAGGAAGGAGATCCAGTGATACTACTTTTTAATGCAGATAACCTATTTGTTACAGGTAAAGATAGATTGATTGCCGACACGCAGCGGAAGCTTTCTTCCAAGTTCGAGATGAAGAACTTGGGGATGATGCACTATTTGTTTTTGGCATGGAGGTGTGGCAGAGTGCATATGGAATCTTCCTTGGACAAGGGAAGTATGTAGTAGAGATCCTGAAGAGGTTCGGGATGATGGACTGCAAGGATATGGCCACACCTATGGCATCGAATCTGAAGCTTCTATGTGATGCTTCATCTGAGCCGGTTGATGTCTCTTTGTATCGTCAGATGATTGGGTCCTTGATGTACCTGACGAACATGAGACCAGACATTTGCTTTGCTGTGAACACATTGAGCCAGTTCCTGACGGATCTGAGGAGTGTTCACCTGGTTGCTGTAAAGCATTATCTGAGGTACCTGAAGGGTACAGTGGATTATGGGCTCAGGTATGAGGTGAATCAAAAGTTTAACCTGTAGGGTCATGTTGATTCAGATTGGGCTGGCAATGCTGCAGATAGGAAGAGCACATCTGGGTGTTGCTTCAGTATGGGATCAGGTGTGATCTCTTGGTTTAGCAGGAAGCAGTCCTGTGTAGCACTGAGTACAGCTGAGGCAGAGTATGTTGCAGCATGTTCAGCTAGTTGTGAGGCAGTATGGCTACGGAAGCTACTGTCTGAGTTATTTGATCTCCCGTTGGAGGCTACTGGTATCTTCTGTGATAACCAGATTTGTGTGAAGCTGTCCGAGAACCCAGTGTTTCATGACAGGTCGAAACACATAGAGATCAAATATCACTATATCCGAGATATGGGGCAGAGAGGAGCTGTGAAGCTCCAGTATGTTGCGACGGACGAGCAGATTGCAGATGTACTGACGAAGCCACTAGCCAATGTGAAGTTCGAGTACTTCAGAGAGAGGCTTGGCGTGCTTCAGATCGAGGACACTTCGAGGAAGAAGTGATGGACACATTTGCTGAAGCCATTCCAAGCATGTTGGAAGGGGGACCCTTCACATGGCTGTGGATGTAAGCGCTGGATGATGAGCATCAGGATGATGTTCTGGTTTCTGTTGTATATGATCAGTTGGATCATTATATGTATGTATGTATGCATCATGTTGGATGCTGGATATGATCAGTTGGATCATTTATATGTATGTACGCATCATGTTGATGCTGGATATGATCGGTTGGATCATGTGTATGTATTTTGTATGTAAGCATCATGTTGGATGCTAATGGATACATTTTGTGGATCATGTATCTTTGTATGATCAGGTAGATCATGTATGATGTTGGATACATTGTGTGGATCATGTATCTTTGTATGATCAGGTAGATCATGTATGTTGATGGATACATTGTGTGGATCATGTATCTTTGTATGATCAGGTGGATCATGTATGCTGATGGATACATTGTGTGGATCATGTATCTATGTATGTATCAGGTGGATACTTGGATGATCGTGGATGACGAGCTTCTCCAGATGACATGCAGCAGGATGTTGCAGTGATGATGATCAGGTTGATCATGTGTACATCAGGATGATGTTTGATGAGTATCAGATGATACTTTATGGCCGTGGATCAGGTTGTGCAGGAAAGCATGTAATTTGTGCCCTGGGAGATTTGCAGATGGTCTTTCGAGGTTTTGCCTATGGCATGTAATTCGGTGCCCTGGGACATCTGGCAAATGCTCTTGCGAGGTTTTGCTTGGGAGGACATGTAATTTGTGCCCTGGGAGATCTGCATATAGTCTTTCGAGGTTGTGCCTATGGCATGTAATTCGGTGCCCTGGGATATCTGGCAGATGCTCTTGCGAGTTTTTGTCCTATGGCATGTAATTTGCTCCTGGGAGATCTGGACAGGATGAAAAAGGCCTCAGATGCTTCAGCCAGGTTTTGCCATGACCACATGTAATTTGCTCCTGGGAGATCTGGACAGGATGAAAAAGGCCTCAGATGCTTCAGCCAGGTTTTGTGGTGAGATCACATGTAGTGTGCTCCTGGGAGATCTGACAGGTAGAGCTGAGTGCTCGTAACAGCCTGGGATGCTTCAGCCAGGTTTTGTGATGGGTCACGTGTAATGTGATCCTGGGAGATCCTACAGGTAGAGTTGTGTGCTCGTAATAGCCTGGGATGCTGCAGCCAGGTTTTGTGACGCACGTAATAAGTCCTGAGGATTCCACAGTATGGCCAGTGATGATGAAGACCTGCAGGTGGTGGGCCTACATCCAGTATGAAAAAGGACTGGCTCTGTAGAACTTCCTATGACGAGTAGATTCAGAGATTGATTGAGATAGCAACAGCAGTGACGATGATGATGACTCGATGACGATTATCTAGAGACGATGATCCAGAGAAGATGACTTGTGCTAGAAGAACTGTGCTAAGAAATACCTTCCTAGTTAAGAGGGAGTGTTGATGTATATGTAACTTCGGAATGTATTTCACATATATGTATATTGTATTCCTATAGAGATGGTATTATTCCTCTATAAGGAAGTGTCGTCATTTATATTGTAAGTGTCGTAACTTATACTTGATGGGTTATTAGACCACCTTATTTGGGGTCGGCCCTGTATAAGTCATGTGGGTCAAAGGGTTATTAGACCACCCTATTGGGGGTCGGCCATGTGGGTCAAAGGGTTATTAGACCACCCTATTGGGGGTCGGCCCACTCAGCATTATGTTATGTGGTAAAGTTCGAGCCTACATGAGTTAGGTAAAAAGGCAAGTCAAGTCAAGTATAAATAGAGTGCGGGAGGCACTCTATTTGCTCACTCACTTCTCACACATGCTCTCAAGGAGGAGAGGCGCACTTATGGAGGAGGAGGATCTGCTGCTAGGTTATGTCTATCTCTTGGTTGGTTGTATCATTGCTCTATCTATCTCTGAGGAAGTTATTGGGGTTTTTCACCTTTATGGTTTTCCCCAAGTAAATCTTTGTGTCTCTTGTGTGCTTGCATTATTGTCTCCATGATTGATATGCTGTAGATATGCTGTACATGTTGTTCTCTCAGTTAAGATCCTAGATCATATTGAAGTAAATTCAGAAAATTTAACAGTATTTATATTTTTATCTAATTTAATCTGTAATAGAACATTTCAATTCCTAGGTATGTATATTAATCAAACCATAAATCTAGTTTTTCAATTGCCGAGTGCTTATATTATTCAAACCATAAATCTAGTTTTTTAATTGCCAGGTATTTATATATTTATGAAATAAAACCCCGCAACCCTTCTTTTCCTTCCCGCATTTTTAAGTTCTAACCACCAATTTGTCTTGGTCCTGCAGATGAGATTACACTGGTTGAATTAAATGAAGTTTAGCTTGTCTTTTATCCCCTCTACCATTTTTAAAAATTGCAATTAGGCTCCTAACAACGATTTTCACCTTCTGAGGCCAAATTTGAAGTCATAGTCATTGATCCGATCCATAATGATAATTTGTTTAGATTTAACATCAAATCATAGTAACGTGATATAATTAAAATTTGGTTGGATGCATGCTATATGTTATTTCATTATAGATGTGATAATTGCATTTATCAGACCGAAAGGTTTTAATCATAGCAATTCATTACAGTTAATCATTATGGGATCTTTATTGCTCTTCTTAAACACAGTTAATCATGGTCAATTTCTTAGTTGTCATATTCCATAGAAAAATTCTTCTTATTCAATTTCCAGAGATTTCTTGTGAACAATGTGTAGAAAAGTAAGAAAATTTCTTCAGTCAGATTTTGTGGCGAGAAAGAACTTCAGCCTCTTCAATATCATGAACCTCTATCGCCACCTTTTAAAGCCAATGTTTTGGATGACAACACTGGTAGTGAAAAAGAAGATTCTGAGATTCATTCCATGTATATACGACTCCCTCAGAATAAGAGAAGGAAGATCACTAAGAAACATGTTGATCGAGATAATATAGTCATCCAGGATTAATCAAGTGCCTGTGAATCCACCAATTCCCCTGAAGGAAGGACAAGTGGCTGATTTTTCGATTTTTTAGGACAATGTTGTCGATTATCATGAATCTTTTAAGAAGCATCTTTCATCTTCTGTCACAGATATCTAGTGGATTGTTGGTATCTTCCATAGTTTGTTACAGGTTACTTCCCAAAAACCATGTGATGAAAATATTTTGGGAATTTTGTGAAAATATTGTCGGTATCAGTCGCTCCTGAGGATGCCTTTTAGTTTTGATTTGTAATCCCTGTTTTTTGGGATGTCTAACTTTTGTAACTATTTTTTTAATTATTATTTAAAGGGTAGGGAGGAGAAAATCGGCAAAAGAAGACCGGAGAAACTCTGATTGATGCAGAGATTGTAATTTTTTGCAACTTTGAAGTAATACAGTTAGTCCTTCTCTTCATTCCTCTTTTGTTAATTGATCAAATTTCTTTGATGAATGTTGATTTTCACTTCAGATTATTTATGAACACTATTTAATTTTTGCAATCAATAATCCATACATTGATCTACTGTAGTTTGGATTTGTCTTTACTCATGATCTGTGTGTCTTTTATATTTTAAGTGAATTTATTTAATTAAAACATTTATCTATTTCTGCAAATGATTAACATATTAAATTAATAAATTCATGTTAATTTTTCAATTAGTATTCCAGCTACAGGGTAATCTTGCATGTGCCTAATGATGCTTAAAACTCCTATCAGTGAATTTTCATTCCCTGATTGTGTTGTGGTTAAACCTGCATTAGTAACCTCGCTATACTCAATGTGCCAAATCAAATAAAAATTAGTAACCTCGCTATACTCAATGTTCCAAATCAAATATGCCACGTGTCACAATATGATCATTCCATGTGTCACCCTAGGATACTAGATATCAACATTATAACAAACAAAATTTATAGACCTTTTGCTTTAAAGACTTTGTTGGCAAGTAGAAAAATTCTCAGAGAAAGAGCGGACGTTCTTTCTCCAAGGTGTTCTATTTTACCATTCCCTCCGAAATGAAGGGTCGGCCGACCCTTCTTATTCCCAATATTATTTTCAGACTAGCTCGACACTGCAATAAGGGTCGGCCGACCCTTCTTAATCCCAATATTCTTTTCAGACTAGTTCGACACTGCAATAAGATTCAATCGATCCTTCTTATCGGAAAACGGAAGTCAGGCCAAACGGTGTTCTATTTGTACAATTCCCTCGTAATTGAAGGGTCGGCCGACCCTTCTTATTCCCCATAATATTTTCATAATAGCTCGACACTTTAAGAAGGGTTGGTCAATCCTTCTTGTGTTCCACATTATGGATATAGTTGAATTGTTGGATAAAGTTTTTCACAATTAACTACGAAAAGAAGGGGTGGCCGATCCTTCTTCAATAATTATGGTCTTTTACATCCGCAACCCGAAACCCACAATTCCAGATTACAGGAAGAGTCTTAAAATAGTTTTGTGCTAGGCGTTTCCGTAACCCACAACTCGCAATTGTGGATTGCGGGAAGAGTCTCAAAATAGTTTCGCACTTTGCATTCCCACAACACGCAACCCGCAATTACGGATTGCGGATTCTGAAAAGAATGTATATATTTATGAAATAAAACTCCACAACCCTTCTTTTCCTTCATGTTTAGGTTTTAACCGTCGATTTGTCTTGATCTTGCCGATGAGATTACATAGGGTGATTTAAATGAAGCTTAGATGTGTTGTAGGAACAACATATCCCATGTTCTAATGGAACACGGGAGCCCCAAGATTTTTAATGCAAAGGTAATGGTTTAAATTACTTTATGATTATGGGGGTTTCATCCTTATGCTTATTATGATTTTATTCCTTTGCATTGTTTGGATTTGATTAGAATTTTCCCTTTGAAAATTTCTATTTCTTTTCACTGTTTTAATGAAGTTGCGGGAAGCTTTGAGTTTTTTCACCAAGTCATTTTCATCCCGCAAGCTTGTCATTTATTTTTGGAAGTGTTGTCATCCCGCAACCTGCAAATTGCTTATTGCGGGAATACTTTGTAAATAGATTTTGAACTTTTTGTTCTCGCAACCTGCAACCCGCATTTGTGGATTGTAGATTGCGGGATCCTTTTGATAGTTTGTTTTCTAAGTTGCGATCCCACAACCCGCAACCTGCAATTACAGATTGCGGTTTGTGGGAACAATATACATAGTTCCAAAATAAAACTCCCCCAACTTGACCCTGCATCCCGCAAGATTTAATCTCAAGCATTGATTCATTTTCAACCTACAGTCTAGATTTGGCCCATCGAAAAGCAATAAATATGTGAATTTCCCTATTTTTCCTTATCATTTTTAATTTTAGAGATTACCTTGCTGCTTGAATTTTACTGCGAAGTTTTTGCCAGGTGTCTGTTTCCCATTACTTTCAGCTGAAACAAGTTTGTTTTAGTCATTCCTCTTATTCAATTATTTACTGTTTTGAGATTTTGAATTGTTTTTATTTTCATTTTTGTTCATTCATTTATCAGAAAACCTCCAGTTTCAAATATGTCACGAAATACACGATGTAAAACTCCTCAGAAGGATTTACTAAACAAAGACCCGAATTTTGGTATTTTCTCGGACACTAGTGATAAAATATCTAAAACCTATCAGATAGACTGGTCCAAAATCTACTCAATTTTTTATAATGATGACATATCAGACATTCAGAATGACCAGCTGGTGTATGAGAAAATTAGGGATTCCTAGCTTCATGCCATTGCTGCCAGACCCGCTATCTTGCCTTATACTGATGTGGCTAAATGGATTGTGGACCATGCTAACCCTAAAGACCGATCATTTAATGACAATGCAGGGTCACAATTGGATACCTTCCACCCTGAGGTTTTCGTCAGAGCTTATGCTCTTAAACCGTCTATGCAACTCCTTGATGTTGAGTTCATAGAATCCTCTAACACCAGGTACAATTTTAACAAAATGTTGAAGTCATGGATGAATAAACCTAACAGTTTCATCCCTAGGGCTGATAACTTGTACCCAGTTTCTTGGTTTAGAGAACCTTATTCCCTATTGGCTACCATGCTATGCGGACCGTATGGTCTCCCAAACTGTTCTGTATTTAAAACTGAGTGGGCTCCTATAGCCCATCATGTTCTAACAACTGGTGAGTCATTCCCTTGGGCGTCTATCTTGTCTTTCGAATGCAAAAGAACCATTCAAGCATATCAGAAGGAAACGGCTATGAGGAAGCCACATTTCTTCTTTTCAGCTTTTGTCATTGATATATTTTGTGCAGAATTCCAATATCCCAACATGGGATGGAATTGGGCTCCATCAGCTCCTCCTATCCATATTTATCATTCAGCATTATGGGAGAACAATTATATGACTTTGATATATGACATTTGTGATCACTTCCTTAGAAGTATTTACTTCAAAATCTTCAGAGAGCAGGCTCTTGCTTTCTTAGTTGATTCCAGAACCTTCATTGCCACAATTGGTGACTGTTATGTGTGTGAATCCTTCTCATATTATGTCATAGTTTGGGGAAGTAGTACTATACATATCCTACCCAGGATAGTTCCTAACAGATTGGTCATTGAATAGGTCTCCTATCAAACTGTTATCGATGGTGTGTATTTAAATCTATCTAGTCCTAAGAGGAAGGCGTGGCCTAAGTTCCCCTTGAACCTTGGGCCAACCATCCCAACTTCAACTTGGGCCATAGTGTTGGGTGACAAAATTGCTGCTTTAAAATTAGGTTATGCTTCCAAAAGAAGACATGATCCTAAAGGTATTCTGGATGCCCATTTCAAGCAAAACCATGTGAAGGGAGGATATGTTCATGAAAAAGTTCCTGATGACTCCATCTATCGGGGAGTAAATACCTTTTCTGAATTCTTGACAAGGGCTAAGAGTAAAGATGAACAGAACCATATCATGCAGTATCAACATGAGCTTAAGACTGAGCTTTTGAGCTACAAAGCAATGGACCTAAAGCTCATTGAGCAAGCAAGAAAGGATAGAGAGGAGAAAGAAGCTCATAAAGCAGCTGATCCACTAATGGTGACCTGCAGTGAAGGGGATAAAGGAAAAGGTCTCATGGAAGATGCTCCAGAGGTAAATACTAATGAACAAATGAAGGTATTGATGCAAGCATCACAACAATCAAAACAGAAGTTAGCTCAGATGACTTTGATGCTAAAAGGTCAAGTAGTTGCAGCTGCTAAGCTTACTGCTGATATTCAAGTGACTGATGCAGTTACTCAGACTTGTCATGATCAAGTGATGGATGTTACCAAGCCATCCAAAAGGCATAAAACTCAGACTTCTGTATCTCAAATCCCTATCTTATATATTATTGACAATGATGTTGAAGATGAGGTATATTCTTTTCTTCCTGTGATTGAGGAAGTAACTGAAACTTCACAACCAATTACAGATTTATTGAATGCTATTGAGGTGGATGATTTTGTCCCAGACCATCAGTTTCTTGAAACTACCCCTGCTGCTAACACCACATCCTCAGCACTTCTACTTTCATCTATTGAAATTCTTTCAACTTTATTCTCTCAGGTAACACCTCCATTCCCCATATCCCAACTTTTCCATACTCTAACTACCATCACTGCTTCATTCCCAACTAGCTTGGTTCCACTTCCTATTTTTCCATCTACTATTGCAGAGATCTAGTCTTCGAGTGTCCCTCTACAATCATCTCCATTCATTTTATCACCACCAGCTACAGATGAGAAGACTCCAGTTCCTCCTTCTTCATTACTAGATGATGATATCCAAGTTCCACTTTCTGAATCCTTCACTTCAATTCCTTCTCCAACTTCTGTACCAACGGTTATTCAAAATATCCCGTCCACCCCAACTACTTTCCAAATAACTATGTCTAAACCTGCTCCTACCACTACTCAGACATCTTCATTGGTTTCAACAATAAATGTGACTTCAATATTTACTGAAATGGTAGCTGAGTTTGAAGAAGACATTGTAGTCCCTCTTGGGGATTACTTCTATAGCAGAGCTTACAAGGCACTGGTAAGAAAAGGTAAGAAGAGAAGCAGGGATCAAGGTGGATTGAAGGCACCGACTCCTAATCAAATAATTTGGACCAAGCAATCTGATGACATACAACGAGAAACATTGGATGCTATTGCAGCCATGGGTTCATTTGCAGGTGCAAACTATGATTCAGTGACAACACTGAATAGGGATATTGATTTAAAGAAAGAAGAGATAAACAAGCTTGAAGAGAAATTGGCCAAAACCAATGAGGAACATGAATCTTATGTTACTGATCTCAGGAAGGTATCTAAAGTTATGTTTGAAGATTTGCAGTTGAAAAATACCTCTCTCCAGGTTAAATTACATGATGCAGAAGTTGTAAATGTTGCCAATACACAAAGGATAGCTGTGCTAGAAAAATAATGTGAGGATGCAACTACAAGTGCAGCCTCCTCTGCATTCTCTAGGTTTTCCCAGCTGGAGTTTAAGGATTTGGCCATTTAGGTCAATGATGAATGTTGCAATCTGCTAGTTGAATTGTTTCACACCTTGAATGATATCCAAGAGACTTATATTGTTTTTGGGAAGATGTCTGTTACTCTTGATTAGCAGGTAGCTAAAAGACAGCAATCCTTTAAGGCCAATGAAGATATTATGCAATGGCAGAGTGACATTAATGAGAGACCTGAGAATATTCCTACTCTCACTAGTTTCCTACTGAAGAAAATCAGAACTGCGTTGTGTTCTTGGGATGATCTAAATGATATCGTTGGAGACACTATCTAGAAAACACAAGGTGTTTGCGTAAGGAGATGGTACATTGTGGATAGCATCATGGAGAAGTTGCAGCTCCCTACCATGGACCTCATTGAAAGCACTTGTCCACCGAAGTTGATTCTAGAACAAGTTGAACGTCGATGCGAGGAAGCTAAAGAGAAGATCCAGCACCTCGAGCATATCAAGATTGATGATGTAGATCAGTTAATCAAGAAACCTGTTGCCATTGAGGGAATGATCCACATTTTTATTGGTATTTGGCATAATTTGGCTAAAAACGAGCTGGAAACTTTTACGTGTGATGCCTAGCTAGGGATTGAGTCGGTCAATTATCCAAATATAGATGAATTGTTAGAAATTGCAGCCATGTGGCAAGATTTTCTTGGCCATTAGCCTAGTTCAATTTTGAAATCCTTGTTTTTTTTGGGAATTTATCCTTTGTAACAAAATTGTAATTATTATTTAAAGGGTAGTTCTCTCATAGGCTAGGGATGATAGAATTTGGAGGATAAAATCAGCATAAGAGATTGGGAATACTCTGGTTAATGCAGGGCTTTTAATTTCTTGCAAACTTTCAGTAATATAGTTATGTTATTCGCTTGCATACTCTTTTGTCTATTAATCAAATTTCTTTGATCAATATTGATTTTCACTTTCAGGTTGTTTATCAATACTATTTAATCTTTTGCAATCTATAATTATATTGATCTACAGTTTTGCTTTTTCTCTGCTTATGATCTATGTATCCTTAATGTTTTAAAAGAATTAATTCAATTAAAACTTTTGGCTATTTCTGAAAATGATTTTTACAGAAAATTATAACGAAGTTTCTATTTACCTGATTTGTAGTGTCATCTTTAAAATTCGTTAAGGAAATTCTACTCATCAAATCAACCATAAAAACACCATCTTCATCCCCAACTACTTCTCATTCTCCACAAACTGCAAGCTATAGTTCTCATTTGGATCCCCGCTGATATAATATCCACGTTGTTGGTTCAGAAAACGCAGGAACTTAAAACAGTCCCCAAACTTTAAATGCTACCATTAATATCCTTAATATTCATTTAAACAATCTCTAAACTAATTTTAAAAATCAAATATGACACATGTCACAATATAAGCATTCCATGTGTCGCAAAATTTATAGAAGTTTTGCTTCAAATACTTTGCTGGCAAGTAGAAATATTCTCAGAGAAAGAGCGGCCACTCTTTCTCTAAGGTGTTCTATTTTTACAATTCCCTCGTAGATGAAAGGTTGGATGACCCTTCTTAATCATAATATTCTTTTCATAACAGTTCGACACTGCAAGAAGGATCGGTCGATCCTTCTTGTATTATCCATTATAGCTATAGCTTTATTGATGGATAAAGATTTTGACAATTAACTACAAAAAGAAGGGGTGGCTAGTCTTATCGTAAAATGGAAGTATGGACAAACCATTTTTATATGATATAACTTCCAAGGTGTTCTATTTTTACAATTCCATCGTAATTGACACTGCAAGAAAGGTCGGTCGACCCTTCTTATTACCAATATTCATTTCTTAATATTTCGACACTACAAGAAGGGTCGCTCGATCCTTCTTATGTTCTCCATTATGGATATAGCTGAATTGTTGGATAAAGGTTTTCACAATTAACTATGAAAAGAAGGGGCGGCCGATCCTTCTTGTCGGAAAAGGAAGTCGGGACAAACTATTTTTATATGTTATAAGTTCCAATGTGTTCTATTTTAACAATTCCCTCGAAATTGAAGGGTGGACTGACCGTTCTTATTCCCAATATTATTTTCATCATAGTTCGACACTGCAAGAAGGGTCAGTCGATCCTTCTTGTGTTCTCCATTACTATTGGGCATTGGTCATAAATGAATCCAATATCAATTTTAGCAAAAAATTGGTGAATACTTAGATGCGGTTAACCAGAGCATAAACATATGAATTCTGATTTTATATTACTTTCATCAAAGCATGAAGAATAACACAATGGAAAAGATTTAGTGGAAATAACAATTAACAAAGAAAGAAAGGAAATTTACACACACATAATTTATGGCAAATAACAATTAACACGGAAAGGAAGGAAATTTATAGACAGTCTTTGCTGGAAATAACAATAACAGAGAAAGGAAGGAAATTTATAGACAGTCATTAATGAATAGTTTTTTTATCAGTGGTACAATTATATTCAACACATTCCATGTATAATTTCAAAAACAAGTGACTCATGCATGCCTTCCCAAACACACTATAATGCTAATTAAAATTTAACATTGATCAACACGATGGTTTGACATGTTCTCTAAAGTGGTTGAACGGAGAACCTAGTTGGGCGGCCGGCCTAAGATCCTCCAACATCTCCCCCACGAACAATTTGTTTCTTCATCCGGAAGAAATTAGAAAATAACTAGAGTTGAATGAACTATGAAAGCACAGTCCTTCTTCCTTCTACTTGGCACAGTAAGAAGAAGTTGACAGCATGGTCTGGTACTAAAAAAACATTTGACGACTGCTGCAACTGTTGACGATCGCATGTAATGACGGCTCCATCCCATCCTTACATCCATCGATCGCAGATCTATCTCTCCGGTCATGTTGTCAGGTCGAATTATTGCTTGTCATCACATGTATTGTTCCATAGTTTCATATTCTTGTTTGATGTTAGTGATTATACATTTTGCGGGCGAATTCATGTCCTCTGTCAGACAAAGACGGCTCCATTCCGTCCATATATCCAAGGGAGTCAATTTTGAAATGCTCATATATCATGACGAGAACTAGGGAGCGATCATAAGACTCAAGCATTTCTCATAAAACAACAAAGGACAGAGAATAGAGGAACCAAAGAAAATTCCATAGCTTCCTGGACACACAGATGGATGGATGGGGAATGGTAATTATCACAGTATGGCGAGATCATGGTGGTCATAGATATCATCTGTAGCGACTACATATTTTGTTGGAGTAATCGTACACGTATCACTCCAATCGATTCCTTGAAAATCCAACGGCCAACATGCCTGCTGTCAGCACTTTAAATGGCCTACAACAGGTGTAATAATATTCGCCGTAAGTTTTAGCCTATGTGAATCAAGTATACCATATATTAAATTGTGCAATTACTTCCCATGATTGTTTTTAAGAAACGAAATTGTTTATGTGAATCAAGTATACCATATATTAACCCCGGATGCAGGTGTCACCATTATACAAGGGGCCACGTGCCAGATGCAGGCGTCACCATTATACAAGGGGCCACATGCTGGACATGAGGAGGGCACGTGGGGGAGGAGCCTCGACCCAATCGCCCATAACATGACACGTGTGCCCCATGCAATATACCACCTCCCTCGCTTCCACCTGCCTGCCCTCACATGTGCGGCTTTATGGCTCCTTCTCGATCCTTCGCTTGTAGAATTCACACTTTCAAGGTTGATTTGAAATTCACACTTTACTTTGAAATTTTCTTGAATTTTTGAGTGTTTTTGAGAGTTGTGGAAAGCACTAATTTTTTCCAAAAGTCAGGTTCTTTCTGCAACCCGCACGGAATCTTCGTTTTTGGTTTTGAAACATTTTCTTTCCACAACCCGCAATCCTTAATGCAGACTATGGATGCAGAAATATTCTTCAATAATTTTACACCCGCAACCCGCAATAGCGGATTGTGGGAAGAGTCTTAAAATAGTTTTGCACTTTTAATTTCCACAACCCGCAATTCGGACTATGGCTTGCAGAAAGAATGTATATATTTATGAAATAAAACCTCGCAACCCTTCTTTTCCTTCCCGCATGTTTAAGTTTTAACCGTCGATTTGTCTTGATCCTACGGATAAGATTACACTGGGTGATTTAAATGAAGTTTAGCTTGTCTGTTTTCTCCTCTACCATTTTTAAAAATTGCAATTAGACTCCTAACTGCGATTTTCACCTTCGGCCAAATTTGAAGTCATAGTCATTGATCCGACTAATCCATAATGATAAGTTGTTTAGATTTGATATAATTAAAATTGTACTCCATCTTAATCCAAATTTTGTGGGTGCATGCTATATGTTATTTCATTACAGATGTGATAATTGCATCTCTCATACCCAAAGGTTTTAATCATGGCAATTCATTACAGTTTATCGTTATGGGATCTTTATTTCTCTTCTTAAACACAAAGACTAATATGGGAAATTTGCTAGTCGTCATATTCCATAGAAAAAGTCTTGTTATTAAATTTCCATAGATTTTCTTCTAACATTTACATGCTGTGAACTGAACAAGATGTAGAAAGAACTTAATAAATTAATAAATTCATACATATTATTTTTGCAAATGGCTAACATAAATTGATAAATTCATGTTAATTTTTCAATTAGCATTCCATCTACAGGGTAATCTTACATGTGCCTAATCCTTAAAACTACTATCAGTTAATTTTCATTTCCTAATTGTGTTGTAGTTAAACCCACATTAGTAACCTCGCTATACTCAATGTGCCAAATCAAATAAAAATTATTAAACTCGTTATACTCAATGTGCCAAATCAAATAAAAATTAGTAACCTCGCTATACTCAATGTGCCAAATCTGCAAATATGCCATGTGTCACAATATGATCATTCCACATGTCACCCTAGGATACTAGATATCAACATTTTAACAACAAAATTTATAGACGTGTTGCTTTAAAGACTTCGCTGGAAAGTGGAAATATTCTTAGAGAAAGAGAGGTTGCTCTTTCTCCAATGTGTTCTATAGTTACAAGTCCCTCTTAAATGAAGGGTCGGTCGACCCTTCTTATTCCAAATATTCTTTTCATAATAGTTCGACACTGCAATAATGGTCAGCAGATCCTTCTTGTGTTCTCCATTATAGCTATAGTTGAATTGATGGATAAAGGTTTTGACAATTAACTACGAAAAGAAGGGGTGGCTGATTAACTTGTTATTCAAACAATGACTATATATTTTAGACATTGAAGTTTTCGCCTTAAAATTTTGAACATTTACAAATGAAAATTGCTTTTTTTATTTGAAATTCACACTTTTCAAATTAGAAATTGCATTTTTTATTTTAAATTCACACATTTCAAATCAAAATTTGCATTTTTTGATTTAAAATTGACACATTTCAAATAAAAATTTTCATTTTTTGATTTAAAATTCACACTTTTCAAATCAAAATTTGCATTTTTGGATTTGAAATTCATACTTTTTGAATTGGAATTCACCCATTTTGAATTGAAATTCATAGTTTAATAACAAAAAACTGCAAATTTAAGGTTCATATGTAGTAAAAAAACACACTATTCGAATAGAAAAACACACTTTTCAAATCAAATAATGCCACTTTCAGAACTCGTTTTCGCACTTTAGAAAGGTTGATATTGACACTTTCAAAGTCTAAATTCACACTTTTTTGGTCCAAAATTTGCCTTTTCTTGAATGTTTGCGGTATTTTTAACTTTGTTCGAATTTTCGTGTAACAACTGCTAACATGGCCGTATTTTGCTACTATGGTATAAACAAAAAAAACACACCAACTACATGGGAGAAACAACCCCTGATCACTAGAGAGCTTAACAGCATTATAGTAAAATATAAAGCATTTCCCGAAAACAACCTTGAGCATTTACTTCTCGTGCATTCGTGGTAGCATCAGGAATACGGAGGCCCATGGATTGCAGTAAGAAGTCCATCTTTCGGTGCAAATCCCTGGTTTCGTCTTAAAGTGAATTATGCACTGCATCCGCTTTTTGCATACGGTCCGTAAGAGCATACCCCACCAAGTTTTTCATTACCAAGTAAAGGGCAATAGTTCGCTCGTACAGGGTTAAATGACCATCAGTGTTCCCCGGGTCCATGGCCTCCTAGAATTCGAGCTCTCGGATATCCTCTTGCAGAGTATATTTACCAAGATGTTCTTCTGGACAGTCATGGTAGCATTAGGAATATGGACGCCCGTGTCTTGCAACAAGAAGTTCATCTTCTGGTTCATCTCCCTGGTTTCGTCTTGAAGCTTGTTTTGCACAGCATCCTCTTTTTGCATATGGTCTGTAAGAGCATACCCCACTAAGTTTTTCACTAACCAGTAATAGGCAACAGTTTGCTCGTACTAGGTTAAACGGCCAGTAGTGCTCCAGGGGTCCTTGACCCAATTTCCCATCTTCCGGCTTTCCTCTTGTAGGGTATCTTTATCAAGATTTTTCCAGAGCTCCTGCTCCACACCTTGGATTTCCTTTTGCACTTCAAATGATAGATCCATTTGGAAAATCCTACATTGCATCCAAACTATCCTATGAGCTGAAGAGACTCTCTGACTATCCAAAAGGATTTGTTCCCTGTTTAACCTCCTCCTCTTCACCTCTTCCTCCTGACGATGCTCATCCATAATGCTCGTCGATGTGAAGTTTACTTGTACAATTACATTCCATTTCCTCGTCAATGTCATGAAAAGGGATGGAATTTCAAATTTTATGTACCTGTCAATTAAAAATTTGCTGACGGGAACATGTTCTTAGAGCCTGTCATTTTACGTTTTATGTAACAATAGTCAAACAATTCGTGTGCAAATGATCATTCCAGGAAAATATGTTGAATCTTTAATATCACGATAATGACACAACAGTCTAATAATTTGGGGCTTGGGATGGAACCATAGTGGGATCGCCAAGCTCCTTGACATTATAATAAATATGTAGCAGCAAGGCATGGCATTAATAGGAAGCCTAGGTCGCCCAATCATCCCATATTCCCAACAAATAAGAAAATACAATAACTTAAGCAATAACTAGCAATTTGAGCATGCGTTGGCAAAGATATCTTCTTTCTAAAAGCAATGAAATTACTTAAATTAATGTATCATGGAGAATTCTCATGAAAACAAGCCTTTCTTTCAAAAATCAATGAAGGCACAATAGAGTTCATCCTATCCCTATTGAATGCAACATGCAAAGTCATAGAATATTGGAGCAGTCAAACACAAAGGTCGATCCCACAGGTGGTCACCATATATATATATAAAAGATAATAGTGATAAAATGGGTATATCAGCCTCAAGAGCCTCTGTCCGTGGCGTCGTCATGGTAATTTCAGTTCAAGCAATGATCCCATAGTTTTCTGGGTAAATAAATCAAATATATGGAGAATTTCCAGTCCGGCATGCTAAAAGGAAGTGCATATATGCTAACAAGCAATGATCCAAGCAATAATTTACTACTTTCCAAAATCATCAATATAGAACCCTTAAGCCATACGAAACTTGAAAAAAATTGACATACCTCAAGCAAGGTGATACTATTTTTTTATTTACATCAAAGTTGGTACAGAATGCCACACTACACTCAGGTCACAAATGCATCTACGAATCACACTGTACTCAGGTCACAAGCGCATCAAACAAGCATAAATATGATGAAAATTTTTAATTCATTTAACCATGTAAATATTCCCAATCTTAATTACTAAACTTCTTAATAAATGCAACAAGTACCAATGAAGCTAGTAATTTTACTACTGTACTATTTGTTTACGACGGATAAGTGAATTAATTTTGGTGGAAGTTGATTTGATGGGTTTAAATTATGCATGCCTATACACAGGTAAATTTCAAGCAGACCTATCAAATATGTTCCAGTGAAGCAAATATGTTCTACACGCTGTCAATTTCCAGGCCTAAATAGTCTCATGAACTGCTAGATAATTGTACAATCACTCGACAAAATCTACAGAGATGATATCTTACTCCAGCAAAATCTACAGAGATGATATCTTACTCTAGCAAAATCTACAGAGATGATATCTTACTCGAGCAAAATCTACTGTGATAATTACCGTTCCCCATCCATCCCATCCTTCTTCATTACTAATTTTGGAAAAATAAATATTTATAAGTTTTAAATCCGGAATAAAAAATTAGTAACCTCGCTATACTCAATGTGCCAAATCAAATAAAAATTAGTATCCTCGCTATACTCAATGTGCCAAATCAAATAAAAATAAGTAAAATCGCTATACTCAATGTGCCAAATCAAATAAAAATTAGTAACCTTGCTATACTCAATGTGCCAAATCAAATATGCCACGTGTCACAATATGATCATTCCACGTGTCACACTAGGATACTAGATATCAACATTTGAACAACAAATATTATAGATGAGGCCACTCTTTCTCCAAGGTGTTTTATTGTTACAAGTCCCTCCTAAATGAAGGGTCGGCTGACCCTTCTTCTTCCAAATATTCTTTTCATAATAGTTTGACACTGCAGGAAGGGTCAGATGATCCTTCTTGTGTTCTCCATTGTGGATATAGCCAAATTGATGGATAAAGGTTTTGACAATTCACTACGAAAAGAAGGGGCGGCCGATCCTTCTTGTATTAAAATCAGCAAAAAAAGACTGGAGACACTCTAATTGATGCAGAGATTGTAATTTTTTGCAACTTTGAAGTAATACAATTAGTCCTTCTCTTCATTCCTCTTTTGTTAATTGATCAAATTTCTTTGATGAATGGTGATTTTCACTTCAGATTATTTATGAACATTGTTTATTTAATTAAAACATTTATCTATTTCTGCAAATGATTATCATAAATTAATAAATTCATGTTAATGATTAACATAAGCTATAGGGTAATCTTGCATGTGACTAATTATCCTTAAAACTACTATCAATGAATTTTTCAATTAGCATAAACTACTATGTGCCAAATCAAATAAAAATTAGTAACCTCGCTTTACTCAATGTGCCAAATCAAATATGCCACATGTAACAATATGCTCGTTCCATGTGTCACTCTAGGATATTAGATATCAACATTTTAACAAAAAAAATTATAGACATTTTGCTTTAAAGACTTTGCTGGCAAGTAGACAAATTCTCAGAGAAAGAGCAGTCGCTCTTTCTCCAAGGTGTTCTATTCTTACAATTCCCTCCAAAATGAAGGGTCAGCCGACCTTCTTATTCCAAATATTCTTTTCATAATAGTTCGACACTGCAAGAAGGGTCAGTCGATCCTTCTTGCATTATCCATTATGGCTATAACTAAATTGATGGATAAAGGTTTTGAAAATTAACTACGAAAAGAAGGTGCGGCCGATCCTTCTTGTCGTAAAACGGAAGTCGGAACAAACCATTTTTATATGATATAACTTCCAAGGTGTTCTATTTTTACAATTCCCTTGTAATTGAAGGGTTAGTCGACCCTTCTTATTCCCCATATTATTTTGATAATAGTTTGACACTGCAATAAGGGTCGCTCAACCCTTCTTATTACCAATATTCTTTTCATAATATTTCGACACTGCAAGAAGGGTCAGTCGATCCTTCTTGTGTTCTCCATTATGGATATAGCTAAATTGTTGGATAAAGGTTTTCACAATTAACTATGAAAAGAAGGGGCGACCAATCCTTCTTGTCGGAAAAGAGAAATCGGGACAAACCATTTTTATATGTTATAACTTAGTGGATTGTGTTGTTATTCAAACAATGATTGAATATTTTAGACATTGAACTTTTCACCTTAAAATTTTGAACATTTACAAATGAAAATTGCAATTTTTAAATAAAAAATTGCGGTTTTTTATTTAAAATTCACACATTTGAAATTCAAAATTGCATTTTTTGATTTGAAATTCACACTTTTCAAATCAAAATTTGATTTTTTTATATTTGAAATTCACACTTTTCAAATCAAATTTTGCATTTTTTTATTTGAAATTCACACTTTTCAAATCGAAATTTACATTTTTTGATTTGAAATTCACACATTTCAAATCAAAATTTGCATTTTTGGATTTGAAATTCACACTTTTCAAATCAAAATTTGCATTTTCGTATTTGAAATTCACACATTTTGAATTGAAATTCATGGTTTTATAACAAAAAAACTGCAATTTTAAGGTTCATAAGTAGTCAAAAAAGACACTATTCGAATAGAAAAACACACTTTTCAAATCCAATATTTCCACTTTCAAAACCCGTTTTTTCACTTTAGAAAGGTTGATATTGACACTTTCAAAGTCTAAATTCACACTTTCTTAGTCCAAAATTTGCCTAATTTGTCCAAATTTAATGAAATTGGCGTTTTACCACCTTGATATTCGAATCATGTCTATTGTAGCATTATTCCTTGATATACAGATTAATGAAACACGTGTAATTATTCTGCTCCTATCTGAGTTCTATTGCATCTATGTTCTGCTGCTCCATTCTGCACTCTTCTTCTATTTTTCTACAGTTCTTTTTTTTGAGGTATACATAAGCTCTTAGATCTGTTGTGAGGATTTTCACATTTAATCCCTCAAATGAAACCCAAATTAAATCATTAGTTAAAAATAAGGACAATGATATAGCTCTTGTAAGAAAGAAAATGAAGATGCCTAACATATAAACAGTGCAAACTGTTGAGTTAAAGCAAGTACAAATGGAGAAAGAAAATATATATGCCAGTATGATGCAATACAAGAAGATAGAAAAAGAAAGGGAAATCCGAATCAATGAACTTGAACTTGAATCAACCTCTCTGAAATTGCAAAGCACTAATCTGGAAGTTGAACAGATCCCTCAACTAGAAGCCCATGTAGTACAAGCAGAAAATAAACCAGAGGTAGAAGTAGAAGTAGCTACAAAAAAAACTAAGAGGCCAGTTACAGGTCCTGAAACAATTGATTTGATGGATGAAGACAATATAGTTCATGAGGAAAATACACAGCCAATTCAAGAAGAAGATGATAAATATATAAAAATAAAATAGTTGGAGATTGATCTAAATAAAAAGGATGGATGAATCCTAATATTGGAGGGATAGGTAAGCAATCAAGAAGATGGTATAGCTGATTTGGAGATTGATATTACTAAGATAAAGAGTCAAGTTACAAAATTAGAATTAGATGTTGAGGGAGAGCAGCTTTTGAAGAGAGCTACTCAAACACTATGGGACATAATAGCTCAATGGTTTCTAAAGAAGTGGGATTACTTTAAAGTAATCCAAGATGAATTAGAGATGGCCACATAATCTTGAGAGGAGGACACATATGTGGGAAAGAAACTAGAGAAAATACCAAAGAAGGAAGGTCAACTAGAACATCTTGAAATTGATAATAGTCTAACTCAGAAAATAAAAAAAAACTAGGTTGATGATAATGAGCCAAAATTATTTGGTAAGGATGAAAGATAATATAAAGTAGTTGACACATGAGATTTGTACTTTCAAGCGACTATTAAAAGGACTGATCAACCTTGGATTCATCTCTCCATCCATAATTCAGCTATATACAGTTAGCTAGTTTACCCCAAGGAATATTATAAAATCTGGTTTACTCAAAAGAGAGATGAAATAACTCAAGAAGCTATAGAAGGATAATTCGATGGGGAGCAACCTATGGATAGGCTTACGAATGGTTTTTTCTATTGGTGAAGAGTATCACCAGGAAGTTGGGGTGAATTTCATATGAAAAAACCACCAATGTTGAGATATCACTTGAGGCCCTAAAGTATCATAGACTCCCTATAAGGAAAGAGTGGAAAATAAGTGGTCGAGTATCGCAAACTATTCTTTCCACCCAAAGCACGAGCAATAGGATAGTCACCGGGGTTGTCAACAGTTCAACCATTGAGTCAAATAGTAGGACAACCCTTACAATAGATTCTTGGTCAGTTTTTCAATCATCCCACTCCCCAAGCTGTTTTTATGCCACTAGGAGGGAAAGATAACATTCAGATGATGCGCGAGATGAGTCATGCAGGTACACATGAAGTAAGCCAAGCAACAAATCATTGAAGTGGATAGCCAAGTGCAAGGCCAAGTGTCTACATGAGAGGCCAAACACATCATCCACAAGAAAGGTGTAAAATGTAATGAGAAAATCTCATTTACTCAAACATCCACTTCATAAATGACAAATAATCCATAAATATGAATTTATATAAAATATGATAAAATAAGATATGATATGAATTACAATTGAGGGCCCGTTATTTATATTTTGGCGGAATACCCGTTCACTAATAGTCATTTCTTTTTGGAAAGACATTATATATATATATATATATATATATATATATATATATATATATATATATATGTTGATGTTTATTATTGTTATTATTATTTTATTCATAACATTCCCTTCCCCTTAAACATGATTTGTCCTCAAAGCATATTTTATTGTATGACTTTGTTCTCTTGCTCCTAACGACTTTTAATGATGTTGTGAGATTGGAACTACGATGCTTGATGAAATGAAGCGGTATAATCTTTGGATTGCTAAACTAATGTGTTGCATTTTTGGGAAGTGATCCATCCCAAATCTACCTTCATTGGAATTGTTTGATGATCGATTGCTCATACAAAACTTCTTAATTTAGGCTTCCATAAAAGTTGTCGATGTTGTTTTCGTTCATTTTCAATGTTGTAGTTGGTTTTTCTATAAGAAGAACCCTTCTTATTTTTTGCTTTACTTTTATGTTGTTATATCGACTTATGTGATTTGGGAGACGATAAGGAATTCCAGTCGTTTGTTGAACCCTCGTAGAAATTTCAATTGTTTGTGATTCACACGATTTACTGGTTGATAATAAATTTGAGGATTTTTCTAACTTCTCATTTTTTAATTTTTTTATTTGTTCAGTCAACCCTTGATTCAAAGTTTTTAAGCGAGAATTTTCTTCATTTTTTTCTAATAGATTCTTACTGAATAATTTTTGGAGATCCACTTCCTTTTGGTGGAAGTTCTCTTGGATTTCTTCTTGCGATCTTTTTTCCCTTTTTAATTTCTTAATCTGTGCGATCAAGTCTTGACTTTGATTCTTCAAACGTGTAATTTCTTCATCCTGACTGGCAACAATATTTTCAATGTCTTTCTGGTTCTTTTGTTTAGACTTTTGATTACCCTATGAAATCATCTTTGATATATCCTTGAAGTCTTCAGATGTTGGAGCTTCTACATCTGACTTCATTGTAATATCTTGAAATGTGATTCTCTTATTCTTATAGGAAAATGTCATAAAATTATTTTCAGCATTTAAGATGAAGGTCCCCAATTTGTTAATCCAAGGTAACCCTAAAACTATGTCACCATCAAAGCTCCATTATGAACTAACAATTAATTGAGATATGACCATATAATCTCCAACATTCAATTCTTATCCACTTAATTGAAATTACTTCTTGTTCCAAAGGTCTAGCCTTTCACCTATATTTGATTCGGGAATCACTAAACAGTTAGCAAATTTAGCACTAATATAATTATTTCTTTCACTAGGGGCAATAGAAATGGTGCCATCCTTCCCTACAAGTGTCCCTTTAACTCTAAATAGTATTGAGATATTCATCAATAAGGTGCTAGGAAACCTTCCCTTCTTTTCAACATTACAACCCATCCTCTTGAATTTTCTTTAAAATTTATTCAATATCTCTTTCTTCTTTTTATAATAAACAATATTCAATATGATTCTTCTTGTAAAATATCTTCTTTTGATGCTCTTCTAACCTTATTTTCCCCTTAATATTTGTAAAATGGTGTAGATTGGGTGGTTGGGAGGAATGATTGTTACCTTCCCTACCTAGGTTCAAATCTCTATTTTTGTTTGTTGTTTGGAGAATAAACCCAAACCCACTTGTTAAGAAACCACGTGTGGTTTTGATTCATTATTAAGAAATAAATTACAATTGGCGGAATACCCTTTCACTAATAGTCATGTCTTTTCGGAAAGACATTATTAATTATTATTATTATTTATTATATATATATATGTTGATGTTTATTATTATTATTATTATTATATTCATAATATAAAAAGAAACACTTTTGAGAAAAAAAAAGTGTTAAAAGTAAAAGTCAATTTAGTAGAAATGAAAGTTAAAATGGCAAGAACAGGTGTAGAAGGAAATTACAAAACATCCAGATCAAACATAATTCAATTATAAGGTAGAAGGATATGAAAGAGTCATTGAACTCATTGTAAAAGGCTGGCAATTTTTAGAGGGACTATATCAGCTCTTTAATTAGATGAACCACTTGTCATATATATTTTTGTGTGAGATCAAACTTGGAGAGTGCTACATAGATGTTTTTCCTCTGTATTCTATATGTCTTCTATGTTATCTTACTATTCCATGTCTATGTATACTCTTATGAGATATCAATAAAGTTATAAGTAATAGATTCAACTCCATATTGTGTCAGTGATATGTTATTTGATGAATGTTGAAATTAATTATAGAGATTTCAAATCTTGGACCTCTTGTCCAGTTTCAAATCTTTTATGAGATGCAGCAGTATTTGAGGTCTTCTTTTATTGTTGTTTCCATGAATGTCTTACTTCCTGAAAACTCATAAATGAACTCATGCTTTACATACATTATGTTTACAAACTACTGAATTCTTTAAATCAAAGCTCTGTAAGTTTATGTTGTTGATTAGGTTTAACAGATTTCTTTTAGAAAATATGCTTAAAGATTGCTATAACATTAGAGTTTTGGCTACTTATCCTTTGTGTTTGGGTGTGATTCAAACTTCTCAATGAATTTATTAGATAAATGCCCCAAATATTTAGAAGAATCAATGATGAATTGATATAGGGATTTGTTGTAAACCAATGGAACTTCAAATCCATAAATGTTATTGACATCACATAGAGTTTAGAAATAAAAAAAAATTGGCAACATAATGTTTTACTATGTAGGAAAAAAACACATAGATAATGTGAAAAAAAAAATCATTTTGAGAAAACATTCTAGGTTTTGAAGTAAGACATAAAATTACTTCTAGCAAATGTGAAAATTTCCCCTTGCAAATCATCATTATCAATTTAAAAATTAAATTGTTATAATTTTTTTCAATAAAAATAATAAATTATTTTGTATACTTGATGATATAGTCCATAACATCCATGTTTAAATCCCTTATAGTATTAATATTATGATTTATCCATGTTTGGCCCCCAAAAAACAATAACACTGGAAGAAAAATGCAAATACCAAAATTTTGCAAGACAAAATTGAAAGATCGAGTTTGTGCGATGAAAAGGGAGAGAAGGATCGCCTATAGTATTAATATTATGCTTTAAACTCCATGTCTGTCCCAAAAAACAATAACATAGGAAGAACAATGCAAATACCAAAAGCCTCTAGGACAAAATTGAAAGATCAAGTTTGCCCGATGACAAGGGAGAGGAGACTCCCCTATATTATTAATATTATCCTTTAAACTTCACGTTTGTTAAAAAAAAACAATGACACGGGAAGAACAATGCAAATACCAAAATCCTTCAAGAACAAATTGAAAGATCAAGTTTGCTCGAGAGTGTATTGCATTTAGATGCATACAAACTATGAACATATACCCTTAGATCCCATTGAAAATTGGATAAAATGCTCATGTTGTTTGCGTTCACCATTATGCATAATTTTACTCATTCAATTCTTTCCAATCCTACCCATTCCAATTAGAAACACAACTGCTATGTTGCAACAAACAATTACAAGCTTCAACCTTCTTGCCATGATGGTCTCTAACACATAAACCCCATAGAACTCCATTACAAATAGGCTTTATGACATTTCAAAATCCTTCGAAATTTTAAAAATCATGCTGCAGTTAGACGCCTCAAAACACTGCAAACTCACCCTCTTCTTGGAATACTACCTTCTTCAATGTGATTAAAGGACAGAATGATAATAAAACAGATCATCCATTCTTTATATATTAGAGAGTATCAATTGCCTCCATGGCAATCATGAAATATGTATGGCAGAACAGAGTATAATGAGTTGGCTCGCCACACCAAACACGTTGGTACACTTCTGGTAGTAAATTCATGCGTTTGTCATGGAACAAGAAGCTTGTGGTGGTCACGAAAATGGTGCCTTTCCGAACACATGACGTGACCATCATTGCTTCTGCCACCGTTACATTCAAAATATAATATAGGAGATGTTATCATTTATAAATTTTGAAAGTTAATATAATATAGGAGATGTTATCATTTATAAATTTTGAAAGTTAATACAATATTTTATAATAGTAATATCATATATTTATTTAATATATATATAAATAAATAAAAGTATAAAGATGAAATTTGAAATGTATATAAAAGTTGTCTGAATTCTATTAATGTAAATATTAAAAACATTAAAACCAATTGAAAAACATTGAAATATAAGCAATTGATTTCAAGAAACACTGAAATAATATTGAAATGAAGGTAACAAATTGAAACCAATGTAATATACAATGAAACCATTGCATGAATACATTGAAAATGAAATCTTTCAATGCATGAATACATTGAAAATCAAATCAATGCATGAATACATTGAAACAGAACAAATGCATATAACATTGAAACCAATAACTCATATTTAAATGAATATTTTGGGAAATTATGCAAGTACAATTTATTTATATGTGAGTTTATCGGTTCTTTTATTTCTTTTGTTTGGAAGTTGGAGGTATCAAATGTCACTTATATAATTTCATTGTGAAATCTACTATTTCAAGGAACATATTAATCATCATCATATACTTTCTAAATATTTCTTTAAATTATAATTTAGTTCACTAATTAAAACCTTAAATATTGTTTTCTATTTTCAGTGAAGCATATTAAAACTTAAATGTACGTATATATACACAATGCAAAAAATATTATACCAATGCACAAACTAAAAAACTAAGATCAATGTACACAACATTAAAAGCAAATGTAAGCAACTTATGCAAATCAATGAAAAATACACTAAAATCAATTCACAAACAGTCAAATGAATGTTTTTATTTAAAGTTATATAAATATATTTTATTTATGATATCTAAGTACTTAATATAATAGGATAACAATGCGTTTTTATTTTTAAAATGAATATGCTTTTGAATTTATTATATTGTGTCAAAATTAGTTATTTATATCTTATGATAAAAAAACTTCGCATTGTTGTAGTTTATTGAGTTTTATAGTTGATCTATTTTTTAATTTGTGTAAATAATATTTTGATTTCATGTATTATATATAATTTCTAAATTTAAATTGTTTAGACATTTTGGAATATAAATTACAACTTTTGCATGTTAATTACATGATTTAAAAAAACATTGATCAAATAATTATTTGTTGATTCTCATGTGATGTGATAATATATTTTAATTAAATATACTTGTAAATGCAGATACTTTCCTCCTCCTTCAGAAACCTGTACATATTTTAGTCTCGCATAGAGTTTTATTAACACTCAATTTGTTATTATTAAATTCATATACTTATTATTTATTGTTCGTTATGTAAGTTAGTATGTGACAACATCTCCCCTTACTAAATTGTAGAGTTCTTCTTAACTTAATAATATAAAAATATTATATAAAAAATTAAAAAGAAATACTAAATAAATAAAAATACTAACAAATAAATATTAAATTTAAAAAATATCTATAAAATTTATATTTACAAAGATGATTGTTATTACTATTTATCAAAAGATTCTATAAATTTCCTTTCCAAATCAATCCATGTTCTCTTCAAATTTTTAGCCCTGTAAAATGTTCTCTTAACTATGCTTTGACACGATGGTCAACGGCTTCCTTGTGGGCTCTTAGTTGAAAAAACTTGAATGCGTGTGGGATGGGGTTTATGTGTGGATGAAGTATGTGCTCCTATTTCCTCCAATGTGTTAGTGGTATTTTTGAGGTGCTAATTTAAGTTATGATATATATGTTTATTTTTTTTAAATTTAAAAAGGAATTATTAATTAAGAATAATAATCCTACTTCAGAACTTGATACTAAAACAAGGTATTGTTGATTTTAACTTGATGTAAAATGAATATATTATTATACTTATTAAAAAGACCTTAATACAATTTAAACTTTACAAGAAATAATAACAATAAACTTTACAAGAAATAATAACAATATAGACTTTATGCTAACATAATACATTAGTGATGTAATATGATGCTATTATTATGAAAAAATAAATAATAAATAATAAAAACAGTTGCATGACATTAACATGATGCAAATATGACACAAATTGATTAAGACATTATGTATCTCGATGCTATCATGTTAAAATTATGATATAAGACTAATTGCCCATATAAAATTTCAATACCCAAATTGATGCATTGCAATGCTATGACACAACGTACATAATTATTACACAAAACTTACTCTCTAAGTGTTTTTTTCAATAATATGTGATGCAAAAAACCACTAACACTACATAGGAAAGGTTTATGTATTTTATTCTTCATTTCTAAATCAATTCCTTGTAGAGAGTGTGTTGAAAAAGACGACATGGTTTTGGTGCAAATTTTATGCAAAGAATGACGTTGCCTCAAGCATTATGTTTGTTTTGTACAAACATTTGTTTTTCAAAAAAAGTACATGAAAACAATTCTAGAGAATGGCATTGTAGTAACGATTCTTCCAAAACATGTAAAAATTAGAATGTCATCAAGATAAATAATGATATTATTATCAACCAGTAATCTTCGAGAATGAATTAAAGCATTAGTAATCTTCAAGAATGAATTAAAGCATTAGTGACATTGGAAGGCATAATATGTCACTCAACAAACCCATTTTATATTTGTATATCGTTTTCCATGTTCCTTCTAATTTGTTGCAAAAATCAATTAGAACTACTTTTAAAATTAATTATCACAGATAATTTGGTGGATTGAAATTGATAAAAGAAACATGAATAATGTAATGTCCTCAATTAAATAATTTCTAATTTGGTGGATTGAAATTGATAAAAGAAACATGAATAATGTAATGTCCTCAATTAAATAATTTCCAGATAAATAATTAACTTGTCCTATCCAATTCCTAAGGGTTATGTGTGAAAATTAAAATATTGATATTTAACCCCAAGGCGTATAGTTCCTCATGGAAATTCAAAATTCAAAATTGATTGTGGAAAATAGGCCAATAAATTATGGAAAATCATTAATTGCTCCAAAATGAAGTGGCATGGGGTCCTAGTTGAACTTGGGGGAGCATAAGTGGATATATGGGGTCCACATGAGGGAATATTCCTCCTTTACTCATGGAACCATCCTCAAATTCGAATTTGGAAGGATAAGTAACTCCCATGGGGAAGGTGAAGAGTCACAGGGCTATTTTTAGTCAATGATAGATTCTATGACAACCTATGACATATATGACAACTTATTACAAGAATCAATTTCCATGACAACTTATGACAGCCTATGACATGTTGCAAGTCCTAAATTTATCCAAGGAGGGAAGTAGAGGAGAAGGGTGGGCCCACATGCTAATGTAACTTCCCAAAAATCAAGCTAAGCCTCTCAAATTTGAATTCTCAAGGTAGATGGAGTTATTGTTTGGACAAATAACATTAGAGAGGAATTAAATGGATCCCAATGTCTCATTCTCTCATAAAAATAACATTTATTAATATTTTATTAAATATTTGTGAGAGAATTCTAGAATGAGGGGGAAATGCTCCATGAAGATTTATAAAAGGGATGAAGACACAAGTCAAAGAGATTTTGGATAATTGTTTTTGTTCTGCACTATTTGAGAGCTTAGATTTTCCATTGCATGGTGGGTGTTTACCTTCCTTGCCATTGATCTAGTTTCGGTGGTGAAAGATTCCACCCTAGCTAGTAGAGAGGAGGAGATCATCCAGATCTTTTCATTGTGCTTCATTGCAGCGGATTATTGAGGAGAGAAATCAATTTCAGATTTATCTACAGATATTTATTATAGGTTATATGTGCATATACAGTAGTGGGGTCGAATTCCTATCGTATGCAGTTTATTTGTATTGATTTAGAGCTTGGACCGGTGTTGGTGGGCCGAAATGTAGGTTCTATTTTTTATACTTATGAGAATTTATGGGTTGTGACACCTATTCCATTCCATTTAGAGAATCATTTCCAGTGGGAAAAACATTTTGTTTCACTCAAAAAGGTTTATGTATGCCCGATATATCATCATTTTACTAAATCTACTCTATTCAGCATCTCTTCTAGTGGAGGGGCGCACCACTACTTTTATATCTCTATATTTCTTGGATTTAGGGATTCTGTAAGAGACATATATTGATTTAATCATTATATTTACTATCTCCATATAGTCATAATAAAAATTTACATATATTTTCATCATATGGTGTTCAATGTTCAAGCTTATGGGTGATTTATGTGCAAATCTGCTAGTATCATTAAGCAATATTAACACAATGTGTATTAAATTTTAATATCAACTCCCTGAAGTCTATTATTAAGTTATTTTTTTTTATTTGGGATTGTCATGGTCAAATTTTATCTGTTTGGGAATAATTGGGTTGACTGGGGAGTGTTTGGGTCAAGTTGAAAAACTAGTATTCCAATGTGGGGGAAATCGAGCTAGTTTCTCACTAGTCTTGAGAGGGAGTATTTCATACTTATTTGAAAGTTATATGTAGTCTATCAATGGGTCAGATAGTTTCATTTGATTCCATTTGAGTCCATTAATGATGCAGGAGCATAGGGGCCTAGGCAGATCAGTCAAAGTTGATTAACATAAGGGAGCCGACCAGCGGGAGTGCTGATGACCACTGGTGCGGGAAGCAAGTTGACTTGTCGAAGTCAACAAGTCGAGCAGGAGCAATCGGTATGCGAATGACTGAAGCATCACGCAACGGATGTTGTGATGGGTCGAGAGTCGATGGGTTATGGTTGACAGACGATAGATGAAAGCGAGATGTTGGGTAGTCGACAAGTGGTCGAACTACGACCTGACAGGTTTGACGAAGCCAAGCGTGGAGGAAGGGGAGGACTGGATAGCCACATAAGTCAATATATTGAGCCAACAAAAAGGTCGATATGTGACCAACTACTCTAGCAGGTTCGAAAGAGCAGAAAGTCAAGAGGACTGTACTTGGTATCCATTCGGGGTTGCTGAGGAAGTTAATACAGTTATTGCAGGTAGGTGAAGGACATGACAGATGTCATCACAGATAGAGGCTTTGCAGCATGGTTGGGAGTTAACAGTTGCAGGTCTGCAGGATTTGAAAGGATCGGTGGACAGGAGGATGCGTGTCTCAGGAATAGCAGCAACAGGGTAGAAGATGGAGGAGAGGAATCAATTCAGGGATCTTTGGTCAATAGCATCAAAGAGCAGAGGAGAAATTTGTGAAGAGTCACAAAGGTTGATAACAGAGAGATTTGAGATCAAGCCATAGCTCAGAATTCCGTAGTGAACCAAGAGAGAGTGAGGTCAACACACTAAGAGAGCACACCATAGTTACTTCTGAATTGTAATGGCTGAGGCCGACTATAGTTAGTTTTTACTTTCAGTTATTCCGCATTGTAACTGATTTCAGAGAAGTAATATAAGCCACTTCTGGCATCCTATTTTACACCTTGTTCGTGTAAGCATTGTGGTATGTGTTGTGTGTATAGTTAAGCAAGAAACTTATTCCAGTAAGGCACCTTGCATCAATTGGTATCGTATCCCTAAAGCGAGTCCAATTGAGAAAGGAGACTATACCAACCTGACTTGCGTTAGTTGGTATTAGAGTGGAAAAATCCTTAGAGTTTGAGGGACGTCTGTGATATTGAGCCTGCAAGTGTGTTAAACAATTGCAACAGAGGTTGGGTAGAATTGTGCACGACTTGTTTAAGTCCGGTTGCGATTGGATGCGTGGGAGTTTCACCAGAGGTTGAAAATGTGTAATGCCTCTCAAGGGCATTAAGAATTTTAAACTAATTAAATATCTATTTTATTTAATTATTTTTGAAATGTATAAGAGTGTCAATACAAGCTCAATATACATCATGTAACCCTAGCAACATATAAACAACACATAAGCAAGTGTAACCATAACAACATATAAGCAAAATATAAACATTTTGCAATAGCATCAAATAACTTAGAATTTTTAAAACTTCATTGGTGATTCACACAACATAAATTAACATCATAAATCATGTAGCAATAGCATCATATGATAATTTTACAACAACATATAAACGATTTAAAATCACAAGAAAAATACCTCGTTATAAGAATGGTGACGGAGTCCAAACTGAGCAAGCTTTCCTCTTCTTCTCCTCGAGTTGCTTCCATCTTTATTTTCCAAAGCGGGACCACGGTTTTACCTCCCAGCCAACTAGGGGCCTAGCCGGCTCCCTAGCCCCAAGAAACCATTGAACGGTCCCATCCAAATGGCCTCCTAGCCCTCCGTGCCCGAGACCCCCAGAGAATAGAACAGTGATGCACCAATAGGCTATGTATCAAATCTTCCAAGAGTTCTCAAACTCTTCCAACTCTTCAAAACTTACCCAAAATTCTCCATCCTAGAATACTCTCACCAAAATAATCTTCAAGAGAAAAGGAACCTCTCTCCTTCCACTCTCAAGTCTCATATTTATATCCAAAAATCCTCATCCATCAATAAATTCCCATAAATAATAGTCATCAATCAATAAATTCATTTTCTCCAAATAAATAGAAATTTGATTTAAATAATTAAAATATTAATAAACATGGATGCAAAGTGTCACTTGTCATGCTTCCATATTAATGCAACTATGACAACCAATTTCTAAAAATCTGTGCAAATCCTATCTATCCATTTATTTATATTATCCTTTCATTCATAAGTCAAATAAGATATTTTAATATACTATATTATATTATGACATATTTTATATTATATGTATATAATTATATATGTTATTTAATAATCCAATCAATTTATATAAATCTAAATCATTTTAAACAAGTCAACAAACTCATACTTTCAACACACAAGTAATGCTTTCATCAATTCGTCAACCAAGTTACTAATAGATAATATAATCATATTAATTTATTCATCGATCGACCAATCATAGTAATGTAATCACGAATTGACATATGCGTGGCTAGTGCACACGTCTTAAGTATGCGTACTAATAATCACATTTAATGCTCCTAATAAATCATTATTACATCCTCTCAAACAACATATAGAAGAACAATTAAACACTGCATCATTCATCATTCATAATCATTCATACAGAAACAATAAGACAAAATTAGATAAACATAATGGTGAAATCAAACATATAATCATGATGGTTAATAACAATCAAGAACACCATCCAATCCATCATTGGTACCATCCATCACATCAGTAATCCAGCCCCTAAATCACCACTACTTCCATCTCCTGACCTCACCATCCCGTCCTCTGCTGCAATATACTATGGCATCGACTGCACGACCTAACCACATATAGAACCCGTAAGCGGAAGTGTCAATTGACCACATCGACCAAGCTTCCCCAGCAGGCATCCACTAGTCGTCATCACATGTCTAGGGGAGTGCGCTACACAAACCTCCCATGACTCCAGGTTTCGGGGGATAAACGGTGGGAAATTCGTCCACCCCCCCTAATAGTACTAGGGTAAACACCCTACATCAACCATACTGTGCCATCACTGTTCTAAGGGGTCCTGTCATTGAAAAACCACTTTGGGAAAGTCACATTTCCTGTCAAAACTCACACTCACCCACAAGTCATAGAAATATTGGAATTCACAATTAAATAGCATGAAATTCGATATAACATCATTATACTCATGATGTTTAATACATCTCGTACCCCTTGGCATTATAGGAATCCGCCTATCTCATAGCCAATTAACATGTGGAATAGTTTGTCATTAACATGAGACATATATATAAAGCCATACCCAACTCTTTTATGTGTTAATCCATTTCACTAATACAACATTTACAAATAATCATGTAAGTACTTTTGCAAACAACTAAATTAGCATTCCTCATATGGATATTCTATATTCAATTTTGAATGTTCAAATTAAATAACATATTCATTGTCATTAATAAATTAAAACATTATATTCCATTTACTGTCCACACATAGGGAGTCCATATATTCACATAACAATAGTCTTACTCAACTTAGATGAGTCTAACATATAATAAACAAATGAAAATGTTAAGCTAATTCACATTAGAGTTTTAATTACTAAGTGTACAATTATGGGGCATTACATACACCCACCGTTCAAGAAACTTCGTCCCGAAGTTATGGTCATTTTCAATCTTAAGGGAATTTTGTTTTGATGCGATACCCCTATTCCTTCATCATAGAATATATTAACCACTCTAGTCCCACTTGACCATCACATGATCCACATGTCGATACTATCTAATTTAACTTCTTTTATCACATGGGATGTGTTATCATATTACATGTTGTAGACACATTTGGGCTAACTTTATCATGTTTATCAATTCATTTATTCCTAGTTAGTTAACATACAATCATAATTTGTTGTTGTTTTCTATATCATAGTTCATAAGAAGACTTTGTATCCCATATAGCATTTCCTTAGGTTCAAGGTGTATTGTTATGACTCATTTATTGATTCTTAGCTTCATTGAATATAAACATCATTTACTTCCTCATTAGTAATGTTAATTATATCCAAATTTCGACTGTATTTTAAATGAAATACTAGACATAATAACCTAGTAGTGCTATGCCTATCTACCAAGTACACTTTATCAATTAACATTTGCGAAAGGATATCTCATACACGCGAGTCTCACATTATCCACAAAATACTTACGATTTCAATTTTAACACATAGATCGTTTCCAACCTCATAGTTTTAACTAAATTGTCTAATAGAGTGATGAACTCATGAACATCATGAATCTCGACCTACATATATAGATAGGTACATCATATAGCTATAAGTTTATATGATGAGGCTTCCACATTATCAACAATACCTTAGTCTATTTTCACAATGTGAAGGGTGCTTCTTTACTTAATGCAATTAATCGGATATGTATACCCACCACGATGCATATGACTTAGAAATGTGATACCCATACTCATCCTACTTACTTATCCAATGGTTTTGGTAAAATACACATGTTCCCACATAACTAACCTCCTCATACCTTAACGTGGGGAAAATGTGTTATTAAGCCCAAGGCATTGCTCAAATATGATTATCCTAGGAAGTGAATCTTCGTCTACTCATAACTTAGTCAATGCAAGACATGTTTCCCATTAGGATATCCTCTTCTAATTCATATTTTAAAGTATAACTCCTTCGCTAGTCCACTATCCATGACCTTATCTCATTATTTCAAGTCTTATTAATTATAGCCAATTTATACTTTAATTTTAATTATCACTACGTATTGATTGGTGTTATATGTTCACCACCCCTCAAGGGATTGGCATAAGAAGGTTCCCTCCAATTAGGAATATTTACTAAAATATTATTATTATTTTTCAAAGAATATATATATATATATATATATATATATGATTTTCGGTTTCACAGTCATTATTATTGACCCTTTTTACTTATTACCTAAAGTGATTAGATCCAAACATGGTCAATTTGAGGTCTGGGGTCTTCTTTGTCGTAGCTAATGAAGAGAATGACCCTTATCAACAAGAGTATTACACGACGCATAAATGTTCAAGAATCTATTTCTTATAGGGGTTCATTACTATGATCTATAAATCCCTACTATAATTATTAAGCCATCCCAATTTTGCTTTACTATTTTATTATACTTTTCCAATGTATATCATATTATTTGTTGTTTGACAATCATATCTTAATGGTACTATCTCTTTTGACTTTTCCCACAAATTCCTTTTTGGCTCTTCAAAATTTTCAATTGTATATATATATATATTATTCTTTTTTTTTAATTTTTATTTTTCAATTTGTCGTAAACTATTCAAACCATGAACCTTTGCCTATAAATAGTAGCTATGTAAAAACAATATTAAGCATAAATGTTGGGTTGCCCCAATAAACAAAATGGCTTAGGAATCAAATATTTATAATCTCAAGGTTTAAATATTTGAACATTCCTTGTAATTAAGAGTTTTGGTCTACATAGTGTAGAAGTGTAAAGAGGTCATGGTTGTAGATCTATGTGAGAAGGTATTAGTGTAATCTTAGACCCTTGATGGATGCATGTAGGCCTAACAGATCTACATTTAGGAATGGATATATGCTCGTGTAATTGAATTACAACTCATAATTAGATAACAAACTCATAATTAAATAACAATGTTTCCAAAATTAAGAAAATTTGTACTAAACCATTTCTAGTGAATGACTAAGGTAAATATATTAATACAATATAAGTATTAAGTCAATGTTTCCAAAACTAGTACCAAGTGTAGTTCTTTCTTTCTTTTCTTTTTGCCCATTTTTTAATATTTATTTCTCAAAAATGACATTTAAATGTCATCCTAATATCATTGTCATAACAACAAAATATATACTTGTATAACTAATTCAATAATCTATTAATAAATGTTATGGATTAAAAATATATAAATTTGTTAATAAATATTGTTGGAAAGTTCTTTTGGTGTTTGAAGGCTAAAAGACCAGATAAAAAGAATATATATATATAATGTAATTCTATTTATCTAGATAATTGATTATTTCTTTTCATCTAATTAATTTATCTTCATATAAATGATTAGTTTTATCCCTTTTTATATACTAATCCTCTTTACAGACTCCATTTTTTTATTTTATTTAATATCATCTATATATATATAAAAAAATTAATGATATATTTAACCCCTCTCTCTATATATATATTCAACTACAAAATTTAAACACTGTCATATCTCAAAGTATTTTCAAATAATAACAATAACACATTCTTGATTTTAAAGGTAACAAAATGATGAAGAACCTGTACATAGTTCAATGTTTTTGTATGTGGTAAAACATCTTTCAATCAAGACATATTTCAATTTATTAATCATACCTCCTTCACAAATATTTCCAGCCACATATGGCTCGTTTTATGACACTACTCCACATTATTTTCATTCTACGGTTGTGAGCTAATTTATGTATTAATTCGTGAATTTATTTTATTTTATTTTGTGCGTGTTTGTAATATTATGCAAAAGCTATACATTCAGGAAAAGATATAGTGGCTATGCCCCTTGACTTAAATGTAATTGTCACCCTACACTGAAGTATATCCTTCTTCCTCAAAATCCTAGGGTCCTATTAATATCATTACAAGTCTTTGGAGCAAGAATGAGTAATTAAGTACATTAGGATCCAAAGTACATAACTCAAAAAATCATAATGTTATTATTTAAATACTTTCTATCCTTTATATATATATATATATATATATAGTGTGCACCACCACATTAACATTATTGAGCAATATGTGAACACAACACTATGGCAACGCTGCTAAATGAAATACAATAGGCAATACAAAATAAAGGGTTGCACTTAGATGGGTAAGGTCCTATCTTTGACAGACAACACCACATAGAGACGAGCCCAGTTGTCTTAATATGATAGTTGTGTCGCATTTTTGGTTGTAATTGAATAACGCACTTATAATTGCTTCTCAAAATCAAAGATCAAATAATAAATGTTGAGACACGCTCTTCCATTTAGAAAACCACCGACTAGTCAGGCTCTTGTCCCTAGAAACTAATAACTCCTTCCAGCTATCGTAAGAGATCACTGACTTGACTTGAGAGATATATATGTTCTATGTATGAGATATGGATATGGACTGTGTCAAGGATATGACCATAATCGTAGAGAATTTAATAATATGCTTTGATTCATGTGAAGTAATTGTTGTCGGTGTCAATTCAAAAGGCATGTCAAAAGTATTGAGGTGTAATTGTATCCACTATTCTCATCACGCCCCGGTCCCACGGACCCGCGGTTCATCGTTCGATCAATTAATGATGAATTCCAACACTTTGATGTGTGCCTGGAAGTCAGAGGAAATTCATTAAATAGACACCAAACAAATGTATACCTAAAAGATAAACGAACGAGAAAATGTGCGTCGGGAGTATAAGTATAAGTATAATGTATGCAATGCACACATTGCGTGTCATTAGGTTTTACATTGACGTTGTACTAAGATTGTATCTATTAATGATGTGAAAATGGAATCAAGTTCTCCTTTACGGCTAGGTTCTCCCAAAGAACTTTCTTGCCCTCTCATCGCATCCAGCAACTCCGATGTCTTCTCGGGGAACAAAGGGAAGATGAGTTCCCGCATAGCATCAGGAATGAGGAATGGGCGTCGTTGGGAATATGCAAATGTGATCAGTATCACACTCGCTAGTGAAGAAATGTGGCGAAGTCTTCTCTATCTCTGACAGTGAGTTATCGGCATCGCAACCGAAACATATACCATTCATCCTCATCAATAGATTGTTATCCAAACTTGAGCGAATGGAGCCATCGAAATAAAACGTGTCAGCCATGAGTTCCATGGATTATTCCAGGTTCGATTCCGGAAGTGAGAAGAGGAAGAGCAGGACATATACGGCAGTGGCTATTTTGGATACTCCAGCAACTTTTACTTCCTCCTTGTGTCTTGTTGTTCTGCCATCACCATGCATCTGTTATTTATGTCCTACGCTTCTACTCTAATTTTGTCATCTCCATCTATCAATTTGAACTGAACCGAACCCACTAGTTTCAGGGGAAAAATGGAAGGCGGTTGACTACAGCATTTAAAATTTGAAATTTGGCATGCATTAAATGATATAGAGTATTAGCTATTCCACCATGCCTCAATGTCATGAAAATGGTGAAGTTGACGTTAACGAAGGACATCGTACGGTTGAAGATGGATGGCCAGAAGCAAGTTGACGTGTAGCCTTGGAAAACACAATTGAATGACAACTTAATGGAGCGGCTCGATGACCCATGCCAAAATAAATTTTATGTGCAGGAAATTGCAGCAGCACGAGGAGGGTCAAGTGGAGCACCTATGATTGATATTCATGGACAGGCAGTTGGATTGCGTGTTGTTGGCCTACTCTAAGTTCTGTTGACTAGATACCTAGAGTGGTAAGGGCGTTGTGAATTATACAGAACTGTAAGGATGAGTGAAACAATGCTAATCTATAGTTTATCTATACGTTGGAGTTTAGGCTCTTTTAAACAAATTTTTTTTTTTAATTTTTTTATAATTTCACGGATTGGGCTTTGCCTGTTGTAATCCTCATTCGGGAAGTTTGTAAGTTCATTTCTTTGTTTAAATGATCTGACGAGATGTACAGTTTATTTTCCTTCGAAATATTTTTTTGTGTCAATAAATAATGGTTTTCATTCTCATCTTCTGATAAATTCCTTGCAGCCGGACACCGTTCAACAACGATGACAACAATTTTATAGGGAAGGGATTCGACTATGTGACCACGGGGCTTGATGGTTCAACGTAACAGGAAATTAAAGTGGAATGAAATCTATAAATAAATTCAGGGAACAGTCTTTTTAGTATATTCTCATTCAAATTTCCAACTCTAATTATGTGAAGCGTGGAGCATCTCAAAGATTAATAGTGGTAGGAGTGACTGTTATTATTCTTCATACAAAGGATATATAAGGTTTAAATATTATGACCACTTTGCTACATAAATGATAAGATGTTTGTAGTGGTTTTTTTTTAAATATAAATCAAAATTAAAAATAATCTGTTCAATGAGAAAAATTATGAAATGGCTATTGTCTGCTTTGAAAGGGCCGGGTATTCTCGTTCAAATATAGCCAAATGGGCTAAAGTTGCAAGTCTCCAACAATCTGGTCAGAGACTTCTAGAGCTCGACCCAAAAGCAGTGAAGGATTTATTGAGAAAAGCAGCTGAATGCTTTCTGTCTATCGAAAAACCAGACTTGGCTGCTGACTGCTTCATTATAATGGGGGACTACAAAGAAGCTGGTAAAATATATGTGGAGAAATTTTTAGCAAAACACGTCTTGAAGATGCTGGAGATTGCTTTTCCATGGAAAAATGCTGGGATGATGCTGCAAGTGCATATGCCAGGGTTAATTGTATTTCCAATGCTTAGATGCCTGTATAAAAGGCGAATTTTTCTTTGAAGGATTGAATTTTTTTTTAATACTGGAAGGAAAGCAAGTGCAATTCAGGCTGTGGAAGGTGCCATGGTTTTGAATTAGTAAATATTGAAATTGAGTATCTCAAGAAAAGTGCGAGACATTATCATTAGATAAAAGATACCCAATCTATGATGATATTTGTGAATGCCTTTCCCACACCAGACCTAATTAGATCCTTTCTCTTGAAGAGGGATTACTTTGATGAACTTGTGGAGGTGGAAGCGGCAGCAGGGAACTTCAAAATGGCCGCAGATATTGTAGAGATGAAAGGCGATTTGTTACTTGAGGCAGAAATGCGATTAAAAGCAGAGCAATATGGGCTAGCAATTAAATCCATTCTATTTCACGTGCAAATTAATTCATTTTGGAGCATGGGTAATAAAGGGTGGCCACTGAAGAATACCATGAAAAGAGTATACTGTTAGAGAAAGTAAAACAGATAGAAGAAAAAGACCCAAATCATGTATGCGAGTCCCTAAGCTGTGAACTGTCAATACTTTCGGATGAGTTACAGAGTCTTCCTAAAATAACAGAACAGCTTATCATTGCAAAGAAGATGAGAAATATCAGACTTGCAATTCTGCGTCTTCGTAAAGTTCTTGATGCACGTCTTAGCTCAGATTTGAAAATATGTCAGCTTGATCAAGAGATGGGTTTATTCAGGGTGGATGATTACCCTAGAATGCCGCTGGAGAATAGATTTTCTCCCAGTACATTGTTTTCTGTTTGGGATGAATGGAAGGATAAATTGTTATACTCAATTGATGCTCTTTCAAGATATGAAAGACAACACGAAGAGGAAGAAGATATTTTCTACCTAGAGTATGCTCTAGAATACTTTGGTGTTAGAAAAGGAAAAAAATGATAGAATTTGTACTGTGCTTAATAGCAAAATTTTCTGGCTTAAGGGTGATAAGGTCAAATTGTTGCACAGACGTGGAAAAACTGCACACATTAGCTTTCATAAATTCTTGGTGAAAGCAAAACTTTTTTAATAGTGGACCTCTATTATGTAGGCCAATATGTCATTGAAAAGTTGGAGAAGATCTATGGTTTGTGCACCCGTCAAAACTCTATTCTTCCTGTACAAGGATACCTACTACTTCAAATGTTTGAAGTTTCAGAAACTCTGAATAACATTGAACACTTGAATGGACAAAGAAAGCTATTAAGTGAAATGCAAGGTTCAGAAACTCTGGATAATATTGAATACTTGACCGGGCAGACTGAGCTACCACGGGCTGCAAAGTTTGATGGAGCCCTATCACTTCGAATATATCAGGTTTTGACATCTCCAAAAATATGGGGCACTTGACTGGACTGACTGGAGTGCTGAATGACTGCAAAGAACGTTTTTTCGTTTGCAGACCACGAGATTCTGTTTTATTGAATATTTTCCACTACTTCTCGTAGGAAACTCATGTTTATTAGTATTGAGAATCCTTAAATATTACACACCTAAGCCTTGTCGATTTGATCCAACTCTGATTTCACAGTGAAGAATGTTGCTGTATATGTTTGTGGGTATATTCAAACTTCACAAATACATATAACCAAAAGTTTAAGTACTTTGTCTACAGAACCCATAAGGAGTTTTTCTATGTCCCGTAGGCTTAGTAGTATCAATAACCCATCAACATTTCAAACACAAGTAAACGTTGTTATTCCGTTCCAACTCTTACCTCATAATGGGGAATATACCAAATAGTTTTAGAGACTTAGTACTGAGAATCCATAAATATTTATTCTCTGTTTGCATAAAACTAAAAAACATTTACAGGCTTAAGAGTACTTGGAACCCGTAAATATTAACGTACCAAAAACAATTTAAGTTTACGTCTTCATTTACAATGGAAATTCATATTTCACATTTATTCCCTTTCAAGTTGATGCAAGCCCTTCAAGTTCCAGTTTTTGAACCAAGAGCTCTGATACCAAGTGTAATGCCGCTCAAGGGCATTAAGAATTTTAAACTAATTAAATATCTATTTTATTTATTTATTTTTGAAATGTATAAGAGTGTCAATACAAGCTCAATATACATCATGTAACCCTAGTAGCATATAAACAACACATAAGCAAGTGTAACCATAACAACATATAAGCAAAATATAAGCATTTTGCAATAACATCAAATAACTTAGAATTTTTAAAACTTCATTGGTGATTCACACAACATAAATTAACATCATAAATCATGTAGCAATAGCATCATATGATAATTTTACAACAACATATAAACAATTTAAAATCACAAGAAAAATACCTTGTTATAAGAATGGTGACGGAGTCCAAACTGAGCAAGCTTTCCTCTTCTTCTCCTCGAGTTGCTTCCATCTTTATTTCCCAAAGCAGGACCACGGTTTTACCTCCCAACCAACTAGGGGCCTAGCCAGCTCCCTAGCCTCAGGAAACCATTGAACGGTCCCATCCAAATGGCCTCCTGGCCCTCCGTGCCCGAGAACCCCAGAGAACAGAACAGTGATGCACCAGTAGGCTATGTATCAAATCTTCCAAGAGTTCTCAAACTCTTCCAACTCTTCAAAACTTCTCATACCCCAAAATACCCAAAATTCTCCATCCTAGAATACTCTCACCAAAATAATCTTCAAGAGAAAAAGAGCCTCTCTCCTTCCACTCTCAAGTCTCATATTTATATCCAAAAATCCTCATCCATCAATAAATTCCCATAAATAATAGTCATCAATCAATAAATTCATTTTCTGCAAATAAATAGAAATTTGATTTAAATAATTAAAATATTAATAAACATGGATGCAAAGTCTCACTTGTCATGCTTCCATATTAATGCAACTATGACAACCAATTTCTAAAAATTTGTGCAAATCCTATCTATCCATTTATTTATATTATCCTTTCATTCATAAGTCAAATAAGATATTTTCATATACTATATTATATTATGACATATTTTATATTATATGTATATAATTATATATGTTATTTAATAATCCAATCAATTTATATAAATCTGAATCATTTTAAACAAGTCAACAAACTCATATCTTCAACACACAAGTAATGCTTTCATCAATTCGTCAACCAAGTTACTAATAGATAATATAATCATATTAATTTATTGATCGATCGACCAATCATAGTAATGTAATCACGAATTGACGTATGCGTGGCCAGTGCACACGTCTTAAGCGTGCATACTAATAATCACATTTAATGCTCCTAATAAATCATTATTACATCCTCTCAAACAACATATAGAAGAACAATTAAACACTGCATCATTCATCATTCATAATCATTCATACAGAAACAATAAGACAAAATTAGATAAACATAATGGTGAAATCAAACATATAATCATGATGGTTAATAACAATCAAGAACACCATCCAATCCATCATTGGTACCATCCATCACATCAGTAATCCAACCCCTAAATCACCACTACTTCCATCTCCTGACCTCACCATCCCGTCCTCTGCTGCAATATACTATGGCGTCGACTGCACGACCTAACCACATATAGAACCCGTAAGCGGAAGTGTCGATCGACCACATCGACCAAGCTTCCCGAGCAGGCATCCGCTAGTCGTCATCACACGTCTAGGGGAGTGCGCTACACAAACCTCCCACGACTCCAGGTTTCGGGGGATAAACGGTGGGAAATTCCTCCACCCCCCCTAATAGTACTAGGGTCAACACCCTACATCAACCATAGTGTGCCATCACTGTTCTAAGGGGTCCTGTCATTGAAAAACCACTTTGGGAAAGTCACAATTCCTGTCAAAACTCACACTCACCCACAAGTCATAGAAATATTGGAATTCACAATTAAATAGCATGAAATTCGATATAACATCATTATACTCATGATGTTTAATACATCTCGTACCCCTTGGCAATATAGGAATCCGCCTATCTCATAGCCAATTAACATGTGGAATAGTTCATCATTAACATGAGACATATATATAAAGCCATACCCAACTCTTTTATGTGTTAATCCATTTCACTAATACAACATTTACAAATAATCATGTAAGTACTTTTGCAAACAACTAAATTAGCATTCCTCATATGGATATTCTATATTCAATTTTGAATGTTCAAATTAAATAACATATTCATTGTCATTAATAAATTAAAACATTATATTCCATTTACTGTCCACACATAGGGAGTCCATATATTCACATAACAATAGTCTTACTCAACTTAGATGAGTCTAACATATAATAAACAAATGAAAATGTTAAGCTAATTCACATTAGAGTTTTAATTACTAAGTGTACAATTATGGGGCATTACAAAATGGCTCACAAAGACGTTAATGTCCGAGGATGAAGAGCGCATGGCACAACAGCCATCACAGTGGATTGTGAGATGTTCGATGAATGCATCCGAATGATGTGAACTTTGACCAATGAAGTCGCAGCGATCAAGGAAACCCAGAGGCATGGTTGTATTCCTAAGGCGTTAGACCACAGTGACAAGGAAGTCGAAGAGGTGGAAGCCCGGGAAGAAGCCACCGAAGAACTAGAAGAAAAACTGATCAAACTTCTGATGGATATGAGAGGTCGAGAGAAGATAGACGTGCGTACGTACTCAGGAATCCTGGACGCAAAAGATTTGATCGACTGGTTTAGAGAAATGGAGAAATACTTCGACATAGAGTAGATCGAGGACCCTAAATGGGTTAAGACTACATGTCTGAGGTTGAAAGGTCATGCCTCATTGTGGTGGAACAATGTACAGGTTGACAGAGTCGAGAAAGGCAAGGAGAAAATCAATTCTTGGGATAGAATGGTCGCCAAGTTGAAGGGGAAGTTCTTGCCAAATGACTATGTGATTTCCTTGTTCAGAAATTTGCAGAACTTTAAGCAGAAAGAGATGACCGTGAAGGAGTACACAGAGGAGTTCTACCGATTGTCAATTCGGTCGGGACAAACCGATGAGGGGGAAGAAGTTGTCGCTAGATATGTGAACAGCTTAAAATATGCTATTCAGGATGAACTAAGCATGTCAAGATTCAGAGCAGTTGGCGAAGCCTACAAGTTAGCTCTGAAGGTAGAAGAGAAACTGCCGAGGAAATCCACAGCGACTAGGGGAAGGATGACTGGTCAGAGTGCAAAAAATGTCTCCGCAAAAGGCCAAAGTAGCGAATACAGGAAAGAAAATGTCAAAGATAGCCGACATGCGGAAGGGACATCGACAAGAGAGAAAACGCAAGAAAACTAATGTGTTGGTCTTGAGAACCGTGATCGAGGTGCGTATAGTTGAAGTGGTCCATCCGACAAAAAGGGAGCTAACAAACCAGCCATAATCGGTTACAAGTGTCAAGGGGAGGGACACAAGGCATATGATTTCCCATAGAACCTACATGCTATAGAGCAGTCGAAGCCCGGACATCCAAAAGATGAAAAAGTCGACGAGAGGGAATAGTTGGCATCCGACAGCAGTCAAGGTGAGAAAAGGAAGAACCAAAATCTGACGGTTCAGAGAGCCTTGATCCAGGAAGATCAATGCGACCCAATGGAGCCAGCATAATGGAAAGCGATCTTTCGAACGAAGGTGCGGATCGACGAATGGCATTGCAAAACCATAGTTGATGGTGGGAGCATGGAGAATCTTGTGTCGACAAAATTCATCGACAAGATCGGGTTGAAGTGTCGGGAACACCCACACCCCTACAAGTTCTCATGGTTGAAGAGAGGACACCATGTCAAGGTGACAAGGCAGTGCCTGATCAACTTCCGATTTGAAGGATTTGAAGATAGTGTACTGTGCGATGTAGTCCCAATGGATGCATGCCATTTGTTGTTAGGGATACCATGGCAATACGATCAGAAAATGATCTATGATAGTCGAGCCAACACAGTCACAGTGTGAAAGAATGGCATGAAAAGGACTCTTAAGCCGAGGTTGGAGGATCAAGCCAACAACAAGCACGGTGAAAGCAACCTTTGGGAAAAGTGAGTGTTGATGAGTATCGTGAAAGAATTCCTCACGGAAGAGGAGAGACAGTTGGGATTTTTTACGATCATTCCGAAAGGACCATGTGTCAAGAGAAAGACCAGGGAGGAGGATATTCCGGTCGAAATCAAGGAGTTTCTTGAAGAGTTTCATGACATAATGGCTGATGAGAAACTGACGGGATTTCCATCGACAAGGAGCATATCCCATCAGATCGACTTGATTCCAGGGTCGAGTCTGCCAAACAAAGCATCGTATAGGATGAGTCCAACGGAGGGACACGAACTCAATCGATAGGTTCAGGAACTATTGGACAGAGGGTTAATAAGAGAGAGTCTGAGCCCGTGCACAGTACCAACAGTATTGACACCAAAGAAGGGTGGAGAATGGAGAATGTGTACAGACTCTAGAGCCATCAATAGGATCACGATCAAGTATCGGTTTCCATTGCCAAGAATGGATGACTTGATGGATTCCCTGAGTGGAGCGACATACTTCACAAAGATAGACCTGAAGAGTGGTTATCACCAAATTCGAGTTAGAGAAGGAGATGAATGGAAGACAACATTCAAAACAAAATAATGGTTGTACGAGTGGTTAGTCATGCCATTTGGATTGACCAATGTACCCAGTACATTCATGAGATTGATGAATGAGGTGTTGAAACCATTCTTGGGAAATTTTGTCGTAGTCTATTTAGATGACATTCTAATTTTCAGTCGAACCAAGGTAGAACACTTGGGGCACATTCGACAAGTATTGCAGAGATTGCAGGAGGAGAAGCTGATGGTGAACCTGCAAAAGTGCTTCTTCATGAAGAAGGAGTTGGTGTACTTGTTAGGATATTCCTATACTCCATCCTAGTCTTAGCAGCATTTCCATTGTTTGCATTTTCAGTCATGCATGCAAATATTAGGGTTTGCGTGCATTCCAATCATCAGCACCAGCACCTAGCCCTCAGTGAGCTAGCCCCGAGAGCTTATTTCCTTGCAATTTCAGCCCTCCCAGTGACTAATGCACCCTCCTTTGCTCCACTACATGACAAAGGCACCTTCTTCACCTACCAGTCTAGTTATATTCAGTTATATTCAGTTATCTTCAGTTACTTCCTTGATTTAAGGATTAACTGACTCTTTACTAACGTTATCACTCCGATGGACCTCCAGTGAGACTAAACTGCCTGTTCTGACTCTAGTAAGCTCCTACTGCATCCTCCACTGAGCCTCCTTCATCCAGTTAGTGTCTCGATGTGCTAGTTACATTCAGTTACACCTACTACACTGAGTTAGACTCAGTTTGATTGACAGTTGACAGTTACTTGTGCATTGATGACTCCACTGATGATCATGAGGACACCTAGTTGTGCTCCAATGACACTCCAGTGATCCTTTGATCACTCCATGAAGGCTAATTCGAATTGCCACCTTAGGCATTCGAATCCTCATGCTTGTACTACTTATTTGTCCATATTGTGATTAATTAGTTAGTGTGTGTGAATTATTATTGCTTCTATCTGAGTTCTACTGTACCATATTATTCTGTTGCTCATTATACTGTATTGATCACTCTTCTTCTATTTTACTACTTAATCATAATTACTCTTGTGAGGTATACATCATCTCTTAGATCCGCTGTGAGGATTTTCACATGGTATCAGAGCATGTTGAGAGTAGTGTTTGTCTCCATTCTTGATATTTTTTTGTAGGTTATTACCAAGATTTCGAGTGCAGCAGTTTCTGCATTTTGCAGCAGTAGCAGTTGCAGATATTCTATATTGTTTTTGTGGGTCTTCTACATCTTCTATGTATTCATCAAGAATTACTCCTCTTTCTCCATTCAACTATGATGAATGGAAACCAATAATGATAGAAGACTTGAAGATCCATGATCTTTTTTATTGCTATTTTGAAAGAGAGTTCAAATCCCCTGAAGAGAAGATTGACTGGTTAAATAAGGTGACATGCACTTTGGAGCAATGATGTTTTCTTTTTCTGCATACTAGAGATTCCAATTCAAATATCGTAATGGTGTTGAAACTCCAAAGGAGTTATGGACTCCAAAATAGATATGGGCTCACCTGGATGGAAAATTTGGCAAAGAGAATGAAGGACTTGGTCCCAACCCATTCGAAAGAAAACAAAGTGATGCATTCGCTCCCCTTGATGGTCTCTCAGATCATGCACCAGTATCATCTCACATTGAAGTTGTCCACAAAGAACTTGCAGATTCTACACTCATGCTCAAACTTTCTTCTCTTTCTGTGCCATCTCACACTCTAGATATTGCAGAAGGTCCTAAATCCTCTCTTGCACCAGAGTCTGTTGGTTTGCATCATGATCACATGATTATTTCGGAGGTCAAAACAGCTATTGAAGGTAATGCATTCGCTCCTCTCCAGCTATCTCCTCTTTTATACTACTATATGATCATAATTCCATGCTTTCAGAAGGTCATTGAAGAATATGGCCATTGCCATTCGCTTGGGAAGATTTCTCATGCATCTACTGGTTTTGATCTCACCTCTCATGGTTCAAAAGAGATCTCAAGAAACCATGATTCAAGTCTTGTATCTAATTTGGGTTCTAAGCAATTACTGCTGGGGAAAATTTCTCATGCATATGATAGTTTTGATCTCACCCCTGTTGGTTCAAAGGAGATCTCAAGAAACTGTTTTTTAAGTCTTAAATCTAATTTTGATTTCAAGCAAACATGTAATAGTTCTTTTTGGCATAATCTCACCCATGGTGGTTCGAAGGAGAAGACAAAAGACTATATGCACATTCAAAAATTTGATCCTACCTCAGCTGATTCAAATCATAGGTTCAAGGATCATTCTCATACTATTGGATTTGCTCTCATCACATTCGAACTGAAGAGCAAGTACAAACACATGCTTTTTAAGCATGATCCACTTCTTCCCAAGAAGAAGATACCTCCAGACATATGACCAAGCATCACACCTGCTTGAGTTTGGAGCATTTATTATTGTGTGTGACCTACAGTTTATTTTGAGGGGGGCTATTTTTCCCATGAGGTTTTCCCCATTTTCTCGGTTAATGGACTGTTCTTTATTATTATCATTCATTTGATTGTATTGGGTGACCTTTGGTCCTAGTTACCAGGGCCCAGGATGGATTAAGGGGGGGTGTTAGGATATTCCTATACTCCATCCTAGTCCTAGCAGCATTTCCATTGTTTTCATTTTCAATCATGCATGTTAATATTAGGGTTTGCATTTAATTAGGGTTTGCATTCATTCGAGTCATCAGCACCAGCACCTAGCCCTCAGTGAGCTAGCCCCGAGAGCTTCTTTCCTTGCAGTTTCAGCCCTCTTAGTGACTAATGCACCCTCCTTTGCTCCACTGCGTGACAAAGGCACCTTCTTCACCTACCAGTCTAGTTATATTCAGTTATATTCAGTTATCTTCAGTTACTTCCTTGATTTAAGGATTAACAAACTCTTTACTGACCTTATCACTCCGATGGACCTCCAGTGAGACTAAACTGCATGTTCTGATTCTAGTAAGCTCCTACTGCATCCTCCATTGAGCCTCCTTCATCCAGTTAGTGTCTCGATGTGCTAGTTACATTCAGTTACACCTACTACACTCAGTTAGACTCAGTTTGACTGACAGTTTACAGTTACTTGTCCATTGATGAATCCATTGATGATCATGAGGACACCTAGTTGTGCTCCGATGACACTCCAGTGATCCTTTGATCACTCCATGAAGGCTAATTCGAATTGCCACCTTAGGCATTCGAATCCTCATGCTTGTACTACTTATTTGTCCATATTGTGATTAATTAGTTAGTGTGTGTGAAGTATTATTGCTTCTATCCAAGTTCTACTGTACCATATTATTCTGTTGCTCATTATACTGTATTGATCACTCTTCTTCTATTTTCCTGCTTAATCATAATTACTCTTGTGAGGTATACATCATCTCTTAGATTTGCTGTGAGTATTTTCACAGTACTTGGGGTTTGTAATCTCGATTAAAGGGTTGGTGATGGACCCAGAGAAGGTGAAAGAAATAGTGGATTGGCCGGAACCGACAAGTATGACTGGAGTAAGGAGTTTCCATGGACTTGCCAGTTTCTACAGGAAGTTCATTCGGGGATTCAATCGGATTTGTGCACCATTGACAGAATGCATGAGAAAGGGAGAGTTCAAGTGGACGGACGTTGCCCAGAGAGATTTTGATGAGTTGAAGGAAAAGGTCACTGAGAGCTCAGTATTGGTGCTCCCAAACTTTGACAAAGTTTTCTAGGTCGATTGTGATGCGAGTGGAATGGCAATTGGAGCATTGTTGAGCTAGGAAGGCTGACCAATTTCATTCTTTAGTGAAAAGCTGAATGGAGCAAAGTGGAAGTATTTGGTCTATGACCACGAATTTTATGCTATCATCCAAGCATTGAAGAAGTGGAGGCATTATCTGTTGCCCAAGGAATTTGTGTTGTATATAGATCACCAAGCACAGAGGTATCTAAACACACAGGAAAAATTAGATCAGCGACACATGAAATGGGTGGATCTACTTCAGAGGTATACATTCATGTTGCGGCATAGGTCGGGAAAGTCAAACAAAGTTGCCAACGCATTGAGCAAGAGAGTTGAACTAGTGAACACAACGACAGTTCAGGCAACGGGGATAGAGTCGATAAAGATAGGGTATGAGACCGACAAGGATTTTGCGAAAGCATGGAAGGCTTATCGTGAAACTTGGAGTGTCGACAGAACTCCATACTTGAGTTATTTCATTCAAGAAGGCTATCTGTTCAGGGGAAGTCAGTTGTGTATTCCCAGAGGATCAGTAAGAGAGAACCTAATCCAAGAATTGCATAATGGCAGATTAGAGAGACATTTTGGCATCAACAAGACTAAAACACTGGTCGAAGAAAAGTATTTCTGGCCAGGAATGACAACCGATGTCGGAAAGTGGGTTCGACAATGTGGAGTTTGCCATTGGAAAAAGGGAGAAGTCAAAACATGGGGTTGTATACACCATTACCAGTACCAGATACCCCTTGGGAGCATCTTAGCATGGATTTTGTGTTAGGATTGCCAAAGACACAACAAAGAAGCGACTCAATATTTGTTGTAGTTGACATGTTTTCGAAGATGGCACACTTCATTCTGTGTAAAAAGACAATTGACACCATAGGGATTGCTGTACTATTCTTCAAGGAGATAGTCAGATTACATGGGTTTCCAAAGAGTATCACATCAGATCAGGATACCAATTTTATGGGGCATTTCTGGAGAACCCTATGGAAACTGGACACGAAGTTGCAGTTTAGCTCGGTGCACCATCCGCAGATAGACGGACAGACCGAGGTGGTGAACAGAAGTTATTCTCTAATACGTCTAGCAGCTGATAGACCCAAGCAGTGGGAAAATGTGTTGGTGCAGGCAGAGTTTGCATACAACAATTCGGTGAATCGGTTGGCGGGGTTGAGTCCATTCCAAATTGTTCAGGGCAGAAGCCCACACAGAGTGGTGGATTCGGTCGAGTTGTCTACATAAATAAAAAAGAGTGTGGATGCAAAATCATTCATAGAACATATGCATGAAGTTCATGAAAATGTGCGAAAGCGCATAGAAAGGAGTAACACAACGTACAACTTGAGGTTCGACAAGAAGAAGAGGTTACAGTCGTTCAGAGAAGGGGACTTAGTCTATGCATATTTGCGGAAGGAGAGATTTCTGACAGGTACATACAACAAGCTGAAGCTGAAGAAGATTTCGGACAACGCTTATGTGTTGGAATTGTCGGATGACTTGAACATTTCAGCAACGTTCAATGTCTCAGAACTGTACAAATTTGAAGAAGGGTCAAGCAGCGGAAGCAAAGAAGTGATAAGCATCGACTGGATAGACCAGATTCCAGATTGACACAAGGAAGATATCACAGAAGTAATCGAAGAACACGAGGTTGGGCGAACGCGTAGCTCGCAGAAGAAGGAATACTTAGTGCGATGGAAATATGATGAGTTGCAGAAGGCGACATGGATTTCCAAAGAGGATTTTATGAGACTGATGGAGCAGTCGAATTCTTTTTCACCTAGGGAGTCTAATGCAGGAGCATCGAGGCCTAGGAAGATCAATCGAAGTTGATCGACATAAGGGAGCCGACCAGCGGGATTGCCGATGACCACTAGTGCGAGAAGCAAGTTGACTTGTCGAAGTCAACAAGTCAAGCAGGAGCAGTCGGTATGCGACCGACCAAAGCAGCATGCAACGGATGTTGTTATGGGTCAAGAGTCGACGGGTTATGGTCGACAGACAACAGATGAAAGCGAGAGGTCGGGTAGTTGACAAGTGGTCGAACTACGACCTAATAGGTTTGGCGGAGCTAAGCGTGGAGGAAGGGGAGGACTGGCTAACCGCAGAAATCAAGAGATTGAGCCAATAGAAAGGTCGAGATGTGATCGACTACTGTAGCAAGGTTGGAAGAGAAGAAATTCAAGAGGACTGTACCTTGTATCCGTTCGGGGTTGCTGAGGAAGTCAATACATTTATTGAAGGTAGGTGAAGGACATGACAGATGTCATCACTGACACAGGCTATGCAACACAGCTGGGAGCTGAAAATTGCAGGTCTGTAGGATTTGGAAGGATTGAAGGACAGGAGGATGCATGTCTCAGGAACAGCAGCAGCAGGGTAGAAGATGGAGGAGAGGAATCAGTTCAGGGATCTATGGTCAGCAGCATCAGAGAGCAGAGGAGAAATTTGTGAAGAGTCACACAGGTTGATAACAGAGAGAGTTGAGATCAATCCATAGCTCAGAGTTCCGCAGTGAACCAGGAGAAGGTGAGGTCGACACATTGAGAGAGCACGCCACATTTACTTCTGAATTGTAACGACTGAGGCCGACTGTAGTTATTTTTTATTTTCAGTTATTCCTCATTGTAACCGATTTCAGAGAAGTAATATAAGCCACTTCTGGCAACCTGTTTTACACCTTGTTCATGTAAGCATTGTGGTATGTGTTGTGTATAGTTAAGCAAGAACCTTATTCCAGTAAGGCACCTTACATCAATTAAATTTATATTGGTAGAATTCTAGTTGCTCTGTTAGTGTTTGGGAAGACTTGGAAACCTTGTGTTTTGTAGTGCCCCGTTTTGAATTTATTACCTGAACTATTATTATGTTTGCTTATTATTGTGAGAATTCATTAGTTTGATGACACGATAGACATATGGTTTTATTATATTTATGAGATTATATATATGTGTGCGATGCTAAACTTATGAATTATATTCATGTTTTGAGTATGTATCTAGCATGCAAATTTACTAAATGATGGGTACATGGATACTGAGTTAAATGTTTTATGTCGAATGGATGGATATGATACCAAGTGCATGGTACATATAAATGATTTAAATTATTGTTCCTTAGTAATGAAATGTATACACATGTCAATGATTGCATAATATTCTTGATCATGTGTTTGGAGACTAACCTACAGGTTAAAACAACTAAGTGGTAGCTAGATCGTACGGGGTGGGAGTACCTAGAGGAAATGGATTCCGAAAGATAAATGATATGCAAGTGATGCATTATTTTTTAGCATGAGTATTGTATTATTATCATGATGTATGGGTAGGTGTGGGGTTTCAAAAAACTCAACCACCCAAATTGGTTATTCAATGACAAAACCTGAGTACAACAGTTGCAACATAGTAACTATGTCACGGTAGACATAGACCCTTATCCCATAGGAGGGGTGTACGTATTTCCCATCGTTTATCCTCCGAAACACGGAGTCATGGGACATTCGTGCTACATTGCACTCCCCAAGGTGTGTGATGATGACTATTGGGTTCCTGTTGGGGAATCTTGGTCGAAGTAGTCGACAGTTCCGCTTACGGGTTCTAACTGGGGTTATTCCATGTAGGGTACTCTCCAGGGTAGTCTAACAGAGGAAGGATTGGACATCTGGAAGTTAGTTGTGCATTAGGTAGAAGGAAATAGGTAGATAGGCATGTCATGGAAGTATATAAAAAAAAGGAAGTATAATTTGCTGTGTGTGTGTACTGAAAACCTTTTCTTGATTCTTGTGTCGTAATTTATGTTATGTTGTTTCATGTATTATAATGAATTAAGATAGTCATTGAAATTCTTATATCGATATGCGTCGACAGATAGTGATTTATTTAATTATGTGGTATGTTTGTTTTAGTACTATTAGTGTACCTACACGAGGTATGTAAGCCGTAGCTACGCTTACCTAACTCATCTATATAGGCTTGTATTAATTATCTACTATATTATTATAGTTGGGATTGAATTCATTGTGATTTTGAATAAATACATAAGAACTAGTTGGGAATTAATTACTATGTATGTAGTTATGCACTGATATAATTGCGTCGAATTATTAATGGAAGGTTTAATTGTGAATTAGGTTAAGTATTAGTTGTGGTTATCACTAAAATAAATGTTAGTAAATAGTTAAGAGGACTATTATTAACGTAATTAGTAAATGTTAATTAAGAGTTAATAATGATAAGTGGATGTTAATAATATTATTTTTTAATTGATTAAGATTAACTAAATATTAATGATATCAATTAGTTCAATTTCTTGATTTACAAATGATAAAGGTGTAAATATTATTAATCGGGTTATTATTGACTTAATAAATTGTAATTAGTTTTAATTATAATTGAAGAGTAATTAACATTACAAGGGTGTGATAATCATTAGGTAAATGACTAGTGGTACTATTAATTAATCAATGAACAATTATTATTAATTAATTAATTAATAGATAATTATTAATTGACGATTATAACGAATAGTTGGATGTTGAACTAGTAATAATAAAAATATTATCATAATGATTGATGAGTAAATATGATTAAGGATTAATGATTAATGATTAATGAATTAATTATGTTGGATGAATATAATGATTAATTAATAAAAATTATGATGATTAATTAATAGTTGTAAATTCCGAGTGTAATAAATTACATGATTGAAATGTAATTATGTCAAGTTTGACATAGAAAATGATGGTGGTCATTATTTAAAGGTTCTTAAATTTCATATGAAACGTGTCGTAACTTATATAAAAGAAAAGGGGTAAAAGTGATCTACTTTGTGATTCATAATTTAATAGGAGATGGTTCGACCATTAATAAGATTATGACAAGGATTTGTGAATTAAATGGGAAGGATAAGGGTAGTAAATTTTGAGGGAAGAGTCGGTAGAAAGGGGGGATAAGGAGGAGAATGAAAGGGGAAGTGGGGATCTTTTTTGGACGAGGAAGAAATTTAGCAGAGGAGGATAAAATTTCATGAAGGGGACAACTACAAGACTGGTTGGACTGTGGGGTACTAAGGTTTTGGGATCGGGTGTCAAAGAAACAATTCTTGGACTTGGGTGGTCGAAAAGACTATCCTAGTTGGAAGGGAGGAATATCTACTTGGGAGGTTGAGTTTCCTACAGGTGGACTATCCTACAGGTACTCCATTGTTAATGATTTAAGCTATATTTGTAAATAGACTTGCTTTAGGGTGATGTTAGAATATGTTGTTACAAAATTTATAGTTTGAATTAAAAACATAATACTCTACTTCAAAAAATATGCTCTTATTGTTCCAGACATGTATCGTATTTCTAATTTATACCCTATTTAGAGGAGATCTAATTCTTTAGACATGTGCAAATTCTATATTACATTGTATCAAAAATTATAAAATTTTAAACAAACATAATAGTTAGTGATAGATTTGTAATGGATTAAACATTTATATTAATTAAACTAAGGACTTGGGAAGGTCCCCTACATGTTCATTGTGGCCAAAATTGAACTAGTGTTCCAAGTTTCTTTACCAGCTTCCAATTTTATATTAGATATGATTTGGGACACATATCAGTGGAATCTAAACACTTTAATGAGATGCACACCTTTAATGGACATCAAAAATATACATACACTCCACTGTTGTTTAATGAGAGCATCTCATAAGCCTTCATAAGCCATTGTTTGGGAAAATTTTGAAAATAAACATAATTAAAGTTGGAACATTGGAGATAATATTCCTAATTTTTGATTGGGCACATTACAGTGGTATCAGAGCATGGTCCTTACACATGTGCATTAATATCATCCATTGAAGAAGAAGTTGCAGCCATGTCTTACTATTATGATGACTCCTATGAGTACAATTCTTATGAGCAGTATGAAGATGATTGTGAGCAATATGAAGAAGAATGTGAATGGTTTGAGGAAGAGGTTCCATCATGTAGCACTTCTTACAATTTCATAAGGAATGAGGGATATTCTTATGACCTTGCGTATGATGAAGATGAATGTGGCATACCACCAAAGGTTAATCTTATGAATTAATTAGAAATGTTGATAGCAACATGTAAAACTTTTCCTCAACAACATCAAGCATATATTCCTTTGATGGGAAAGACAAAGAAGGCCATTCTTTTTGCAAAAATTTTTGATTGGGTGTTTGGATATAGGCCCAAGAATGAAGATGTGGAGTTGGTGAAGAAAGGTATATGCCCTTCTTGCAAAATACTTTGGAGAGAAAATCATATATGTTTGAGTGAAGAGGAGGAGACCCATGAGCCACCTAGTTTTGTAGGTGGTGAAGTAGAAGAAGCATCACATGAAGAGGATCGAAAGTCACTCCCAAGTGACTTTGAAAAAGATGAAGAAAAATCACATGAGCATGAAGAAGATTCCATTGAAACTACTGAAGATCATTCTGAGACACATTCTACTTTGGACATGGATCAAAGAGAATCTACTTATGGATGAGTGAACTGGGAAGGACTACCTACTAATGGGTGCTCACACCTCTATGTTGGTGACATAGAGATCACTTTTGAAGGTGTTTATACAAGCCAAAGTTACATTGAACATGGATATGGAGACCTTGTAGAGGTTGAAGAAGAACCAAGATCAACTTCCCCATCACCACTTGAGCTTCATGAAGTTGGTCCAAGCAAGAAGGAAGAAGAAGAGGAGGTTCATTTGCAAGAACCTCATTTTCCTGTGGGGTCCTTGAATATGGATGAAAAGAAGATTCAAGAGGCCTTGAAGACTCTCCATCACAATCAAGCATTGGTGTCAAATTCTTGTTGGAGAGATACTTCATTGGAGGAGCCATCCTTCCTTGAAGACACAAAGAATATTCAAAGAGCAATGTGCAACATCAAAGGTAATTTAATGTCTTTGCTTTTTGATAGAAACAATTTTGTTGAGTTTAATGAATGGTTACATGAGTCATACTTGAAGAATAATGAGGATATTCATAATCTCAAAATTCAAAATGAGCAACTTCTTGAGAGGTTGCAAGATAGTTGTTCTTCCTCCTATGTTTCAAATTTTCATATGGTATATTTCTTGGAGGATTCTCATAACATGGTGGATCATGAGAAACATGGAAATTTGCATGTGCTTGATGTGTTTGAAGATGAGCTTGATGATATACAAGCACTTGATGTGGTGGAAGAGGAACTTGAGTTTCCTCTTGATGATGGTTATGCACTTTTTTATTAAGTTCATGATTCCTCTACCTTGGAACCAACCTATGAGAAACGTTTCACATGATGAGGGAGGTGCATGATCCTACCCCTATGGATCCTTAATATGATGAAACTTATTCACTTTCTAATCATTTGGGTGATTTGGTTGATTCTCCTACATCCTACACTTCCATATTTTGCAGCATTCATCCTAATGATGTATTGGTGAAAGGGTTCTTTCTGATGGTGCCCCATGACGAGTACGAAACTCCTATCTATCCTTTTGATGATGACATGACTAGAGAACCTTCTTATTTAGATTTTAAGCAGAATCCTTTGTTGCCTTATGATGATACACATCTACCTGGATGCACCTATGATGTTCACTTGAGTCACTTGAAGACTCATGATTTTTCTTGGTCCTTGCTTAGTTCATTTGATGTTGGAGGAACTTCATCCAATACTTGGGTGAAGAGATATATGATTGGAGAACATTATTATTGGCATCTAAATCCTTTGCTATTTTTTTATGACTCAGATTCATGGGTGTATGGATGAGAATTCTTTGAGCCACTTGAAGTCTCCTTGGTTGCTTTGTTCCTTACTTGGTTCAGATTTTTGTGGAGGTTCTTCATTCACTTCTCGGATGAAAGAACACATGGTTGATTATTTTGATGCATAGTAAATCCTTTTGGAGAATCATTATAGGACATGGGATTATCATCTATGTCATTGGATTAGATTTGATTGGTCACTTGATGCTTGTATGCACTTGGCACATGATGATCTACTTACTTAGATGTACAAGCACTTTCATGATTCTTTGATGAGGTACCTTCTTGATGTGCATTTTTATGATGTTGTTATGCATTTTGATGATCTATATTTTGAACTCATGATGTTTGGAATGATGCAATACAAGCAATGGTATCCTAGTATTTCTTGGTTTCAGTTTACTTGGAGCAGTAATTCGATTGTTGGTTTGAGAGAGAAAACCAACCTTCAATTGTTTGAATTCATATTTATAGAGAAGTTGTTCCAGTTTCCTATGTGGGAGACCTTTTAAGATATGGATTAAGTTTTCACATGCTTGGTGTTCATGGAATTTAATAGTATACATTTCACACCATGAATGTATCATGATCATTTGGGACATTGGGATCATTTTTGGTCTCATTGGTTTCAATTTTTTGGGGCAACAAGCAGTATGGGAGATTGAGTCACCACTTGAGAAGGTGATTGTAATCATAGTAGTGCATAAACAATCGTGGTGGTTCCTCTCTGAAATAATATTGGAATCTTGAAGACTCAAAGTTTAGAAAATTAGTGGCAAAGTCAAAGAATTATACACTGAGAAAAAGGGTTGAAAGTTCAGAAATGGTTTCCAAAATATGAAAGAGGTAAAGGTTAATTGTGCAAAATTTGTTTTGATGGATTTAATTAATATTTGGGTTCTTAGTGGTGATGTCACAAGAGATATCAATATGAAAAAGAAAATCCACATCTATTTACTTTTAGAAACAAGCAATTGCAGTACATGAGTGCCACTACTCAAAGTTTTGGAAGGAAAGCAGGGTCTTCAACATCCATGTTTGGAATTGTTGGAGGACACGCAATATTAGGTGGGGAGTACTGTAATGTCCCTAATTGAATAATTTTTAGATAAACAATCTCGTTGGCCTATCCAATTCCTATGGGTTATGTGGGAAAATTTAAATATTGATTTTTAACCCCAAGGCCTATAGTTTCTCATGGAAATTCAAAATTCAAAATTGAGGGTGGAAAATAGGCCAATAAATTATGGAAAAATCATTAATTTCTCCAAAATGAAGTGGCGTGGGGTCCTAGTTGGACTTGGGGGTGCATAAGTGGATATGTGGGTTCAACATGAGGGAATATTCCTCCTGTACATGTGGAACAATCCTCAAGTCCGAGTTTGGAAGGATAAGTAACTCCCATGGGGAAGGTGAAGAGTCACATGGCTATTTTTAGTCAATGACAGATTCTATGACAACCTATGACATGTATGACAGCTTATGACACGAAATAGGTCCTATGAAAGATTATGACAACTTTTGACAACCTATGACATGTTGCAAGTCCTAAATTTAGCCAAGGAGGGCACTAGAGGAGAAGGGTGGGCCCATGTATGCTAATGTAACTTCCCCAAAATCAAGCTAAGCCTCTCAAATTTGAATTTACAAGGTAGATGGAGTTATTTTTTAGACAAATAACATTAGAGAGGAATTAAATTCTTACCAATGTGTCATTATCTCATAAAAAAAACATTTATTAATATTTTATTAAATATTTCTGAGAGAATTATAGAATGAGGGGGAAATGCTCCATAAATATTTATAAAAGGGATGAATACGTAAGTGAAAGATATTTTGGATCATTGTTTTTGTTTTGAACTATTGGAGAGATTATATTTTCTATTTCACTGTGTGTGTTTACCTTCCCTTCCATTGATCTAGTTTCGGTGGTGAAAGATTCCACCCAAGCTAGCAGAGAGGAGGAGATCATCCAAATATTTTCATTGCGCTTCATTGCAACTAATTATTGAGGGGATAAATCACTTTCATATTTATATACATATATTTATTTCAGTTTATATATTCATATACAGTAGTGGGTTCGGATTCCTATCAATTGGAGTTTCTTTCTATTGTTTTAGAGCTTGGAACGGTGTTGGTGGGACAAAATGGAGGTTCTGTTTTTGATACTTCTAAGAATTTATGGGATATTAGACCTATTCCATTGCATTCATAGCATCATTTACATTTTTAAACATGTTTTTTTCACTAGAAAAGGTTTCTGTATGCACGATATATCATCATTTTACTAAATCTACTCTATTCGACATCTCTTCTGGTAGAGGGGTGCACCACTAATTATCTATCTATATTTATTGAACTTCAAGATTCTGTAAGAGCCATATATTGTTTTAATCAATATATTTACTATACCCATACATTCATAATAAATATTTACAGAGCTTTTCATCATATGGTGTTCAGTGTTCAAGCTTATGGGTGATTTATGTGCAAATCTACTAGTATGGTTAATCAATCTTAAGACAATGTGTATTAAATTTTCATATCAGCTCGCTAAAGTCTGTTATTAAGTTATTTATTTTTATTTGGAAGTTTCATGGTCGAATTGTATTTGTTTGGGAAGACTTTGGCTAATTGGGAAGTGTTTGGGTCAAGTTGAAAAACTAGTATTCCAATGTGCGGGAAATCAAGCTAGTTTCTGTTTGAAGACAATCTATTAATGCAGACAAAAAATGATCTCTCTAACCTAAATGATTTATATCTAGAACAAAAGAGTACATAACATAATTATCTTCCCTAGTTAGATTAAATTGCAAGGTAGATCAGAAAGTGAGTTACCTTATGATTGCAATTCCTTTCTCCTCGTTTGATCTACTTCTAGTTCCCTGATATCCAGCTACAAAAAAAGATGGAGCAAGTGGAAACAAACAAAAAATATGAAAGAATATGATTATGAATCTAACTATATCAATGGTCAAAGAATCCAATCCTAAACATTATTATAAGACATAACAAGTTTATGGAAAGATATTTATATTAAATGTAATTTGCAGCAAATACAAAGTAGAGAGTTTCAACCGATGCCTTGACGTTATGACTCCAACTCAAATGATCTTGACTCAAATATCAAAGCTTTCTAGCCTCCTATGGATGAAGAACATAATCCTGACCATATTCCACCAGCATATCGGTGATTTATCCTTCCTCCTCTAACAATGGAGAGGATGTTCATATATATATGGCTAAATGTATAGGGGAGGTTGAGGATTTAGGGGAGAGGCTTAAGGGATCATCCCACTAGTTTATGGGACCGAGTGCCACCTTTCCAAGCATCTAGGGATAAGCCTCCATGACACCAAGCTTCGAGAAGTCGCTCGAAGCTTCATTTTATCAATTTTAACAAAATCTGACACACCTTGCATGAAGGAAACATGCCTCGGAAGTAGATCACCACACCTTGAACACAGGCACACTGCATCGCCGATGCACTCTGCTAAGGTGCAGAATGCGCCACCTTGAGCTCGACGCTCCTTTCTAGAAGGCAGGGCGCATCAGGGTGACTACAAAAGGTAAAGGGAAAGGACAAAAACCTTTCTTCTATTGTTTTAGCCAAGGAAATTTAGGGATTAAGGCATAGAGATGACACATGAGTCATGATGACGAGATTTTGGTGTAACAGAATGCCCCCCAAAGCATGAAGCTGGTAAAATAGAACAGGTGAAATGATTTTCAATATGAAGGATTGATGCAAGGATCATTGGTCAGAATAGACTTCTGCAGTACAACTAACTTTGATATATATGTCTCACATGACTCATAACATGGCTACTGACCAATACGTTGCAGATCCATGATAGTAAAGACCGACTAAACACAATCATCACTACTAGACACAAGCGTAGATCCATGATGAGATTATAACACAAACATGACCAATACAAAGTGGATCCATTTGATATGAATCAAAAAATATCCATCACAACCTGGGCAAGATACATGAGTTAACCCAAGGTATTCAAGCCGAACCCGCAATGGTACGAATCTAACCATGTGATTACAATGTCTTGAAGTTGAACATGGTAGAAACCGCTTGATTACTAGTCATTGATGTATACCGTTAACAACCACGAGAAAAATCACTATTGATATCAATTATTCCCAAGGTATCATAGTACATACCATCAAATCTGAATCAATGAGTTGAGGTAGAACACTCAATGGAATATTTCAATCAAGAGCCAATGATGTGAACTCATGTTGAAAGTGAGGTAACCTTCCATTAAGGCATGCAGGCCCAAGGTACTTGATTGATTTCTAGATTCAATCCCTGGATGATGTGTTGAAGTGGAAAAGGATAAATCTATCGAATGGGGGTCATCATGTATCCCCCATCATCGACATGAAACGTTATCAAAGATGTTTTGGAGTAAATCAAAAAGTAGAGCAATGTTTGAGACTGACTCAGGAAAGACCAACATGCTAGTAGGTAGAATGACTGCAGATAGTGAATCGATGAACATACCTCTTTTGAACATGGGCATGGCATGTAATACCCCTATTTTGACCCTTATGGTTTATTGGCTTCAATGTAAATATTGTATACATGCTATGTGTGTGTGCTTTCCCTAGTGTGGAGCTCAAGGCCAAGGCCTCACGAGTGAATGTTCAGGTTTTATTTGCATAGGAAATTATTTGATAGTTGGAGTATCCATGAGCTGTTAAGCCATGAGGATTTGTAAATGATGTAATTATTAATTATTGTAATAAAATATGCAAGAATCTGGCTAAGGAGGCAACCAATGAGAATGGGTCCATGTGTATCCATTAGGTGTAGGTGAGGGGGTTATGGGATTGGTACCCATGCTGCCACATGTCCAATTGTGAACCCATTTGACTCACCATGCTAACTTTAATGCAACTGTAAGAGCGTTGTTGAGGAAACCAAACCCATGATTTCGATGGAGTATGGGGCAACCTGCGAATCCGTAGGGAAGATTATGGCCCTATACGTTGCTTGTCCCTTAAGCCACTCCACGCCTAGGAATTCTCCCATCATTTTTTCTAACCATGGATTGACCAAGAACCCAATTCATACACACACCTACAAAGTTGAGCCGGGAAAAAAACAAGTAAAAATCGTGATTTCCTATGTAAGTCGAATGTGCAGAGCCGAAAAATCCCAAGGGAACCCTGTGCAAGAATGGAATTGGTTGGGAAAACCATAGATTGATTTGTGGGATGAATTGAAGATATTGAATGGCCTAGAGAACCTATAAGAAACCTTAGATCGATTGTAGAAGACCGAATTGGCAGGGCAGAGTTTAGGGCATGGCCTTGTGAGGAATTTGCTTGAATAACAGAGTTAAAGGTCAAAGTAGGGTTGGGTCTGCTTGATAAACCTAGTGAATGTTGTAATCTCATGAAGAAAAATAGCTAAATCTTTCTATGCCCACCCTGAATAGAACTGGAGGGAAGGGGTCTTGAGGGACTGTGAAACAAAGAAGAGGGCCTTCCTTGTGTTGGGTGAGATAGGTAATGTGGGTGACATGCTTGTTGATTAGTCTGAGATGCCTACAGCTCTGCGGTAGAGCTCACTAGCTAAGCAGCATCCCCCTTGTTCCCTGGATTGCTTGATAAACCCAGCTATAGGTTGGATTAGCATTGGGACGATACCTTCACTCTATGAGATTTCATTAGCCCTCCTTAGTGGATACACAGCACAACACGGGGGTGGTCTCTTAGCTGAAAGAGTACAAGATGGAAAAATACCTAAGGTTGGGTGGAAATTTGTCCTCACTTAGCCAGTTTATTGGGGAAGATTCACTTCTAAAGATAAGTTTTTCTATGTGTTAAATGATGTTATTTCATGTGTTATAACTATTGTTAAGTTATGCTTGTTATGCTCTAGACTAAGGAATGGATGAATCCATGAACTTGATCATTAGGAAGCCATGTATAAGCTTGAATATAAGATTGAATCCATGTTGGAAGACTTCATTGTTTACATGAATGATGTGCATGGCTAACCCCTGCAGGTCGTTGATATGATTGGCTAACTTAGTCCATTATATATGTTCATTATGCATTGCATTCACCCTTCAAAGGGATGGCTTGACCTCTCCTAGACTTGGGGAAGAAAGGGGATAACCCTTGATGTCTTTCAAAGCCCCTCCGTGGTCAAGTGAAGGGAGAATTCATGGCGGGAAGGAGGCAGAATCCCTGGAAGAAGGATAAAGGCATTTAGGTGGAGTTATGAATAGAACTTCATTTGGAATGCTCATATGTTGTTGGTATTGCACGATTGGATAGAGATCTCCAAGATATTTCCAGCGGTACCAACCTTGTCCCATTTGGACCAAGGATGAGGGAGATATGACCCTTGGAAGTTTCCCTTGGAATTTTTTTGGGACATGGATCTTTGGTCCTGAACCTTCCGCATCCACAAGGTCCTTTCCACATCCGCAATCGGATTGCGGAGTGTAGAGGTCAGGGACCAAGCTTAGTGGCATATGTAAATCTGCATTTCCGCATCCACAATGTGAATGCAGAATGGAGATTGCGGGAGTTAAAATCTCCTGAGAAATGGAATATGGAATTCTGCATTTCCGCATCTGCAATGCAGAATGCAGAATGTGGATTGCGGGAGGTAAATTTTGAGATAGCAATGAAGGGATCCAACTTCCGAGTTCCGCATGAGGATTGCGGAACTGCCGAAGTCGGACGGACAAACTTTTGAGGACAAATTTGGGTTCAGACTTCCAACTTCTACATGCGGATTGCGGAAGTTGGAAGCACAATTTTGATGAAAAGTTGGACTTGGAAATCCGACTTCTGAGTCCCGTATGCGGACTGCGGAACTCAGAAAGGTGGGTTGTGAATGGCAATAGGGGATTGCGGACCCGATCCCATTACAGTTGTGTGTGGAATTGGTTGAATTTGAACCAAAAAAATAAATCGGAGGGTCTCCCATGGCCTCTGAAGGACACCTAAGAGGTGTGGGAATGTGACAAAGTGGTATCAGAGCTTCACTTGCAGCACTAGGAGCTGTTATGGCCGAGCCGTACATGAAATTATGGTCACTAAATGCGTCCATGGCGTGGTTTGGATAATGTTTATTGATGGATCAATTGACCAATGATTAATTCCAGGTTTGAATGGATATGTTAGGTTTTAATTGCATGTTTGTAATGTCTAATAGATGTCTTTTTTATGCACAGTGAGAGCATCAACCGTAAATCGGATTGTATAGCAAGCCAATGCAAAGAAAGGTGGGAAATAGTAACCTTCAAAAATGCAAAGGATCCATTTGAGACAAAGGACTATGTGCTCGGTGAGAACGTGCAAGAATCACATAGAGAGGTCGAGTCTGATGGAAGAAGGAAACAACTAATGCCCCCAAACTTGGTCAAGATGTTGGTAAGATTCAACGAATAGTTGATGAAAGCGCAATAAGAACAACATCAACTCAATGTGGCCACCTTGCAGAGCCTCACGGACATGCATTAGAAAATAAATGGTGGTTCTAATCCAAGAAACAAAGACCGAGAAGAAAGAAATGTAGAAATCCACTCTAGGGGTCGTTCTAAGAGAAGAAATCCAATCCCTAGAAGGGATTTTGTGAGCAGAAGGCACAGAACGCCCTGTGCTAGGTCTTCATCAAGTAGTTCAGATGATCCTAAGGGTTCTCAAGGAATCCCAAGGAATACTTCTAGAAGAAGTAAGAGCATAAAGAAGCACAGAGATATTCTGTATGGTGAATTTAGGAAGGAAAGGCCTCCCACTTTTGATGGTGAAAGCAAATAAAGTCAAGAAGCAGAGGCATGGCCTCTTGGAATTAAAAATTACTTCAGAATGCATGAGTATTCATAGAATGAAAAGGATATAATTTCCATTTATAACCTTAGTGGAAGAGATTCAATTTGGTGGGAACACCTCATGCAAGTGAAAGGAATTAGTGAAAGAAGAATCGGCTGCGAAAGGTTTAAAATATACTTCCAAGAGAAATACCTATCAGATAGGTATTATGATAACAAAAGAAAAGAGTTTAATGAACTCAAATTAGGGCAGAATACCATGGATGAGCATGTCCACAAGTTTCTAGAGCTACTGAGATATGTAGACTAAATCAAGTATGAGAGGGTGAAAATACAATGTTTCCTTGGTAGTCTACCACAGAATTACAAAGATAGAATAGATTTTGTAAATCCACCAAGCTTGGATGAAGCCATTAGAATGGCAGGACATTGCTATGAGAAAGGTAAAGTTAAATAAGAGATGAAACCAACATGGAAAGGTAATCCCAGGGGAAGGTTTGAACAAAAGAAAAGTGGATTCGAACCACCATTCAGAAATCAGCCTAGAAATCTTCCACGGGGCCAGCAAGCAAGAAGAGAATTTAAGCCAACTGTAACAGCAAAAAAGACTCCAAAAGGGACACTCCAATGTTGGGGATGCAAAGGAAAACATATGCTTAACTATTTTCCACATTGGAAGGAAAATCCAAGGAGCTTGCACAACATTGAAGGAGCAGCCACAGTGGGAGATATGGAAAGGGAAACACCTAGGATTTATGCATCACTGGATGATCACCAAGAAGGACATCAATCATTAGTGGTGGAGATTGACGGTAAGATTGCTAAGAAATCTATTTTTGTTTTGATTGATCCAAGGTCCACTCATAGTTATGTGTCTCCTAGGGTAGTTGAAATTTGTTCTCTTGGTAAAGTAAAGCATGCTAAAGCTTGGCTAGTTCAATTAGGCATAGGTACCAAGAGGAAGGCAAGTGAAGTAGTGAAGGAGTGCCCCATAGAATTGAATGGACTCCTCACACATGCAAAACTAAATGTCTTACATTAGGATCATATGATGTGCTAATTGGCATGGATTGGTTGGAAATACATAGAGCCAAGTTGGACTGTTATGAGAAATCACTTGAATGCCTTGATGATGAAGGAAGTCCAAGGTTAGTAAAAGGAATTCCAAAGCATGTTTCATTAAGGCAGATTTCATCCTTACAGCTGAGAAAGTTCTACAAAAAGAGTTGCTAATTATATGTTGTGCATATATCAGATTCAACAGAAGATAAAGGACCCAGGTTAGAATAATTTCAGCTGTTGCAAGAGTTCCAGGATGTATTCCTAGATAAAGTGCCACGGTTACCACCCAAGAGAGACATTGACTTTTCCATTAACCTTGTTCCAGGGGCAACACCAATTTCCAAGGCTTCTTATAGGATGATCACACCAGAATTGGTAGAATTGAAGATGCAGTTGCAAGAACTAATGGACAAAGGATATATCATATCTAGTGTATCTCCTTGGGGTGCCCTTGTGTTATTTGTCAAGAATAAAAATGGGACATTGAGGCCGTGTATTGATTACAGGAAGCTCAAGAAAGTGATAGTTAAGAACAAGTAGCCATTGCCAAGGATTGATGACTTGTTTGACCAAATGAAGGAAGCTAGAGTGTTTTCAAAGATTGACTTGAGTTCTAGGTACCATCAAGTGAGGATTAAGGAAGAATACATCCATAAGATAGATTTCAGAACAAGGTATGGCCATTATGAATTCATAGTGGTGCCATTTGGTCTTACCAATGCACCTGCTACATTCATGTCTCTAATGAATAGAGTCTTCAACAAATATTTCGATAAGTTTGTGATTATGTTCTTGGATGACATCCTCGTGTATTCAAAGAATCAAGAAGAACATAATGATAATTTGAGAATGGTATTGAAATTCCTTAGGGAGCACCAGCTATATGCAAAGCTGACTAAACGTGTCTTCTATCAGCAGAAAGTACAGTATTTGGGTCATATTATATCAGCATAAAGGCATTGCAGTAGATCCAGAGAAAATTGATGCCACCATGGATTGGCCTACTCCAAGGAATGCATCAGATGTTAGATATTTTATGGGTCTTGCAGGTTACTACAGAATATTCATTGGGGGATTCTCTGAGATAGCTCACCCAATCACTTCATTGCAAAGGAAAAATATCATATTTCTATGTTCTGAAAAATGTGAGAAGAGTTTTCAGCAACTGAAGGAATTTCTTACTAGTGCTCATGTTCTGAAGATTGCAGATCCAAAGAAAGACTTTGTGGCATGCACAAATGCTTGCATTGAAGGGCTCGGTGGAGTACTCATGCAAGGAGGGTTTGTAATATGCTATGAGTCCAGAAATTTAAAATATCATGAAAGGAACTATGCCACGCATGACTTAGAGATGGAAGCCATAGTGCATGCTCTCAAGATATGGAGACATTATCTCTTGGGAAGAATATTTGAACTTAGAACTGATCATATGAGTTTAAAATACTTTTTTTACCAGCCAAATTTGAATGTTAGACAAACTAGATGGATGGAGTTTCTTTGTGAGTTTGATTTGGAGATTAAGCATGTCAATGGTAAATAGAATAAGGTTGTTGATGCACTCAGCAGAAAATTCCATATGGCAGCAGTAACTGTGTGTAAGTCTAATTTGAAGGAAAGGATTCTAGAAGCTCAAAGCAGTGATGAAGTTTACCTTCAGGTCAAGGAGAAATTGCAGCAAGGTATTGTGGATGAAAAATATGCAAGATATTAGCTGGGTGAGGGTGATGTTCTCATCTATCAGGGTGCCATACTGTACATTCCAGATAGTGCATATTTGAAGAAGCTTGTGATGGATGAGATACATCAAAGGCCATATTCTGGACACCCAGGATATCATAAAACTATAACAGCAACAAGGAAATAGTACTTTTGGCATGGTATTAAGAAATACATAGCTGAGTACATTGCTAGGTGTCAAAAGTGCCAACAAGTCAAGGCAGAGCAGCAACATCCAACAGGATTGCTGCAGCCATTGCCCATTCCAGAATGGAAGTGGGAAGTGATCTATATGGATTTTATAATAAGTTTTCCAATGACAGTGAAGAAGCATGATTCAATCATGGTAGTGATGGACAAGCTATCAAAGGTATCTCATTTCATTCGAGTCAATTCCACTCACAAAGCCAATGACATCGCAAATATCTTCATGAGAGAGATATTCAGATTGCATGGATTTTCCAAGGCAATAATTTTAGATCGTGATACAAAGTTCAAATCTAAATTTTGGAAAGGATTGTTCCAGGAATTAGGAACTCAGTTGAAGTTTAGCATAGCCTATCATCCTCAAAATGATGGTTAGACTGAGAGAGTAAATCGGATTCTTGAAGACATGTTAAGGATGTATGTGATGGATAATCCATCCAAGTGGGAATACTATCTACATTTGGTAGAGTTTGCATACAACAATGGACATCAAGCATCATTGAAGATGAGTCCTTTTGAAGTGTAGTATGGAAAAGGATGCAAAACTCCAGTGAATTGGGACAACCCAGTGAACAAGGTAGTACTTGGACTAGAAATGATTAACGAGATGGAGCAAGAGATTGTTAAGATCAAACAAAATTTGAAGGAAGCTCGGGACAAACAGAAGAGTTATGCATATCTGAAAAGAATGCATAAGGAATTTCAGATCGGGGATCATGTCTACTTGAGAGTGAAACCAAAGAAGAGTTCCATGAAGTTGGGAAGTTGTGCCAAGTTAACACCAAGATATTGTGGGCCATTTGAAGTCCTTGATAGGATAGGACCAGTTGCATATAGGATTTCATTTCCTACTAACATGAAAGATCATAATTTTTTCCATGTCTCTTTGCTTAAGAAATATGTACATGATCCTAATCACATAATTGATTGGAATGTGATACAGGTGGAACCAAAGGGAGAGTTCCAAGTGGAGCCTATATGCATCCTTGATAAGAAGGTCACTTTGATATGTAACAAGGCCATAGCGAAGTTAAATTCAATGGAAGCACCTTAGTCCCGAAAAGGCCACATGCGAGCTGGAGGATGCCATGAAAGAGGCATTCCCATTTTTTTTCAGTTTTGAGAACACCAAGAACGGTGTTATTTTAAGGGACAGGGATTTGTAATACCCCTATTTTGACCCTTATGGTTTATCGGCTTCAATGTAAATATTGTATACATGCTATGTATGTGTGTTTTTCCTAGTGTGGAGCTCAATGCCAAGGCCCCACTAGTGGATGTTCATGTTTTATTTGCATAGGCAATTATTTGACAGTTGGAGTATCCATGAGCTGTTAAGACATGAGGATTTGTAAATGATGTAATTATTAATTATTGTAATAAAATACCCAACATTCTAGCTAAGGAGGCAACCAATGATAAGGGAGCCATGTGTATCCATTAGGGACCGGTGAGGGGGTTATGGGATTGGTACCCATGCTGCCACATGTCCAATTATGAACACATTTGACTCACCATGCTGACATTAATGCAATTGTAAGAGGGTGTTTGAGGAAACTAGACCCATGAATTCGAGGGAGTATGGTGGAAACTGTGAATCCGTAGGCCAACGTATGTCCTTGTGCGTTTCTTGTCCCTTAATCCACTCCACCCCTGAGAATTCTCCCATCCTGTTTGCTAACCATGGCTTGACCAAGAACCCAATTCATACACACATCGATAGAGTCTAGTCGGGAAAAAAAAAGTAAAAATTGTGATTTCGTATGTAATCCGAATGTGCAGAGCCGAGAACTCCCAAGGGAACTCTGTGCAAGAATGGAACTGGTTGGGATAGCCATAGATCGATTTGTGGGATGAATTGCAAAGCTTGAACGACCTAGAGAACCCGTAAGAACATTTAGATCGATTGCAGATGACCGAATTGGCAGGGAAGAGTTTAGGGCGTGGCCTTATGAGGAATTTGCTTGTATAACAGATTTAAAGGTCAAAGTAGGGTCGGGTATGCTTGATAAACATAATGAAGGCTATAATATCATGAATAACAATTTTTGAACCTTTTTATTCCCACCTTGAATAGCACTGGAGGGAAGGGGCCTTCAAGGACTGTGTAGCATAGAAGAGGGCCTTCCTTATGTTGGGTGAGGCAGGTAATGTGGGTGTCATGCTTGTTGAGTGGTCTAGTATTCCTATATCTCTATCGTAGACCTCACTAGCTTAGAAACATCCCCGTTGTTCCCTGGATTGCTTGAGAAACCCAACTATAGGTTGGCTTAGCATTGGGATGAGAGCTTGACTGTGAGAGAGTTCATTATCCCTCCTTAGTGGATACACATCCCAACTCGGGGGTGGTCTCTCACCTGAAAGAGTACAAGATGGACAGAGACCTAAGTTTGGGTGGAAAGTTGTCCTCACTTATCCAATTGCTTGGTGCAGCTTCAATTCCAAAGATAAGTGTTTCTATGTGTTAAATGATGTTATTTCATGTGTTATAACTATTGTTAACTTATGATTGTTATGCTCTATAATAAAGAGTGGATGACTCCATGAACTTGCTCATTAGGAAGCCATGTATAAGCTTGAATATAAGATTGAATGCATGTTGGAAGACTTCATTGTTTACATGAATTATGTGCATGGATAACCCTTGTAGGTTGTTTATATGATTAGTTAACTTGGTCCATTATATATGTTCATTATGCATTGCATTCACCCTTCAAAGGGATGGCTTGACCTCTCCTAGACTTAGGGAATAAAGGGGATAAAACCTCAATTTTTTTAGAGCCCCTCTATAGTCAGGTGAAGGGATTATTCATGGAAGGAAGGAGGCAAAATCCCTAGAAGAATGATAAAGGAATTTAGGTGGAGTTATGAACAAAAATTCAGTTTGGAATTTGGCATGGATGGAATGCTCAGATGGGGTGGGGATTTCAGCATTGGATAGAGATATCCAAGATATTTCCAAGGGTACCAACCTCATCCTAGTTGGACCAAGGATGAGGGATATATGACCCTTGGAATTTTTCCCTAGAAGCTTGTTGTGACAGGGGTCTTTTGTCCCGACCCTTCCACATCCAAATGGTCATTTCCACATCCGAAATGCGGGTTATGGAGTGAGGAGGTTGGGGAACAAGCTTAGTGGCATATGGAAATCCACATTTTTGCATCCTCAATGTGGAATGTGGAATGCTGATTGCAGGAGTTAAAATATCCCGGGAACTGGAATATGGAATTTTGCATTTCCGCATCCGCAATGTGGAATGCAAAATGCGGATTGTGGGAGGTAACTTTTGGGATAGCAATGAAGGGATCCAAGTTCCAAGTTCCACATGTGGAATGCAGAACTGTGGAAGTCGGAGGGATAGACTTTCAAGGCCAAATTTGGGTTCTGAATTTCGACTTCTGCATGCATCTTGCAGAAGTTGGAAGCGCAATTTCAATGAAAAGTTGGACTTGGCAATTTGACTTCCGAGTCCCACATGCGGAATGCGGAACTCAGAAAGGCGGGTTGCAAATCGCAATAGGGGATTGCGTACCCAATCCCATTGCGGATGTGTGTGGGATTGGTTGAATTTGAACAAAAAAAATGAATCAGAGGGTCTCCCATGGCACCTGAAGACCACCTGAGAGGTGTGGGAATGTGACATGGCATGACTTGGTAGTATTGACATGACGATAATAAAACCAACCCCTAATGCAACTGATGGTGGAATCATTCTTTGGATGAACCAAAGGAGTTAAAGGATTTATGGAATCAGTAAGAATCATAGACAGACTGATTACCCAATCGTTTGAATGCGATTGAAAATGAGTGCCATGTTCAAGAGTGACTAAGTACTGCCATAATTACTATGAAACACAAATTATTTCCTTATTCCCATCATGATTGATGAGTACCTCTTTTGTTTTTTAACGAGCTTGAGGAGGGTAATAGATGCTAGTTATAGCTCATCCTTTGGACAATTCCAATCCCAAATGTTTTATGAACCTGAGATAGGAAGGGTTCGTCGCAAAACAGGCCCTTCAATGTCATATTTTAACAAGTCCAAAGAAGGTAAAATCGACGTCATTTCATGTTTAGAGAGTCTGAAAAGAACTAAAGAAGACTCCAAAGATTTTTTTTCATAAAATTTAGTCTCCTCATCCAAAAAAGGATAAAACAATATGAGAGAGAACTCTTCCAGTCATGATTAACTGAAGTACTCCTTTTTCGTAAATAGTACCTCTTGGTCCAAAAAAGGGGTAAACTATCACCAGAAAGACGGTCATTCAAATACTTTTACAAGCGTGAAAGAATCAAGTTTTATTGGCGATCTTTTCATATTTAGGGAGTCTAAAAAGAGCTTAAAGAGGAACTCCAAGGGGTTCCTTTTTCGTAGGAGTTTTACGAGCTCGAAAAAGTTATAAAATATAACTCGATGACATATTCTCATCATTTTGCGAGCACAAGAAAGAACAAAGAGTAAGATCGATGTCATCAATTCCTAATTTTAATGAGCGTGATGATAGCATAACAAACGTTCGAAGAATCGTTCATACCTAAAAACAAGCATGAAAGGGCTGTGATAGTCGCTGAACAGTCAGAACACAACTTTACTTGACCTGTGAACTCCAAAAATCGGATTAGAATTAATAATAAGGTGTTTAGTCATAAAAGATTACCAACCATAGTAAAAAACCCAAATGAGAAATATTAAAAAGGGAATATTCCTTTATTTTTATATAAAAAGTGAAATAGTAAAGAAATTTTAACCATTGTTTTTTACCCATTTGGAATAGTGCAAATCACCCTTTGGAGCTCGATCTTCAAGCGTTGATTGTGGGAGCTACAATCAGCCATTTTTCACCTCGTCAGCATCATGTAGGCCTAAAATTCGTCCTCTACATTTCTTGTGGATTAGTTTTTCATTTAATTGTCATTTTTTGGGTTTTGGGGACTTGAAAAAAGGGGGATTGTGTGCCCTCTGGGTGACACGCTTTCCCCTTGTGGAAAGTGCGTCAAGGGCTTTCTGACTCACTTCTTGCATGGTGAAAGTGCATCATCGGTGCACTATGTATAAAGCCGAGGTGCATTGGCGCAAACCCACTTGTCAAAATAAAAAATGGAGCCCAAAGAATCCAAACCAAAGGCATGAAAATGTTCTAATACTTGTCTAATTGTTGTTTGGATAGGTTTTGACTTAAAAAATTGTTCAATGGAAAGAACAGGAACACGAAAGGGAAGATTCCCAAGTGGAAAATGATATGCATTCAATGAATGCACTACAACAATGTGGGTTGCTTAATTTCTTTCATGTTCATGGCATGAGTTCCCAAGTAGCACTACTAGATCACTTGATTAGGTTATGGGACCCTAATCAACAACACTTCTAAGTTGGTGTCCACACTCTAACTCTAGATGTGGAAGAAATCTATTTTCTTACGGGGTTGTCCAAGCGGGGAGCCCTAGTCTCATTATCGGGGCCACGAGGTAATCACCAATCCACCGTGACCTTGGTAGCTCAATTTTGTACTCTAGGGGTGCAAATGCTTGCTGGGAAAATTTCCATCAAGAACATGTGTAATAGACCACTGTGAACGATTTTGTTTACCATAGAGAGGGTGGCGGGGAGAAGAGCTCCTCATCAGGGCACCAAGGCACATATGATATATTTGATAGATTGCATGGATCCGACAGTGTTTAACTAGTGCGAGGGGCTCCTCTCAAGCCTAAAGGAACAACTCACCAAGTGCCACAGGGGTGAGCTGAACCAGTTCGGGTACAGATCTATCGTAGTCTCATTCTTCCTGGAACGAGTTCCATTGTTACAACCTCGGGTAGAGATAGACAATCTCGATCCACAAGATCATCACATGGTTAGGTGGTCTGAGGTCATGTCCCCCCATGGACGCGGAGGTCCCATCATTATTTTTGGTCCCACCTTCTTTAGGTGGTTACGTTGGAAGCTCCTCATGGTTGAGGACTATCCATATGCAGGTACCAATTTCAGGGGTGACCCATACTTGGTTCTTCCTGAGGGAGAGTAGTGGGGGAACATAGGTAAGAACGAAACTCTATTGTGTTTTTTCATTTTATAATTTTTTTTATTTTTTTGGGTAGTAATGATGGTTCACACTTGTTTTGATACAGATCTTGGTCCATATCAACTTGCAGGGTATTCTCCTATTGAGAGGAGAGGAGTGGTACGAGACATGGGGGATATCCATCAGGATGTAGTGGAGGAGTTGGATGAGCTTGAGGAGAACCTCCAAAGACTGATGGTTGACATCCCAAATATATCCATCGACGATCTCCATCGCGGGTACGAACGCCACACAGTTGGAGTGTTAGGGTTCTTCACTCGGTTGCTCAATAGAGTATCCCGAGCCATTATCTATTATCATGAGAATTCTCAAGGATATCTCACTGTGTGATGAGTGTACTGAAATCCATAGGATTCATATTTTTGTAGTGAGGACTTACTAAAAGCCTATGTGCTTTAGATTTTATACCAATACCACTTTTTGTATTATATCGACATGATGATTATATATATAAAAAAACTATTTTGCGGATTTATACATTATGTGTTCTATGATGATTGAGGATCTTATGTATTTTTTCTTACATATTATGAGTATTTTACATGTTGTGTCGTTATATGCATCTTTGATGGAAATGATTATGAATGTGCAATGTACCAATCTAATATAAAATTCGCCAGGGCATCAGCAACAGTTTTCATGTCTCTCGAAATGTGCAGGTATTGAATTGACTCAAAGGACCTCTCCAAGAAATGTACCCACCAGAATAGATGGTGCAACAGTGGATCACGGATAGTGTAGACTCAGTTAAGATTGGAGACCACTAGTTGTGAATCAAGATAGATAACAAGGTGGTCCACACCCAAGGAACAAGCGTCGTTTAATAATCCAATTACCACATGATACTCGACGACATTGTTGGTCACAAACCCTAAGCAAGTTCCTTCTAAGATTATCAATTCACCGGTAGGGGAATAGAGTACCCAAGCTGCCGAAGTGAGGTTACGAGTGTGCTGGATAGCGCCATCTACGAATCAAAAACACATTTCCATCTGCACATCCAAGCATAACATGGTATAAGAAGAATGATAAGATCCTAACATTAAAAATAAATTGTCATACCAAGAAAAACACACGTCATGTACAATATATACAAAGTACCAATGCATAAACGAATCAGGCATAGTACCGCTTTAGGTAGAACCCATTGCGAGGCTCCCCCAAATATATTCCTTCGTAGTTCTGAAGTTCATATGCTCCTTTTTCCAACACACGTTTAACCACATATGGACCGTGCCACATGGACTCAAGTTTTCCTGCCCCTAGTTTATCATTTTTTTGGTCATAAGTGAGGACCAAATATCCCTCGTTGAAGATACAAGGTTTGAATGACTTGTCATACTGGGCCTTGATGCACTTCTTATGAGCTTCGTTAGCCAGAGCTGCATCACAGCAGGTTTCATTGAGTTTTTCCAAGTATAGAAAACGATCTTCATCAGCGGTGGTGTTGGGTAGGAGTTCAACAACGACTTTCAATGATGAAATTTTTCACTCTATAGGTAGTACTACCTCCAGCCGTAGACCAATTGAAAAAGCGTAAAGCCAGTGGCAGTTTTGACGAAAGTCCTATATGCCCATAGGTCTGAAATAAGCATGGTATGCCAATTGGACTTATGTCTCCCTATCATACACTGAATCATGGTTTTCAAGACCTTGTTGATGGCCTCTACATGTCCATGTGATTGAGGGTAGTAACGAGGTGAGTTCTCATGTCGAAAAACCATCCTGGCGCTTAGTTCATCCACCTTCTTGTTCTGGAAAAGTTATCCATGGTAAGTGACGATGGATTTAGGGACTCTGAATCGTGCAATGATGTGATTGAACATAAAGAGTGCAGTAGTTCTATTGTCTTCTTTGTACATAGGCATAGCCTTGGCCCATTTGGTAAAGTAGCCTACTATGACAATAACATAACCATGCCCCCTAGCCGAGGTAGGCTTATAGTGCATGAAGTTGATGCCCCATTTGGAAAAGGGACCGATAACAATAACTGGATGTAATGGGGTGAGATGCGAGCGCTTTTTGTGATGAAAAAGATGGCAAGGAGGACACTTCTTGACTTCTTCAATACAATCTTTGAAGATGGAAGGCCAATAGTATCCAGCGCGTAGTATTTTTTGAGTTGTAGCCATCCCAGAAAGATGACCGCCACATGCCCTTGAGTGACAATCATTCAGTACATGTTCATCCTCCTCATCAGTTAAGCAGCATCAGAGGATAGAATCGACACGATAGCAGTACAATGTGTCACCAATGATGAGGTAATACTTTGCATGGTGTCGCACATGACGGTGGTCGTCACAAGATAGTTGAGGACGTAAGCGTTGGGTCTGGAAATAAAATGTCATATCTCCATACCATGGGTCATAAGTACTGATAAGAAACAAGGAGTCGTTGAGGAGAGATTCCATGGGATCAGTTTCTGTATCAGTATAGGGAATATCACATATCAAATCCACGAAAACCAAAGACTTCTTTGATTTAGCCTTCTCAAACTGGAGGTTGAATTCCTGAAGAATCACAATCCAATGTGAATATTTTCCCCCTAGTACTTGGCGTGTAAGAACGTGGTACATGGGGTTAGAGTCGGTGATGATAATTGTAGTGTGAAGGAGGATGTAATGACAAAAAGTTTGGACAACAGTGACTACTGCGAGATCCAGCTTATCGACATGAGAATACCCGGTTTCAGAGTCAATGAGACCCTTACTGAGGTAGTATATCATGTGCTCTTGGGTGTTACTATCTTCCTGAACCAAGACCATATCGATAGTGGAAGTGGAAGCAACAAGATAAAGGATGTAATCCTTGGTGTAATTGGGCAGTTGTAACACAGGTGCATGGGTGATATCATGTTTCAGGTTTTCGAAGGATTGTTGAGCATAATCATCCCAAATGAATGGGATGTCCTTCTTGAGCAACCGTATGTATCCCTATGTCTTTTCAGTGAAATTGCACATGAAACACCTTAAGTAGTTTGCCTTCCTCTGCAAACTTTGAAGTTATGGAATGTTCGTGGGTGGTGGTAGAGCAACAATGGCTTCCACCTTGAGGGGATTGATGTAGATCCCATCTTTTGAAATGATGAATCCTAACAAGCATCTAGAATCGACACAAAAGATGCACTTGTGAGGATTTAGACGGATATTGTACCGTCTACATCTGAGGAATATAGCCATCAGATGATCAATGTGGAAATCGCGACGATTCGAATGAGTAGGGAGATAGTCTAAGTATAGTTCCACAAAGTCCTTCACGTCATGGAAAGCATACGACATAGCCCGTTGGAATGTAGCACCAACGTTTTTAAGGACAAAAGGGAGTTTGCGATAGGATAGCGTACCCCGTGGGAAGATGAAATTCATCTTGTGTTGATCGACACGATGGATTTCTATCTGATTATAGCCGAAAAATCCATCCATGAATGAGAAGATGATGCTTCCGACATAGTTGTCGATGATTTGGTCAATGAACGGGGTAGGGTGATTGTCCTTGGGACAAGCCTTATTCAAATCCTTATAATCGACACAAACCCTAATGGTGCCCTATTTTTTAGTACCGGGGATGACATTAGAGACCCAATCTATTAAGGGAACATGATAAATGAACCCAGCCTTCAAGATCTTTTCTATTTCTTCCTTAATAACCGCAGTTTTCTGAGGGTGCATAGGGCGTAGTTTTTGTCGGACAGGTTTTGCATCAGGATATGTTTGAATCTCATGCATGAAAATAGAAAGATCAATCCCGAGCATTTCCTCGTAGCTCCATACAAAGATGTCGCAGAATTGTTTAAACAATGCCGTAAAAGTGGTGACTTTTTCTGGAGAGCAAGTTTGGCCTAAGTGAATTTGTTCCATGACTCCATGTTTTACCGAGATGTCGATCGGAAAGGTAGGCACTATGTTATCCAGTTTTTCCTCAATTACCGTATACACAATCAGGATAGAATATTGAGGGTAAGGAAAGACATCTAGTGAAACAATCGTTTCAATTGTGTTCTCTACTGAATCTAATGGTGGAAGGAAAGACGATCGATGGTGGAGGTGTTCCCATGGGGGTTCATCCATGCTCATAATATCCATGATTAACTCGTAAGAATGAAAATTCTGGAGTAGAGGATCAAGTAGGGATGAGCTCAGTTGTAATGGTAGATAACGTGAGGTAGATGCCATTGTAGAGTGGAAATATTGTAAATCAGGTGTTGATTGGATGGCCTCGTAAGTAGCTTATGCAGGGATAAGAGGAATCACATCTCCAATTGTATCCAAATGGTTTGGATCGGGCACAATCCATTGGTCCGTTGAGAAATGAGAGGATGAAATCATGTTCAACGTGGCAGCATAGGCAGGGGGATATGACCTTGGAAAGAATCCCATGAGGGATGAATATTTAAGGAATCCTACCCCCACATTCTCATATATCTACGTCAACTGTCCTAAAAGAGGGACATTGTTCGTGGGATGAGTAGTGGTGTCAGGTGTATAGAAATATAGTTTGTCGATAGTGACAATCTTCCCTTGGTGGGGAAATTGCACAATGCGAAAGACAGATGATGCAACCAGAGTCATGGCATAGAACCAGTTGCGACCAAGTAGTAGGTTGTAATCCAATGGGACAATGAAAACTACCACATTAATGGAAATGATTTTTCCTCCCAATTCAATGGTCAAATATTGTAACATCCCATGAGGTTGAAAGCCACGTCCATCAAATGATTTCAATGTAGTAGGGAAACGGTTCAACTCGGGAGAGCCAATGGCTCTCCAACAGGATAACAACATAACCAAGTTAGAGGCTCCTTCGTCTAAGACAACATGATGGATTCTTTTCCCAGCAATGTTAGTAATGATTTGGAACGCAAGTTGGTGGGAAATCCTCGGCTTGAAATAATCTAACTTGAACATGATGGTGTTGGTGGAATCTGGATCTACACCTCCAATTGCGCATAACAAAGTCTTACACTGAATGGGACAGTTTTGTAAGACTCCTAATATGGAAATAGCACAAGGATCTTGCGCTAAATCCTCTACTATATTGTATTTTTAAGCAGCCTGAGCATTTGGATTGAAAGTGGTTTTTCGAATAGTTCTCTTGGGTGGATGCGGTATTGAATCCAGGAAAGGTTTCTATATGACGAGAGGGCCTTGAGATGATGGAATGCTAGATGTAGATATGGGGGATTTTTCAGGATTTCCCCCGTCAAATTCCTTTGAAGAAGGAGAGTCATATGATCGTGATCGAATATTTAAGTTGACCATTTCACTCCTCATCATGAAAACATGAGCAGTGGTGGAAGTTTCTCCTTGAGAAGGAGATTGTCGTTGTGTAATCATTTGTTGTTGTTGTGTGGGGAAGGGATCAATTAAGACTGCGGGTGTGGGGTTCCCTTTAAGGAACTTTTTCACTTCGTCCTGATGTGTGAAATATTTGGTGAAGTGGTCACCACTGCATAGTAAACAAGGGTACTTAACCTTGTGTTTTTGTTTGGTGTCATCGGGATTGTTCTTTGGTTCCCATTGGTTAGAAGACTTTTTATTTTTACCTTTGTTCTTCTTTTTACCACTGGATTTTTTAGGTGAAGCAGATTGAACGGAATTCACTTCTTCTGTGGAAGCAGGGTTGGGTGATTGTTTGGTGTGATGTTCATCCTGTGTGGTGGGTGGGTTCGAGCTATGATATCTTTGTGATCCGACACATTGTGTAGTAGGTTGGGTGTGAACAGAACCAATGATGTCGTCGACATGAGGTCCCATAGGTGGTTTTACTTGATCATACGTAGGGTGGAGGACATCAGGAACGATATCGTATAAGGTGCCATATTGAGCATAGACAAGGTCTAAGTACTGAGCACGAGCTATAGCTTGTTATTATGTAACGACCCCACCCATAGCTACGTCTTTAGCTATGATAGGAAGTAGTGACTTCGTGAACCAATATGCAAGGATTTTGTCTGGAATGGGAGTTTTAATCATACGTCATATCCTCCTCCACTCATGGATATGATAAAAAATGTGAGTGGAAGTAGTTTGACAGAGAGAAGTCAAAATATCCGTGTCGGTTTCGTAGTGGATCAGTAGCTGAAAGTGAGTAAAAAATGACATAGCCAAAGATCGAAAGTTGGGAAATGAATGTGGTGGCAATTCAATGTACCACTTTGAGGCAGTACCAGTAAGGGTTCTTTGGAATAACCTCAAATGGATGGAATTATCCATTAAAGAATTGGACAAACACCACAAATGATAAGTCATAACGTGGTTCTTAGGGTCATCATCGGGTTTTCCATCAAACTTTGGAATATCTGATGGTAACTTCACAGGAATCGAAGGCCAATTTGTGCCATGATAAATGAGATCGTTAGTCAAATGTGACAAGTCTGGAAGATCAAGGGTATCCAGAAATGGTAATTGTTGGTTCGGTTGTGGATACTGGTAATACTGATAAGGAATCTATGTACCGATAGGACCATGGAACGATTGGTTTTAAGGTCTTCCCGTAGAAAATTGGCCATATGGAGGTGGGCCTCTTGGGTTGGGAGGTGGATCTGAAGGGGGTCCTCCTCTGCTAGAATAAGGTAGTCCTCCACTGGAAGATGGGGGTATGCCTCCTCCAAAATAAGGTGGTCCTCCTCCAGAATAAGGTGGTCCACCGCTAAAAGTTGGGGGTCCTCCTCCTCCAGAATAAGGTGGTCCTCCGCCAGAAGGCAGGAATCCTCCTCCACCAGAATAATGTGGGCCTCCGCCAGAATGCGGGGTTCCTCCTCCTCCAGAATAAGGTGGTGGTGGTGGATTGGATGATGGGGGAGGTGTCAGGGAAGATGGTCGAGGTGGGGGGTGTGCTCCACTAGCTGGAGGTCCAGTCGGTGGAAAGTTATGGTGCCCCCATGGGGTGTTCGTGTTTCCAGGATAAGGTAATCTGAGAAAAATATTTCCTGGAGAATTGGGTCCTATATTAGCATTATGATGGCCCAGATAGATATTCTCTCATGGGGGTTGGGTCCAAATAGATGGTTCCCCCATGTGATGTGTCCACGTAGGTTGTCCCATGGCTCGGAGAGAACTTCCAACCATACTATAGTTCAAATTTTAAGCATGTCCTCCACTCACGTTATGCCCACTAACTGAGTGATGTCCCCCAGTTAGATTAGGTCCACAAGCTAGGGGTTTCCCCCGAGTTGAAAATTTCCCACTTACTGGAATGTGCCCAGTAACCTAATGTTGACAAATACTGGTAGGTTGACCCGAACCTAATTGTTGACTACTGAAAAAGGGATTACATCCACTCAGATGTAAACTAATAGGTATATTATAACCTCCCCTCAACTTTTCAGGTGGGGGTGGTGGAGGTAATGTACCAGTAACATAGTTAATAGTGATTGAAGGCTTCCCTCCAGATGTTGGGGTCAAATAAGGTGTTGAACTGGTCTCCTGACTCTGAGGTGTACTCATCAGGAACAATGGTTTACCTGGTTCATAAGTGGTCACGGTAGGTGTAGATGTTCCTTATGAAGAAAATGATAAAGAATGGATAGGGGGAATGTTGTTGATCAATAGCTCACACTTCTGGGTTAGGTCTAGGTGGGAAACTATGTCGTCCAAGTTCATTACTGAACGTTCGTAAATTATCGATAGTATCGTAAATAGGTGCGAGAAAGACATCATTAGGGATCCATGGAGGAATCCTATGAAATGGAGTCTCCACCATCGTAAGTGACTCAAAATCGGAAACATGATGTCCCAAAGAAGTGTCCCGAAATGATTCAGTTGTACCAAATGTTGTTGATACCATGTCATCCTGGGGTTGACTGAAAATCCAGTCTGTAGTTCTAGGATGTCCTTCATCAAATGATGAAAATATGTGCCATGTGAAGCAGGTTGTGCCACAATCACAGGACCCATAGGATCAGCGACAGGTAGGTGTGCGGGAGGTGAATAGTTCATCCTCGACTCCATGGTAGAAGTATCTTCTTCATGTGACACATATGTGGTAGGTTGATCCATGTTTTTTCCCGAGTTCTCCTCCCGATTAAGGGGATATTCAGGTGGAAATTTTAAAATCCCGTGGGATCTTCTTAAAGGCTAATTAGCCAGAATGACTAAACCAAAATTTCTCCTATGATTTTTACATACAAAAATAAAAAATACACTCCAAAATATACACAATCTAAATCCACAAGCAAACTTATGTGGTAGGTGTGGATTCAATGGTATGGAACCTCACGGGATTATCAAGGTGGTGCAACTCGCGATATACCACAGGGTCCAACATTTATACCTGACCCAATATTTCAAAGCACTAGCCATGGAGGATTATGACCATACCCCTGACCATATAACCCGACTACTTGATAGAACATATGTAGTAGCTCCCCGAGTGTTGTTCTCAGTGTATTGCCACGTCAAGACAACCAATAGGTTAACTCAGATGGTTACAAGAATCCTAGAATGGTCTCTCGATATACACAAGGTACGTGGGAGCTCAAATCCGTAGTGGTGCTATCTAATGCACAACCATACGACAAGATCCTTACGATATACTATCAAGTACATGAAGTACCTTTCTATATACCCAATGGTACGTGAAATGCCATTCTATATACCGATTGGTATGTGGAAGAACTGCAAGCCCTCGGGATGCAGTGCAAGAAAATAACAATAGCTTCCACACTTAAAGACGCTGGAACACGTCTCTAACTTAACACACAAGTTTCTATACAATTTTAACCTAGTGCTACTGTTAAATTTTATCTTGATAGTTAGGTGAATGCATGAGGTGTAGAGAAGAATTTAAAAAGATGCAAATGTAAACTATATGCACATGCAAATCTTTTCTTTTCTTTTCAATGAAAACTAGATAAGGTAAGGAGAATTTTTCTTTTTTTTCGACAATGAAATGAACAAGTACCTCTAAGCTTTCAAAATCAACCGAAAGAATCAAAAGAAATCTTTCACTAATCCAACAAAAAAATGAATAATACACCAAATCTAAATGTTTTTTCTTTTTCTCTTTTCAAGTTAAACGAATCTACGAAAAAGTGAAAAGAAGAATTTCCTTCTTAATGCAATAACTTTAATTTTCCAAAATAAAGATAAAAAAGTGGAAGAAAATAAAAAAATGCAAGAATCTTTCAATATTTGGAATGCTTTGTAAAAGTTCAACTGCACTTGAAATCTTCAAAGAAATGATAGATAAGTTTTCATAACCAAGAAAATGCAAGCTAATAATTATCCTTTCAAACTTTTCAAATATCTTTTTTAACACTTGTTCCAAAGAATGAAAAAATCTCTACAACAATTCCAAGAAAGAAACTTGAAATGAAGATAATGAACAATTTTGATTTCCTACTCAAATGCACTCAATAGATCTGAGAATGATGCCACTTTCTGGATCTATATTCAGAAATTGAGAGAATACACTACTGCAAACTCTAATCAGTTGGAAATTCCTAAATAAATGTGATCACCCAAAATCTCAATAACACTCAAAACACACAAAATCATGCAAGAAATCACAATAACCAAATATGGGAAGGCTTGGAATTCAGATCGAACAAATCGAACAGATCAGGTGAGATGATCTGGAGTCACAAAACTGAGTACATCGATGGGGGATTGAAATTGCCCACAATGAATGAATCACTTGCTTGACTAGCTAGGACCCTAATCGACACTTAAACTTCACAATCAAGCCAAGGATGGAACATGTTGTTCCTAGGGGTTATGTGACTGTAAGGGGAAACACAAAGAACTCAGAAAATCAAACAAAAAACCAACTTTGAGAATTTTTTATACTAAGTTCCAACTAATGGAGGGCGACGCACACTACAAGTGTGCACTAGGGAGTTGGAAGACCCAACAACGCACTCTGCTAATAGGAAAACCGCGTCAGCGATGCAGTGTGCAAACAGTCAGAGAGCAACAACAATGCAGGTTGATAACTGGTAAAGTGCATTAGAATTACAGTGACGCAGGGGTAACACCAACGAGGTGCGTTGGGCGGGATATGAGCAACAAAAAAATAAAAATACTCCAAGAATAAAAAGGTAACAGGTCTATTGATGATCCTAAGTAGAGTCTGGATGGCCCAGAGACTATCTGATTGTCAGATCAAATGGAGGGAAAGGAAACTAGAGGCTCAATCAAGAAAAATCAAGAATTGAAAACAAATCAAAGCTATGATCTTTAACTCCCCAATATGGTCGCCATTTTTGTTTGAAGACAATCTACTAATGCAAACAAACACTGATCTCTCTAGTCTAAATGATTTAGATCTAGAACAAAAGAGTACATAACATAATTATCTTTCCTAGTTAGATTAAATTGCAAGGTAGATCATAAAGTGAGTGACCTTATGATTGTGATTCCCTTCTCCTTGTTTGATCTACTTCTAGTTCCTCGATCTTCGTCTGCAAAACAAGATGGAGCAAGTGGAAACAAACGAATAATATGAAAGATATGATTGTGAATCTAACTAGATCAACGGTCAAAGAAGTCAATCCTAAAAATTATTATAAGACATAACAAGTTTATGGAAATATATTTATATTCAATGTAATTTGCAGCAAATACAAAGTAGAGAGTTACAACCGATTACTTGACGTTATGACTCCAACTCAAATGATCTTTCCTCAAAGATCAAATCCTTCTAGCCTCCTATGGATGAAGAAGATAATCTTGACCAGATTCCACCAGCATATGGGTTCTTTATCATTCTTCCTCTAACAATGGAGAGGGGGTTCATATATATAGGTCTAAAGGGATAGCAGAGGTTGAGGATTTATGGGAGAGGCTTAAGGGATCATCCCACTGGGTTAGGGGATTGAGTGCCACATTTCCAAGAATCTAGGGATAAGCCTCCACGACACCAAGCTTCGAGAAGTCACTCGAAGATTCCTTTTATCCATTTTATCCAACTCCGACGCACCTTGCATGAAGGAAACATGCATCAGAATTAGATCAACGCACCTTGAACACAGGCACATTGCATCGTTGACACACTCTGCTAAGGTGTAGAATGTGTCACCTTAAGCTCGACACTCCTTTCTAGAAGGTAGGGTGCATCGGGATGACTACAAAATGTGAAGGGAAATGACAGCAAACTTTCTTATAATGTTTTATCCAAGGAACTTCAGGTATTAAGGCATAGAGATGACACATGACTCATGATGACGAGATTTTGGTGTAACAGTTTCTCACTAGTATTGAGAAGGTGTCTTTCATACTTCTTTAGAAGTTCTATGGAGTCTATCAGTGGGTCAGATAGTTTCATTTGAGTCTATTTGAATCCATTAAATTGATATTGGGAGAATTCGAGTTTCTCTGGTAGAGTTTGGGAAGAGTTGGAAATCCCGTGTTCAATCTGGCCAAAATTGAACTAGTGTTCCTAATTTCTTTACCAACTTCCATTTTATATCAGATCTGATTTGGGACACATATCAGTGGACTCTAAACACGTTTATCAGCTGCATACCTTTAATGGACATCAAAAATATACATACACTCCACTGTTGTTGAACAAGAGCATCTCATAAGCCTTCATAAACCACTGTTTGGGAAAAAGTTGAAAATAAACATAATTAAAGTTGAAACCTTGGAGATAATATTCCTAATTTCTGATTGGGAAAATTACAAATACGAGGTCAAGGTTAATGATTCTTAATGATATTTTTATTTAAGTAATTAAAAAGCATGAATATAGAGACAACGTTAATGATTTTTAATAATTAAAAACTATTCAAGATGTCAATGACCATTTTGGAAAAATGTTACGCTTAAAAAATCAATTTTCCAATATATTTAGAATATGACACTTGAATTCCCCATTTTGCAAGACAAATTTGACTAGACGGAATGCAAACAAGAGATAAAAATATGTGATAATTCTTAAAAATGAAAAATATGTTATAGTCTATGTTTCAATACATTTTAGCAAAGTTACTTATTCTACTTAAGTGTTGAAAATAATGTAAAAAATTAGCACAATCAAGTTTGACCTTAGTAGTTGTAATTAATGGAGAAGACGTAGAATATTTATATTAAACAAAGTTGAGTTTCCATTTTGTGCATTTTAATGGACTCACATACCTACATGCATTTGATCATCAAACTAATGAATGGTGATATAATTTTTACCTTATATATTTACCGGACCTTTATTCTCATTTATCTAGTACACATTTTTCATCTTCTCTCATTTTTTCACTTAGGATTCCATCTTTCCACCCACTAGGTCCACTTAATGTTTCCCACTTTATCATTTAGGGAACACTTAAAGATCCTTTTTAAGGAAAATAGGTCCCTCTTTAATTGCAATGATATAGGCCTAGAATAGTCTTATGGGCCCACAACTCGAGTATAATTTATATAAGGTGTAAAGACTTGTTGATAATTGTATTTCATTGTCTTAGGTATTACTATATTGTCATAATAATTACGAAAATTCCCATTCAAAGTGGCATATTAATAACCACTTTTCATATTTCACACATGGTTGGAGTGGTTATTGTTGTAGTTAAGTTTATTATGTCATTTTGGGTAATAGAAATTATAAAAAGTGGTATCATTGTAATGGTTTCAAACAATTTGATTTTTGGATATGTACCTGTAAGGTATGTTTTCCAATCCAAGAGCTATATGTCATTTTGGGTAATAGAAATTATAATAAGTGGTATCATTGTAATGGTTTCAAACAATTTGATTTTTGAATATGTACCTTTAAGCTATGTTTTCCAATCCAAGAGCTATATGTCATTTTGGGTAATAGAAATTATAATAAGTGGTATCATTGTAATGGTTTCAAACAATTTGATTTTTGGATATGTACCTTTAAGTTATGTTTTCCAATCCAAGAGCTATAACAGTATTGAGGAAATAACCTAGTTAGATAGAAAATCATTTTCATAACAATTCCTTCAAACTTGATTGTGTCGTTGTATTTCTAATTAAAATTTTCAATGGAGAGATTTCATTGCCATGTGCATCAACAAGCGTAAATACATTGTTAGAAATAAAGGTGCAATTATTAAATGGGTAGTTAACCACATTGAGTACGCCCTATAATATGTTGAAAATTTTCAAATAGATAATTTAAAGAACCATGAATCACATAATGGAGGGAAAATAAATGGTAATGATTCTAATATTTCAATGCAGTCTTTTTCATAATGGTGATAAAAATATTTAAGAACAAACTAGATTAAAATTCACTCTTTAAAAAGTTGCATTGCTACATATATGTTCAAAGCAAGAAAATTACAGAGACATAGGTGTTTTGACAAATGTGGATAATGCAATGTTATTAAAGAAAGGAGACTGGGACTTCCCTTGTTTTGTGTGCTAGTAAAACAACTACTATTGTGTTACGACAATGTGTCATATTTGGTGTAACTTGGCAACTTAACTTACATTTGCTAATAGTCCAAATGGTGGATGAAAAAGAATTTATAGCCTAAAAGTTAAAGGTCTTATTTACTTAGAAGGTTTAGCCTCACTAATAATATAGCCACAACCATAATATAATGGGAATAGAGGTGAATCCAATCCATTAGTGTTCTTTGGAGACAAATTATAGAAGATATAGTTCACTTTCCACCAATAGAATAAGAAAATTTTAGGGGTGAAATTTTTCCCATGGATTAATTTTGCATGCTCCTTTCCAAAAAGAGATTCACCAATTTCCATTTTTTCTTAACGGAGTTCAGCCAAATTCCATTAGATAATTTTTTTTTCTCCAAAAATCACAAAAAATGTCTCAAAACGGTATAAAATTCTTAGAAATTTGGATATGTTTACAAAAATATTGCCAAACATTTTATAGTTGACATTTTGAGAATTAGTAAAACTCACCAATATTTCTACACTTTAAGATAAATATGGATCCTTAAAATTTTCTATGCTAGTATGTGCTAATGAAATGAGAGGTTTTATCAATAATATCTTCATCAACTATCAAAAACATTACATATTTGAATTTTCTCTTCAAATGTCTCTCGCAAGCCACTCTATTGACCTTCGTGGCATGTGCACTTAGATATGATATTTAAGGAAAGTGAAAATAAAATTGAGCTTAATTTATGAAATGTAGTAGAAGCACGACGTATGAAATTAGAGTATCTAGCTATAGGTATTATGGGTTTCACTAATGTACAAATATTGACGTAAATACCATACAACCAGCTCAAAGGACCAAGGACAAGTGAATGTTCTAAGAATAAGAAAATTACAAACACTGTTGAAACTTCAATGCTAAATGACGAATCTTTCATTAGATGCATTCACAACGCACATTGTTGTAGAAATGATTGTATTTCCAAATATCCATGAAGTACATGATTAATGGGATTAATAAAACATGTTCAATGTAATAAAAATCAAGAATACAATTTGTGATAAATTTTGTAACATCAAATGATGTTATTCTCAAATAATGAGAGAAAAATAATGAGAGAAATATGAGAAAAATATTTTTACAATGAAGTTTGGAATCTTTGATGTTTATAAAAATACATGGTATAAGATTTTATATGGCATAAGAAGAATTTTTTACCACTATAAAAATATATTTAAAAATGGGGACTTAAAAGAAGTGAATTGTAATAGTGGATTATAAAGGTCTAGATCAAATACTATTAGAATAGTGGTTAGGATTAATAGTGGTTACTCCTAGTAATATTGTGGACTAAAAATTAGATAAGGTAGATCTTTGATGTATATCAAAATATATGGTATAGGATTTTATATGGCATAAAAAGAACTTTCTACCACTATAAAAATAGATTTAAAAATGGTAACTTAAAAGAAAGGAATTGTAATAGTGGATTATAAAGGTTTAATTAGATCAAATACTATTAGAATAATAGAATAGTGGTTAGTTCTAGTAATATTGTGGACTAAAAATTAGAGAAGCCTCTACCTTTGACATGTTCAATACATTAAGATGCAATAAGGGTTCTTTTAAGGTTTTTTCTTTAAATATGATGCACTCCCCATTACTCAAAATGCTTAGATGTGAAAAGATTAATCTTCTGTCAAGTATTATTATCCAATTTTAGTTCTACATTAATAACTCGATATCAATTTCTAGATATTACAATCACAAATAACAACTTCTTTGTAATGTGTAATCATTGTTCTCAAACTCCAACAAAATTAGGATCACTAATAATTGATAGAAAGTATAAAAGTTATAAAAAATTAAAACATCCTATAAGAACTATATTGCAGTTCTCGTAATTTGTATATATTATACTCACAAATTATATTTAAAGAAGCATTGTAGCACTTACTTGAGCATTGTGCACAAGAAGATGGACAAAACAATTACTTGTATACCATGGATGCATAATTAAAAAAAATATTAATAATGTTACATGAATACCCTAATTTCATTAAAAAATGCTTTGCACATGGACATAGCATTTAGGCTTTGGTGGCCTTATCCTTTCCAAATTGGATATAGATTCAAACTTGTCAATGGTCCTTCTTTACACATGTACATAGCATTGAGGCTTTGGTGGCCTTATCCTTTCCAATTTTGATATAGATTCAGACTTCTCAATGGCCCTTCATTAACTTAATACCTAAATGATTTAGATAAACTAAAGATAGATTGATATACAAATGTGTTCTATAAAAAAGGAACATCAAATCTATGAATATTGTGAGAATTACATATAATCTATGAATATTGTGAGAATTACATATAATTTAGACATAGATGGTTTGGAAAAATATAAATTAGTCTAAAAAAATCAATATGTAAATATAAAAAACCCAATTAAAAAAACTTCTTTATACCATCATAACATCCATGTTACATTATACAATGGAAATACCAAGATCTAAAAGAGTAAATTCAAAAATTACTTGATTTTTATAGTTTGTTCATCCACACAATTTATTGTAATACGAAAACATAACTTTTCGTAAATTAAAATTAACGAGTCTAAGTTGTATTCAAGCTGATTTGGACAGCTTATCCACGCTTTAATAAACCGTATAACACTCGTACAAGACAATAGCATTAGAACGTCATAATGATATTACAATTGCCACGTTTTTATTCTCCGTTTCAAAATGGGAGATTGCTTCACAGTTCACACTGCGTTTCATTTCGTTGGTATGCATACGAACTATGAATGCCATAGATAAGCTGCTTAAAGTGGTTTGACGAATTAGATTAATCCAACTCATTTCTACCATATCATCATTATAGATTAACCCATCTCATTTCTTCCAAAGCTTCTGCTTAACCATTATTTTCTCCATACATTCAATTGTTTCAACCGACGCCTCTTTTCCACAAGACCTCCTTGTGCTACAAATCCAAATTTTATTTTTGTTTCTATAATCTCTCTCTTGACCTAAGAGACCTACTAAATGTGTGTAGATGTGATCTATAAACTGTCATTAATATTCCATTAGAATAGTTCATCACAATGGATGTTACAAATTATTATTTTTTATTTTTTAATTATAAATTCTCAATAACTAGAACTAAAAGACGAAGGAGTATACCTATTAACTAAAATGTTCCCGAGCCACTAGAATCCAACAGAAGATTAATCACTGAAAGTGTGATTTTGATTGCTCAAATTGTAATTTCGTCAATTTGGTAGTTTCAAAATTGGGCATTTATTCTAGAAAAGACAATTCTGATTGCTGAAAATCCAAACTTTCATAAACTACAATTTTCAGACACAATTTTGACTGGAATTAAAAAGAAAAATGGTGGAATAATGAGATGTTTTTGTTGTTGTTTATCCTACATGCTGAAAGACATATCACTAGAGAAAAGAAATGTACATTCCACACAATAAATACAATATTGACACTACAAAAACCCATTATGGGGAAAAACTCATCCATAAAATAAAAAGGAAATTGTACTCTCTATTGAGTTGCACCCTATGAATCTATGACCATAATAGATAAGACTAGAAATAAATGTATTTATGCTATTATTTCCATGCTTGGTCCTACCTATTTTATTTGTGTATATACCATTTACTCCATAAAAGAATCTTTAGGAGATCTAACTATACAAAACCCACTCTTGAATCTTTTTGTGATTCCTTGAATAGAGAGAAAGATAATCCCATACACTTTGGAATAATTAGCAATGTAGACACCTCTATCAAAACCTTAGTGTCACAATAGAACTATAAGACCAAGAATCCCAAGAAGAAACATCCTCGCAATAATAATAAAAACAAGGGTCATAAACCCTCTCAATGGCTCATTCTTCCAAACATGACAAAGGAACCAAATCAAAATGTAAGAAGGTTGAGCATCATTACAACTTTTGCTAGAAATATGGTCATGTGGAATGCAAGTGTTTTAAGAAGATGATAGCCTTTGAAGGACAAATTAAGCGCAACATCAAGCTTCATTCATTTTCTGACTCTACAACTCATGGGCATGCACTTTGTGCTTCTAATTTTTATTTCAATGCATCTTCTTCCTCTTCTTCCCATGGCTCATTGATTCTTGAAATCTTATCATATGGCTAAGGATAAAGCCACATTTTCTACTATGAATGAATGTAACAATAAACAAATATTTTTTGGTGGTGATAGATATCTTAATGTTGTAGGAAATGGAACAAATTAGGTAGATAATGGTCAGTTCAATGATGTGTTATGTGTTCTAAAAATTTCATGCAATTTGTTGTAAGTCTATCAAATTACTCATTCTAGTGAAGGTAAGAATGTAACATTTACACCTCACCAAGTTGTAATCAAGGAGTTCAAATATTCTAAACATGTCCTAAATCCTAAAGTTGTTGATGATATTACCGATTTGTACAAATTTAACAACTTTGCATCATCACCTTTTCCCTTATTTTTTGTGGCTCATAGCGATGACTTGAGCAAACATTGGCATGAGCGATTTGGTCACTTAAACTATCGCTCATTGCAACAACTATGTAAATAAAATATGGTGACAAGGATTCCGATGGTATCTTGTAGGGGTGTTGTTTGTTTTGATTGTGTACTTAGAAAAAATCATCGAGACAATTTTGAAAAATGTGCCTCTTGGAACACCTTGAATCCCTTGTAGCTTGTGCAGAGTGACTTTTATGGTCCTCTTCCATATGCTTCCCTTTTTGGTTTAAAATATTTCATAACTTCCATTGATGAGCACTCCATATACACTTGGGTTTATTTCCTAAAACTTAAGAGTGAAGTATTTGACATGTTCTTGGCCTACAAGGCCCCCATTGAAAAAATATGGTCATCAAATTCTTATGTTAATAAATGATAATGGGGGAGAATGTGTTAAAAACAAGCTCACTAATTTTTTCACTGCATAAGGTATCCAATAACAACACCCTGATCCATATACATGACAACAAAATGGTGTAGCTAAGTGAAAGAATCACACTTCAAAAGAAATGGTTAATTGTATGATATAAGCTAAGCGCCTAAGTCTTCAGTTTTTGGTTGAAGGCATAAATTGTGCAAATTACATAGTTAATCACACCCCCACTAAATATTTAAAAGGTATCACATTGGAAGAACCATGGAGTAATATTAAACTATATGTCAAGCACTTTTGTGCATTCGGTAGTGAAGCATGGACTCATATTCCTTATGAAAAATGGAAAGCATTGTATCGTAAAAGTGAAAATGCATATTTGTTGGATACAATGAGGATTTCAAAGGTTATAGGCTTCTTCAATTTCATTACCATGATATACTTAATAGAAAAGATGTTAAATTTATAAAATATATCTCGACCAACGAGCTTAAAATCCAGTGTCTATTCCATCTTTGGCGTGTCAGCCATCTTCAGTTCTTGTGCGATCTTCTAATCCAAAATTCCTTTTCATTGTTCCTAATCTAGCTTTTAATGGTGATAGTGAGGATAAAATCCCACCCCTTCTTGTTCATTTTCCTCCAATTTCACTAGAACAATTGCTTTCTCTATGGGTCAATTCAACATGAGAAGTGGTTGGGAATATTGCTCGTGATCATAGAGATCAATGTCGAACATGATCTCAGTTCCAATGCGCCACTTTTATTTTGGCTCAAGTTTAATAGAATCATGATCCAAAGACATTTGTAAAACCTTCAAGAAAACTAGATTGGGACGCAACTATTGTTGAAGAATATCAATCCTTAATAGAAAACGATACTTGGGATCTTGTACCTCTTTTGAATGGAAGAAAAATTGTCAAATGTAAATGGGTCTACAAAAATAAGTATGCATAAGATGGAAGTGTTGAAATACATAAGCCAAGGTTAGTTTCCAAAGGAATTTCCCAAGTTGAAGGAATTTATTACATTAATAAAACCTTTTCCCTTGTCACTAAAATGAACTCCATCCACCTTGTGGTTTCCCTTGCAACCTTACATAAATGGGAGATACACCAAATGGATGTCACGTCTGCCTTCTTGCTTGGGGATTTGTAGGAATAAATTTACATGAAAATGTTGGTAGTGTTATATTTTTTGTAGTTTATCAACTGTAGAAGTCAATATTTGACTGGTGTAAGTCAACTAGATTCGAAAGTTAGGTACCGATGAGAATCTAGTTTCACCTGAAGTTTAATTCTTAGCTTTATTTTATTGAGATAAAACCCATTTTGCAATTATATAAATAAATATTTGTATTGATATTTTACTAATCACGATCATGTTTCTTGGTTGTTACATTTTATGGATTGACAAATTTGATAGAAGAAGAGAGGTGAACCTCAATAAAAATAAATGAAATTACTAGCCCAAGTCTTTGCAATATTTCCTCGGTATTGAAGTCTAGAAAGAGAATGATAGAATATATGTTTTACAATCTGTTAACACCCAAATCGTACCCCTAGGTTGTGGGAGAGGGCAAGTCGAGGTAACCATTAGCCACTTTGGACTTATGCCACTGACCCAGCATAGTCCGAGAGGGCTCTCTCTACACATCTATGAAAGATTGGAAATAATCAAAGGTGTCAACATTGAAAACATACACCAACATTCATTTATTAAAATATTCAATCAAACACATTCTTAGAAGGTCAGACTTCTGTTAGGACAGATTTGCTTTTGTAAATTGTTGGTTGGAAAACAACATGGATCTTTATTGGGCAATGGAGTCAAATCAAACAAGACATGAACATCATTGAGAAATACTTTGCAGATACATTCACACAGGGGCAAGGTAGCCAGCAGCTTGCAGTCAAAGAGCTTTTAGTTGGTGAGTTAGAAGAGAAATGAAAAATCCATCAATATAAAGCATGGAAACATGAATTCTATATTGACTTTAGTAGAAAATAATTGTGGAATGCTTGGTATTATCAGAACGGAGCACAATCTCTATGAATTCCATTCAGATACTACACTGAACCAAACATGAAAAAAGCATTTACAGAATGGATTAACAATGAGAGAAACACAATTCACATAGGAAAAGAAAGAACAGACTACAATACCAATAACACAGGAATCCATAATAAAACACCTGCTCGGCTCTATCAATTTTATTCAAAACAACTCAAAATGTCATACACAGAGCAATATGCAAGCCTCCAAAAAATTTTCAACCCTTTATTCATTCAATTACATAGCATATATAGCTTCCTAGAGCCTCCTGCTCGACTCATTTGGGCCATAAAATAGTTATAACAAAGTGACACCTCATCAGGACATATTTGCCACTACCCCTACAAAACAAAAATGGGCAAGGCAGGTCCAACTGTTTTTTACTTTCACCGGTATTTCTTACTAAATGACATTTACCTCAAACAGAAAGATAAAAGGGAAACAAAGTAATTGTTCCAGCTGGCTATTTCCAATAGCTGCCTCAAAAAATATTACAAATTTCTTTAAATTGAAAATGTCTCATAAGTCTATGAAAATAACCACAACTCTTTGAAAATAAAAACAACATCTACTAAGAAGTACGAAGTGAGTACTTCATCTTCGCATATTCCTAAACATAACTCCATTGGTCGGTCGTGATGCTTTCATGCAACACCATTTCTTTCATTGAGACTTTCAGCTCCACATTCTCTTCATTGGACATAATAGGGATTCTTTCGCTCAGGCTCTTTATTAGGTTCATGATCTCGAAATCTACAGCAAGCTTCTCTAATAATATTTTCCCTGTAAGCACATGAGTTAGATTCTAAAAATTTTCGTGATTCATTCGTATCGTGAACAAGAGGTTTTTTTAATCATTATGGGGAATTAGTTCACCATCATCACCCCAAAAGGAGGGAAACCCCCTTTGGAAAACCTTCTCAAGTTTTCCCTTTATGCCAGCAACCTGTTCTATCATCGTTGCACAGTGAGCCTCGATATTCTCCACATAAGTTTATTTTCCCAGCATCTTTCTTGCCCAAGTGATCGTTGCAACTCTATTTTTGATCCCCAATGTAATTAAATCCTCCTCTGATAAGACTTTCAGAAAATCTATAGCATCTTCAGCTACTTCTTTGGGTATTTTGCTTAGATTTGTCCGTGTTGATGCACATCTTTTCAGAACTTCTTTTATTGCTTCCCCTCTAGCACTTATGGTCATTAAACAAGGACTAAGATCGGTGGCCGCCTCTATAATCCTATCCCAGATTATGTGCTTGGACCCCTGCATTGGGATCTGTCCAATTACTTGGGAAACAAATCTTTGATTTATTTCCACCAACCCTTTATTGTTACTCTGCAACTCCCTTATTTCTTCATCCATTTTCATGTTCTTCTCTTCCAATTTCATAGCCCTCTCCTTCAATTCTTGAATTTCTACGTCCTTCTAGCTGACCTGGGACATAACCCGCGAAATACTATCAGCACTATTTTCACCTGCATCCTGACTTACATTTGACGGTCGCATGCCCAAAGAGGGCAAGTTACTCTTCAGATCCTCAACCTGCTTTTCCAAACTCAACTTATATGTCTCCCATTCGGTCCTCTTCTCAATCAACTTCAACAATTCTGCCTTGCTTTCACTAAGTTCTTTGGATAAAACCTCTTTCTCTTGTTCCAACTTAGACTCCTCAGGGGCCTGAATTAATTGAGTGTTCGGGACCTTCATTTTCTTTTGCAATGTTTGAATTAAGTTGTCCTTCTCTGTCAACAACTTCTTACTAGCCTTGCCGCCGCCATCACTTGCAACCAAGTCGAGCTGCAATTTCTTGACGTGTTGTTGATGGGATTTATTTTCCATTTTCTCCTATCTCAGTTGACCATCCATCTTACTTAGAATTTCCTCCAGCTTTTCGACCCTAAAAATAGCTTGTATATAATCCTCATAGATAACCTCCCCGATCTGTTTGATCAACTGAATCTTATCCGAAGCTGATATTTTCGTCAAATCGTATTTCACTTTAGTCAATTTGTCTGGGGTGGCTACTTCCAGATTCAAGGTGCCTTCTTTGACGCTCTGGCTTGTCACCAAGGTGACATCTGACTTCAATAAGCTTCTAACCTTGGGTAACAAACTATATACAAACTGAGCATAAGTTTGCTTATTCCTACCATACTGCTTGAACATATCATCCCTTGATGAGAACCTACTCGTGTCTCCACTTCCGTTGGCCTCCTGAAAATTGTATTCCTGTATCTGTACACTTGGGATTTGAATCTCCCCTTTATTACCAACCTCACTATTTATCAAAGCAGACGACTATGGTCGTGTCTCGACTAATTCCTGACTCTCGGTTCTGAGTCTTTTTTATTTTTCTCCTTCTTCACCATGCTCATTAAGTATTTCTTGCATACTCCTTTTTTCTCCTACCTCTATGACCTTTGGTGCAACCTCCATATCCACTGTTGCTTCCAACAAAGTGAGATATTCTTCCTACAAATCAGACATTGCTTCTGCCTCCGGCTCGTATCGCAACAAATTCCTTTCCCCTAACGACCCTTCAACTTCCTTGTGTTCAAAACCGTTAAGGTTATTCAATCTTCTCTTCTCAGAAATAATGTGGAAAGAATCATAGGCCATCGCTATGTCCTTCTTGAAATCTAGGACCTCCAGCAAACTATGCACCGCTGAAAAGGCTTCCTTTCTTTTTACAATGAATGGACTGATCATCCAGGGGTACTTCAAGTCGACTCCTTTCTTGAACTTCAAAAAGTTTTCATCCTCCAGGATCAACTTTTGCTTGATAAACTCCAAAGAAAAAATTCTCACAGTTATAAATGTAGGTAGTACGTACGGCTCATGCACGAACCCATACAGCCTAATGACTGTGGAATCCTTTGATAAAAAATAGTCTCCCATGACCACCTATTTCTTCAACTACAACAAGGTCTTCATTTCAGGTAGGACCCTTGGTAACTCTTCTTTGAAAAACAATTTGTACAATATAGAAAAAATGGAATTCATGTAATTGAACATATTATCCTCTAAGGCGCTTTCATAAATCTCAGGTGTGAAAAGCAATTCATCTTGATTACTAACCATAACCATCTTCATCAGATGGGCTTGAAACCGGAAACATCTCATATTTGGAAAAAAAACTAACTGAGAGTTAATGGCTTCCACCACAAATTCTCCAAGCCTCAGACTCAAAACTAACTCATAATCAGCTGAGGGTGAACCGACACTTATCCTAAACAACAGACTTAACTGCAACTATGTTACCAACCTATCACTATCGAGACCTAAAAATTGTGCAAGTAACGAAAAGACTAACTAGGTATTCACATTGAACAGACTAACATCTAATGGGTAGGGAGTATACTCAATTTCCAGGTCCGGCTTAAGGCAAGTGGTCAAAAAGGCTTGCCGACTTTTGGGAGGAACTTGATGATAGAGGGCTACAATTTCTTTTTCAGAGAAACTTTCAGACTCTAGGGTCTGGGACTTAGGGATTTCAAAAGACCTATCGACGACTGACAGCTCCACAGAACAAACAAGTTTACTCTTTGGACCATTCATAATAACCCTCTAGGTTGCTTCATAGTTAGATGCGTACCAGGAGATGAACTTAGGAAATGACATTATTTGCTCCAAAAAAAACAAAATGAAAGACGACTTGAACACCCTATGTACATCTATGCCCCCGGCATGCAAAAGCTTCAATATTCTCTTAATCTCAGCTACGGGCAACTGAATATCTGTGCAAAAAATGTTACAGTCTCTATCTTCCAAGGAACTTCTAACCCTACTCATGCTTACACCCATATATTCTCCCATTATCCTATTGTGAAGACACTTATCTCGTGGATGAAGCTAGTTAGAAGGGCCTACCTTTCACTCACAAACTCTAAAACTACTCTGTCGAAAACCTTGTTGCCCTCGTCGTCTCCCACATGCCGAGAATCTTCTGACTTCGACAGTTCTGATGAGCGAATGTCAACTACACATGTCGACAACCTTATATATAAACATTGTTCACTTATCCATCGAACTTATCCGCCAGCTGTCCATCAATTTCTGTCGTCGATCTCTCACGTGTTGATCTCCGTCGTCAGCTCTGGCCCCTATTTAACCATTGATTTGACTACCTTTCTTTGTCTGTCATCGGATCACCCTTTCATATTCCATTTGCACTGTTCATCTTGGCACCACGTGTCCATGAAATGGTATCGCGAACACCCAAAACTGTCTCCAATATCGCTTTCCTTCCTTGTGACCAGCCCTGATGTTTACACCTGTCGAATGGTTTCACCTGTCGCGACCACCCTTTCTTCTATCCAGCGTGCTTCTTCTCAATGCATCGATCATCGTGGACCATTGATTGCTTCCCACCATGCATGCACGGTGGATATTTTGTCACATGTTTAACTCTTCAGACCTCTCCGCCGACGGGGTCCACCTTTCCTATCTCCCGTGCAACTTCGACATGGCATTGCCATCGATTTGTGTGTCCTCACATCCCAAACCATTGATCACTTGTAGCCATGCATGGTGGAATATTAACTTCAGTTCCACACCATCATATCTATGACAATAAAGCTTAGCCGTCGATCCTTATCACCCTATTCCGCCAACGTGGTATCGCACACCCCTGCAGCGGTTTTGCTTACCACCTATGCCACCATGCGACAAGCTCTTTAGTCGCCACCTATCTGGCGGTAAAATCCATTGCTACCACCCTTATGGATATCCACCGCACGCTTTGGCCATGCGACGCCCAGCGAAGACCGTTGATCTCGTGCCTGCTCCCAATCCACGGTGTCTTTACCAATGATGGTTAAACCCTATGATATTTAACTATCGGACTATAGGATTTGGGGTTATTTCAGTCATTTTAAGTGTTACTTAATGCCTTCCCCTGCCATTTCTTCAAATGCACCCCATTCAAGACCTCTACACCAACTTTCTCATACTATAGCATCCAGCCATGGAGAACAAAGGGGACTTCGAGCATCCACCAGGTAACTTTTTTAACTCTTCACCCCCCCATGTTTGGTGTTTATGCTGTAGAAATAGTTAGGTGCTAACACAGTCCATATGTGTGGAAGAGTTGCTGAAATTTTTCAATATGGAAAGTTGCAATCCTTTTAATACACCAATGGAGATGGGGTTAAAATTGTTCACAATATAGCCAACATGTTGGAAATTTTAGATTTACTAGAAAACTACAATACCTAACATCAGCTATGTTATATTTCTATTTTGCACATTTTTAAGTTCCCACTTTGTATTGGCACATATGTACTTAGAAGCCTCGTTGACCTTTTTATGGTCATTTATTGGATATTACGAAACTTCTTTTATCATATTAGCAACTTGATTCATCTTAGAAATAAGTATGTAGAGGATAGTTTCTTTCTCTCTCACCTGTATCAAAATACATTTCATAGTGAAAAACCTTATTTACATGTGTTACATGTTCGATAGTTTCCTTCGCTTCTCTCTATGAATTTCCCAACAGGGAGATCAAGCTTGAATAATACACATATACATTTTCTATTTTGAAAAGAACTTGCATTCCTTGACCACTTCTAGTGCATTATCATATTATGTTTTAATGTATTTGATAAATTCCTTAATATCTTCTACTGCTACTTATCTTTGCTCTTCAAATAGCCAATTCCAGTACCCATCAATCTTCTTTTCTTGTATCTGAGGTAAGCTCAATGGGATTGTAATAATTAAAGGATTGATTTTCTACTTAAAGGATTGACTTGCTCACCTTTCTCTTCCATAGATACCTACATATATTCTCTTAACATGTTGTCCTTCATTTTCTAATTACCTTCCCTTGTACTAAAATTATCCACCTTCACTATGAATACAAAATTTCTTCCTATATTGTCTAAAGAATTCTCTAAAAAATATACATTGGTATGTAGCTAAAAGTGTTATATGATACATTAAAGGTATATTAAACTTTGGTAACTAGATTCAGAAAAAATGAAGTTTTAAAATTGAGTTGTAATGTTCCCTTCACCCAATCCATCCAATGGGAGGGGACATTAACTTATGTCAGGCTCTCAAATTTTGTCCCAAAGACATAATAGGAATTTCAACATATAAAATGTGTGCAAAAACGTAAATACATACAAAACATAATTAAACTCAATCCACACACATACAACTTGCATTTATAAACATAATTATCACAAGCAACAAATAAAACCATTTTAGATTCAAATGCATGAGAATACTTATCTTTATCCAACGTAGATTCAAGCAACTGGATGTCTAAGAGCAATTTTCCACCCAACCATAGAATCTCTATCTAGCATATACTCTTTATGTTAAGAGGCTACCCACAAGATCGGTTATGAAGCTGGAAAGGCAACGAAAATACCTACAGGATTATATTTCTCTACCCACAACCCATTCTCCTCTCTATGCTTATCCAAATGCTCACACAAATCTCTACCTGGATCTCATTCATCCCTCATAGCATTCGCTCCCACAATAAATGCCACACACAACACCCTTTTGGGCTCAAGTATCCCCTTCAATGATCCATGGTTCTCTTGGGTGATCCATCTTTCTTGGTCCTTCAAGTGTGTTCATAGAAGAATTCCAGTGTGATATGTGTTGTTGGAGAACCGCCTATATCCTCAGTTTGTGGCTTCTCAAGCATATATGCGTGTCATAACTTAATGGGTAACGGTTCTGTTATCACTAAAGTTGAACCATGACTGCTAAGGTCAAGCTTAGAGAAATATTAATAGTATGGAAATATTGGTTGGGAATGAGAGTTCATTTGCACATGAATATCATTGAGATCAGGAAAATATAGCAGATATATAAATGTGACATACTGTAATATGAAGGTCTACGAGCATGAACTTATAGAAAGAGTGAGCTAATCCCATTCCAGATCCTTAATAAACATGTGTATAACTTATAAGAATTCAGGTATGGATGCATAAGGACCATACACAAAACAAAATCATGAACAACACATAATGTATCAATTCATAATAAAATAGCATAGGGCTCGTCTCGACTATAATCACTCCAAAGCATCCATCCTACATTAAGAAAAACAGAGTGTATACATGCCCTGCCTCAACCCTCGGGTGGAATTCCCTCTCGTACATTTAAAAATAATCAAATATATAAGAAATTACATCTTCTAGACTATTCAGGTTGTTACAACTTTTGGAAACTAAATCTAGTAATAGGAACAAAAATAAATATCTAGTTTATCACAATAAAACTGGAATTGCTCGATCTCAAAAGCTGGAAATAATATTTGATGATAATCGTCTGCTTCGGAACCTTCAAATGCTCTGGAAATTTTCCACTTGTTCACTAAATATTTTTTAAAAATCTGGAACACTCCTTGGTCTGCTGAAATGTTCAAATGCTGCTCGAAGATAGTGATAAAAATCCCTTGAAATCTGGAAATGGATTTTATTATTATCTTGGAAATCTAGAAGTTAATCTTGAAGAGGTAGCTGATTCCTATTCCCTTGTTGGCTGAGTTCGATGCCTGAAATGATGGAATTGAATTTAAGAATGTGGAGCTAATTGATTGGAAATTTCCATAACTGACTTCTGGAATACTCTTCCACCCAACAAATGCTACCTGGGCATTTATCTTGACATTGGGCGTTTATGTAATATGACACCATTGATAATTGCTTTTGACTTCTTGTATTCACTGCATCTTTGGAGTTTTACAAAAGCATCCTCATAAGCAAACTGCGTATTCACCCTTTAGACATCTAGACTTCCTCTCAAGCTGAGTGCTTTCATTTGATTCTCATTTGTATGAACACAATGCTGATATGAGCACAATGCTTACCCCAACATTTAACTTTCACTTGACACTCAGTGCAATCTAAAAGAATAATGTTAATTGATTTCTTGAATTAGGTTTGTTCCTCTAAATCGAGCCTTTCAATATTGATATTTGCATCTGAAATATTATTGAAAGCATGTGTATACTCGACAAATATTCTTGTCTTCATACTTCTGAGAGTGAATCAAGGTTGAAGTCATTGACAACAAAACTTTTGCAGCTTCAACCTTCGTGAAAATCTAGAAATTTTGTAATAACCTGGGCACATTTATTTGCATCGAGTTGAGGATCAGTGAATATGCGAGCTTCCTGTAGGACTGATCCCTTTTCAATCAAGAAAGGGAGAGTGCTCCACACATCTTTCATCATACATATTGGAACCTTGAGAAGAAAAATATGATGCCTGAAATGAGGCTAAAATATATGGAACTTTGAATATTGTCAGCAAGTGGGGAGAGGATTATGTAGCTCCATATGCAAGTATGTAATTCATCTCCACCATCAATCTTTGCTATTAAAGCTTTACCAAGACCACATACATGAATATAAACAGATCCTTCCTGGCAATGTTAAACATTTGACATCTGTGTGCAAACTTGGTCAAGCAATCAACATTGAATGGCACCTGGAGTTGAATAATTTGGTCATGTGAGCTTCCTTCAAAGACGGTTCATCGTGTAGAAGCTGTATAATAGGTGTTTCAAACTTTTCTCTCGGTTGTTAGTGCTTGACATTGGATAATTAACAAACCTGGGACATATAGAAAATAAAAAAATATTAAAACTTTCATAATGACAACTATCTCAATGTAGTTATGGTGCATTGTGCCAAATGACCCGTGGGCTCTCTGTGTGTTGCTTAAAACTTGGATGCGGGCGTGACCACACTTCCTTCATGGCGGCTGGATGTATAGTTCTCTTTTCTTCATGATGTTAGTTTGGATCCCTTTGTCGGTATATAGATACACATATAAAACTTAAACATTCAATCATGGAACTTGGCTTATGACTTTGGATGCGATTTGTTCATTTTAACCTCGAAAATTGGAATTCCTCACTACCTAGATGCTGCCAGGATATAGAAAATTTGCTGGATCAGACCCAGTGACAATAGGTTCCTGGATTTCCCAACCTATATGCTCACCTACAACCATCAATTTTCCCTTCCAAACCTACAACATTGTCTCCAAATTCTAATTTATGGGTTAAACATAGTCAGGTAAGTTCATGGACAACAATGGAGAGATCTGCATAGTATATATATGCATGAAAGAATAAGATAAATGACGGTTGACTCCAAGGGATATGACATAATGGTTAAAATGCAACTGACATAGCTTCTGGAAGTAGAACAAAGGAATCCTAGAAGCTATAGAATAACTTCTATCATGACAGAAGTATCACAAAAGTGCAGTCAGCCCCATGCTTCAATAACTACATGAGGTGAATTTTCCCACCAACCTCACATGCAGTAAATGATTGGAAAATAGTCAAAAACATGAGATAATTGGATTATTCAAAGCACATGACATAATTTGGGTGAGTTCTAAGGTTGACACTTGGTAGAAAGGATTTAGTCTCCTGTAGATCCACTTTCCTCTTCCCCTCTGGTTGAATCATAGCCCCTTTGGTGCTCTTTACACAACCATTGTTGGACCATTTTATTATTTATGCACATAATATTTACATATATTTTAAATAAACTTGACAAGAAAACCAGATAGTCCAAATAAAAATATATACATCACACATGCCTAGCCATTCACTAGTCATGCCTTGGTCTTGAGATTTGTACTAGGAATCTGCACTAACATATTTACAACATTTATATAATTTTGGTTAAATACACTCCAAGTCAAAATTGGGGGTACTACAATCCCCTCCCCCTTTGAATAACACTATCCTTGATGTTTACTCAAAACTAGAATAAAAACGGGGATATACATCTCTCATGGAATCCTCTAGCTCTCATGTAGCCTCATCGGGACCGAAGTGCTTCCATTGCACCTTTACCTGTCTGATGGCTTAGTTTTGGAGAAATCTCACTTTCCTATCTAGGATGCATATTGACTCGGTTTGGAACTATCCCTCGGATTCCACCTGGATCACATTCCAATCAGTCACATGGTTTACATGAGTGGATATTTAATGCCATTGAAAATTGGGAAAAGGATCATAACATGATAGAAAATCATTTATTCATGGACCTATAGTGGTTTCTTTGATCAACAAAAAGAAGTGGAAAGTCAAACTGTAATCCACTGAAGTAGAATACAAATCTGCAATTGAGGAAACACACAAAGTAGTAAGACTTTGTCAAAAATTGGAAGTCATGAACCTCTAACAGTCTAAACTAACACAATTTTAAGTTTAATAATCAAATTAACATCAAGTTGACAATGAACATGATTTTCATGCATAGACAAAACATTGAGAAGTTAATTGTCATTATATCAAATAACAGGTCTAGAACAAGAAAATTGAGATGATGTATTGATAGAAGATCATGCAGAAGAAGCCAACAAACCACATTACAAAAGTTGTATCTACATAAGGACCCAACACAGAAAGTTTTAAAATTTTCAAAAAATGTTAGTTGTAACAAATATAACTATCAAGGGGGGCACTAGGACATATTGTTTATTTATAATTGATTATTAACCAATATGTTTATTATTTAGAAACTGGTCTATTTCTCACACTAGGTAGTGTAAGTATCATCTAGTGATCTACATTTTCATAAAATGAAGCATTAGAAGAGTATAGAGTGGTGTGTAAATTCATTTCTACCAGATAAGCTCCATAGCATTAGTTGGTTGGATGTTCATTAGCATAGTGTCTAAAATAAATCCAAATGTTTATGTGAATTGTTTCAAGGGATATATTCACCCTTTCCAACTAAAAGAGAGAATGAAGTAGGTGTTAGCTCTATAGATTCTAATAAGAATCTAGTTTCAACAGATTTTTTATTCTTATCTTTCTTTTATTGAGAGAAAACCCATTTTTTCATTATATAACTAAATATGTGATTTTATAAACTTTGTGATTTGTTTACATGTATCGACCATAGTGTGACAAGCAAGACAAGATATAAAAAATGCTCTATTTTTCATAGTATGCATTGTGAGTATCGTGGTGTGATATACATTTTCATAAAATTAAGCATTAGAGTTGTGTGTAGATTCATTATTATTAGATAATATCTAGAGCATCAACCGGATTGCGGGATGTGATTTCTCAAAAGGCATGAATTTGAGTTTTTGATTTCCAAAACCCACATTGGGGATTGCGGAAGTCAGAACAATATTTGCGTATCGTGGACTGAAGATGGTTTATCAAAGAAGACTGCGACCGTGTAAAATGCAGAATTTGATAGGGAAAAGATCCAACTGTTCCACGACTATGGATCGATTTGAAGGCCGAAGGAAGGAGCAACATGATTATCCCTGCAAATCAGCCCGAAACAGCCCAATTCGAAGGACAACATGCGGTGTTCTATGTCCTAATTTTACATTGACAACGCACTAAGGTTTACCAACCAGTGCATCTAATAGATCAAGAATCTGTTACAGTTTACCATTTTGATGAACGACCACACATGGATGAAATGTTCTCTAAGAAGTTTAGATATTTTGTAAGCCTATAAAGGGAGGTTTCGAATAATACCCAAGGGTTAGTATTTTGAGATAAAAACTCTGAGTATGTCATGAAACGAAGCTCTTCGATTAATGTGAAGACCTAATTTTGGAGCATAAATACTTGTGGTGAGTGGTTTGATGTCTATTATTCCTATATATGTTTCCCTTGCTAATGTTTTCCATTAATGTTCTTCTTATGTAGTGTCTAGATCAATATTACATGGTCTGAAAGTCATCTTCTATGCTTTATATGCATATTATTAGACATTCCACCTTTTCTTCTTGAAGTTGTAGGTTAGAATTCATTCATAAATGCTCTAACTCTATGATGGATTTTGTTTCCCTTTCTACTATCATCTGCTGATATATTTTGACTTAAAAAAACATCATTTATCTTTCCTTTGCCTCTAAAGTTATAGTCCAAATCGGCCATATGTGACAGAAAAATCATTAAAGCTTGACTCCATGCCCTATGATATACCTATCCTTAACCCCAACTGTTAACACCTAAAAAGTGCTCACTAGCTCATTCCCTTATTCACATGACCCATTTGTCCACTTTTCCACCATCTGAGCCTCTGAAACCAACAAAAGGTCACCAAAAGACCTTAGTACACCCCTTTTTCCATTAAAAAAGATTATTTTTCCAAGAAAATCATAAAAAACCCTCAAAAAGGGTCCAAATTCCCAAAAATATTAAAAAGGAAATTAAAATATTATTTTTATTCAAAAAAGGAAAAAGGAGGGAAAAGTACCTAAACCATGTTGGTCAATACCATTTGGTTTCCACAAAACCACAAATGGTATTTCCCACCACCAAAATCTATAAAAAGGTGGTAGGGGCTCCTCATTTCACATCCATCCATTATCTCATCCTTATGCTGCTGAAATCTCCCTTGAGCATTTTAGCTATTGCAAACTACATTGGAGAAGAGACCATTGGAGATTGGAGTTGCTCATCCTTGGAGCCATTCAACCTCATCATTAGAGGTATTGATTCCGCAAGCACTTGCTTGCCCCATTCTTTCAATACAAATTCATTATTTTACATTATCTTGTTCTTGATTTTAAATTATTTTTGTTATTTTGTTATTTGCTTAATATCTTTGCATAGATCCATGGTTAGTCTTGTTTAATTAGTTTATTGTTATTTATTTCCATTGAAACTGCTGCTACTAGTTAGCGGGTGCCCATAGCACTAAGCCTGGTTGCAAAACCGGGCCAACAGTTTTTGGCGACTCCGCTTTGGTTTGAACTATAGATCTCTAGTTTTGCCTTTAATTTTAGTTTTTTATGAGTTTTTAACCTTTAGATCCATAGATCTGCCATCTTAGATAGCAGATCCATTGCTGCTCTGAGTTTTGGCCCCATTAACAGCCCAAAATTCTTGATTTTCGGGTTCGTTTCTCGGTTTCCGTGCACGGCTTCCGCCTCGCGGCTTTTTGCCAGACAGTCGCGCGGTCCATCGCGACTTTTCTATGTTTTTCCGCGCGGTCCATCGCGGCTTTTTGCCAGACAGTCGCGCGGTCCATCATGACTTTTCTGCATTTTTCCGCGCTGCACACCGTGGCTTCGCGGCCAATTTCCGCGCTGCCCATCGCGACTGTGCGGCTAAAACCCGCGCGGTCCATCGCGACTGTGCGTCCAAAACCCGCGCGGTCCAGTGCGACTGTGCGACAGAAACCCGCGCGGTCCATCGCGGATTTTCTGTCAAAACCCGCGCGGCTGAATTTTTCATTCGGCCATCCCGATTTTGAAAAAAAAATTTTACTGTACTTTCTGCCCATAGCACATTTTTTACAGTATTAAATTCTGCATATTTTACAGCTTTGAAAAAATTTCTACTATTTAAAAAGCATATCTAGAAGTCTTTTTAAAAATTTTCAAGAAAGTGAAAGAAAGACTCATTTTGCATTTTCATCTAGATTCAAATTTTTTCCCTGTTTACTTCTTTAAAATCTTGCCCATAGCAATTTTTCTTGAATGAAGAAATCCATTTATTTCTTTTTAAAAGAAGTCTATTATTTGCTTTCATAAATCCAAAAAATCCATTGTTTTTTGAGTTATTTTTTGAAAAGCATTTAAAATCCTTTTAGTGAAAAAGTCATAAATATTTGCTTTTTATTTTCGAAAAATCCTTTATTTTTTGAAAATTTTCTGTAAAGCATTTAATTTTTTCAAGTTCAGTTTACAACACCTCATGTGCACTCACACGATCACTTAATTGAACTAAGCCTTAAAACGTACCCTAATTTGAACACACTTTTAACCCCACTTGGGGAACACTAAAAGAATTCTTGTAGCTAGGTAGTATTGGGGGGATAGGTGTTCCAATAACACCCCTCAGTTCTTACATCTGAGACATAGAAGTTGTCCAATTAGGGAGCTAAAATCTCTTAGTACTTTTTGGCGCAGTCACAACCGGTTTGTGGGAAGGCCTCTCCCTTAGGAGGGTTGAAGTCGCGAGGATGGTTCCGGAAGCCTGAGTGGAATACCGAAATCCATTCAGTAACCGAAGGGCTACCATTCGCAGTTCTCGGGATATCCCTGTATTGGGATATTGCGATCAAAGGACCAAACGGCAGATTTACCTTTTCTCGACGCGTCATGAACGGAGTATCCTAGTAGCCTGTCTTTAGGATTGATTACCCGGTGTCCCTCCCGGTAGGGGGATATCTAGCCGTTGTCTCAACATTCATATTGTCTGACTTGGATTTCATCACCTTGCAGAGGATATCGTCTGTTTGAGTCACAATACTTTTAGATTATGTGTTTGCATGATTCAACCCACCCTTGGTCTAGTTACACCTATTTTTTATAGAAGCCGTTTGCATGTTGGTACTCTGACCACTTGTTGCATTCCTCCACTTATTGTAGCACAGCTGCTAGAATAAGTGCCGTTTTTTAGGATTGATTTTTGGCCTGAGAGCCTTCTTTTTTCACTCCCCTTCTTGCACCCTTGGTTGCATTAGGGTTTTGAGTCTTTTTTTTTTAAGATATATGATCACCTGATACTTAAACAAATTTTTACATAAAAACCTTCATTCTCACCATTGAGAATTTTAGACGCTCTCGTCGTCTACAGGGCGAACTCCCAGAGTTTAGTCCACTTGGCTCTCCACGTCACGGACGCAGAGCCTTATCCCTTGATTCGACACATCGTCAATCAACTACACAGTCATCCGATTCTGACACACCTCACTTCACTTTTGATTTGGAGGTAGAATCCGAAAAACCCACAGAGTTACCACCAACCACCATTATGGCTGGAACACCATTTGATCCATTGTTTACAAGCACCATAGGAGAGACATCTACAGACCCTTCTGTGGTGGTGCCATCCATGGCAACTACCACCCCCCTGGGTATGCCCAACTTGGGTAAAACTCCACATTTAGGAATGCCCAACACAGGGCCACCACCTGTCATGGGTATACCCAACATAGGGGTCACACCCCCTCTGGTTTCCACAAACCCTATCCCAGGAATCCCCACTGCTATTCCCAACCCAAGTGTAACCCATGTTGCACTTGGAGGCGCTGGCCCATACCAGACTACACCTATTGGAGGGCACATACCCTCCATACCTAACATACCTTTAGGCACTACTGGACCCCTACACCATACCACAATGGCTAGGCATGTCCCCGCTCCAGTTACCACACCTGCTAGCCTACCATACATGGCAAGCCTGAACCTGCCAGACTTAGCTAGGCTAACAAATGACTCCATCAGACATGATCCTGCGTGGCCCCATATGCCCACTAAACTTTCCTCTGACATCCCTAAGTTTGAGGGTAAGGCAGGGGAAGACCCCCAGAACCATATCATGTCCTTCCATTTATGGTGTTCCTCCAAATCCATAGTGGACAACTCAATCCGCCTTCGGCTCTTACAACGCACCTTCACTGGCTCTGCAGCCAAGTGATATATCGAGCAGCCCCATGGGACGCATGCCACCTTTACCTCCCTTGCCTCGACCTTCCTCCAGTTTTTTCAGTTACCTGTCCACTATGATGCGGGCGTTGAGATCCTACTGTCTTGCAGACAAACCACGGCCACCCACATCACTGACCACATTCATGAGTGGCGTCGACGCAGAAGCCTCTGCAAAATTAAATTAGACGACCGTATCTTTTTAGATTGGTTTCTAAAATCCCTCCTCCCTCTTATTGCGAATAATGTGGCATCTGAAAGACCCCAGTATGAAGAAGAGGCCATCCTCAAAGCCCAACAGTTGATCTCATCTACGCCCAATCGGGTTATCTATACACCATCATACCTGACGCCCCACGAGGTGACTCTTCACGTGGTGACGCACCGGGGGCATCACATGCCGCTGATGGCATCGTTGGCCAAATCACCCCGCAACCTAAACCTTTCAGCATGGTGAGCACCATGCCCGCCCCAGACCTCTCTAGGGCTACATCCAGTTCCAGAGAAACAACTTCTTATGCTCCAACAAACCAGACCCATCACATTCATGGACCCTCTTGTCCACAACATTGTTATGGGAAAACGCCATCAGCGTATGTACCTCCTACATACTATGCTCAACCTACTACACAGAACCCCATTCAGTTCTCACCACAACCGTTGCAGTACCCACAGCAAACTGCACCAGCTAATCTACCACATCCAATAGCTTAGGGGTACCAACAACCCCAACAGGCAACTGGACCACCTCCAGCTCCACCTGCATACTACCCACCGCAACCTGCTCCCGCACCTGCGGCTCCCCAGAATCCCCCCAATGCTCAAGGGCATGTGTACGCACAACAACAACAGCCCCAATACCAAAATAACCAACGCAACCAGGGTGGGCAACCAAACCGCGGAAGAGGACGTAACCGTGGAAACAACCAAAACCATAACCAAGCTACACAACCTACCCATCCTCCGCAAAACAATAACGCGGCGCCTACTCACCAGAATCCTGATCGGCCACCTAAGCAAACCAAAAATGCTAATTTACGAACAAACCATCCTTGTTCCATTTGCGGTGTCTATGGCCACTATACCCACGCTTTCCCACATCTGGAGTGAGCTCGACAACTATGGACAGATGACGCCCATCGTCAAGGGCAGGCGGCTCCTCAGCCGCCACCCAACCCTCCACCACCTCAACAACAGCCGTTGGTGCTACAAAACCCTTTTCCAACACAAGGGGTGGTGAACACTCAGCCGTTATCCCCCCCACAGGGAAACGTGCAACCACAACAAATCACTTACGCCGCTCCTGATCAACCCATGTTTGATTCAGGCACTCACCACTTATTGATGATGTCCACGGCCGACGTCAATATCCAAACCCGACGGAACCAGTATGGTCCTACCTCCGAGGCTACCCCCGCCGATAAGGATACTAACGCTAATCCCACTGATCAGACGTTACGGATACCACCTCTTCCACTCGATGGTGCCTCTAAAGCACCTCGTTTCCCTCTCCGTCGTATCAACAACAACCCCAATGCACGGGCTGCGTCAAATTACAACATCATAGATGACCTAGCTCAATCTCCCGCAGCCATGTCTACGTTAGAAGTCTTGAAAAACTGTCCTACGCAGCGCAAGACTTTACTTTCCGCCATTGGAGCGATTGACTCGAATGATTCGAAATTAATGGCCTTTGATTTAGACCAGTCCGAACCACGTCTGCCTTCCACCATAGCAGTCCAAGTTTCTGTTTCTATTCGGAATCTTGTCATCCATCGATGTATCATCGACGAGGGTGCCTCCACATGCGTCATGTCCACATTTGTTTGGCAGAAGTTGGGATCCCCTACTCTCCAGCAATCCACCACTGCATTGCGGGCCTACGACGGCCGGTCAGCTCAACCTCAAGGTTTACTACCCAAGGTCCCCGTCCAATTAGGTGGGAAAACTGTGCTCATTGACATAGAGGTCATTAATGCCCAGCTTGATTATAACCTTTTACTCGGCCGCAGTTACATGTACGCCATGAAAGCGGTCGCCTCATCCGTTTTTCGCACCATGATGTTCCCCCACGAGGGACGCATCGTCAAAATCGACCAACTCACATACTATGATCCCAATGCCCCCGCAGCACCCGAAAATGTTCTTCCCATGATTGAACAACCAACCTCTAGTGCAACTACCTCCTTTGTCTCTTCTTTGGGACCCGGACTTTATTCAGATACACCAATGACCTCTACATTCCAGGCCATTCCACCACCATCACCGGAGACCCAAGTCGCAAACCTCTGTACTCTTTCACAAAATACACAAACATCCGGTAGTCAACCACCATTGATCCCCAGTCACATTGGTGTTACACCCATCCACACCATCCCTTTCCTATTTCCTCCTTCGGGTGTAGTAAGCGCCCCGGTTATGGCTACCCTTAGTCTACCCGGGTTAACATTGGGATTACCCGTGTGGTATATTCCGCCTCCCGTTCGACCGCCGACACCAAACGTCATCCTCCAACCGATTCAACCTATTGTTACCACAAATCAACCTCCTCCTGGTGTCGCAATCCCTTCGTCGTCAACGACACCTCCTCCTTGCCTCAATATCCCTTCGTCGTCAACAAATCCTCCCCCTCCTATCAAGCCCACTGGGGTCAGAGGTCCACAACCATACACTGCTATACCACCTCCTAAGGCAGTTAAACCCCCACCGGTGTTTCAAGCCCCCCCTAAATGCTCGTTGTGCGATGAGATAGGCCATCCAACTCATCAATGCCCACACTTACCGGCACTCCAAGAGCATATGAATATGTTGGACGATGACATCAGCATCCCAGTAGTTAGATTAGAGCCACCTCTACAGCCTCGCGACAAATCACTGCACACCAACCATCCTTGTGCTATATGCAGTGTTTACGGCCACTACTCTCACCATTGTCCTGATCTACCTGACTATAGAGCAGCGTTGTACGAGTTAAACAACGTCGACTTAGAGATATCTCCTCCCCTCATCGAGGAGATCCACCCCCCGCCATCATCCTCGTCGGAAGAAGTCAATACAATATATATGATTTCAACAACCTTCAAACCAGAACCCCTTGATTTATGGTCTGACTACTTCAATACTGATGAGCAAATTTTGGAGACACTCACTGCACCCGACTACCCTTGGGATGATATGCATCATCGCTCGTACTTCCTCCCGGAAGCATCTACACCCACCTCATCCAACCAGCTATCGGTCGAATCGAAAGATTTCATACCTACTAAGGTCGATTGGTTAAGGGACCCCATCCCAGCACCGGATGCCTTTGAAGAAGGGAACATGTCGAACATTTCCCCCACTATACAGATAGACATTTCCACAACACCAGGGAAACCTGAGTTCATCTCACTGGGCGCATCTTGCACTCAAGCAGAAACTCAGGCATACAAAAAGCTCTTTCAAGAGTTCCGTAATGTCTTTTCCTGGTCCTATACCGAGACGCCTGGTCTCGACCCCGCCATCATTGAACACCACATTGATACATGGCCTGAGGTACCCCCTATTCGTCAGAAACAACGACCCATTCACCCTTCCAAGCTCCCCGCTGTTAAAGCTGAGGTCGAAAAACTTCGCAAAGCAGGATTCATTTACCCTATTCCGTACACCACTTGGGTGTCAAATCCTGTTCCGGTCAACAAAAAGCAAGGCACCCTTAGAGTATGCACTGACTTCCGTGATTTAAACCACGCTTGTCCAAAAGACAATTTCCCCACGCCATTCATTGACCAACTCATTGATGAGTGTGCGGGCCATGAAGTCTTATCCTTCATGGATGGGTTTTCCGGATATAACAAGATTCACATCCGCAAGGAGGATCAGTACAAGACTGCCTTTACCACCCCATGGGGCACCTTTGCCTATCGCGTCATGCCATTTGGCCTTAAAAATGCTGGTGCCACTTTCCAGCGAGCCATGACCTACTGTTTTCACGACTTGGTCCATATCCTGCGAGTCTATCTTGACGACCTCACAGCTCGTTCCCGAAAATGATCAGACCACCTTAACGACCTCCGGCAAGTTTTCCTGCGTTGTCGCAAATATAAAATCCGCTTGAACCCACACAAGTGTGTCTTTTGCGTCCCGGCGGGCCGGTTGTTGGGTTTCATTGTTTCCCAAGACGGAATCACTGTCGATCCCCTGAAACTCAAATCCATCTTAGAACTTCCCCCTCCTCGCACGCTTCGGCAGCTTCAGAGCTTGCAAGGACGGTCCAATTTCCTTAGGCGCTTCGTTCCTGACTATGCAACCAAAGTTCACGGTTTCTTACGCTTACTCCGTACCCACATACCCTTTGTTTGGGATGAGCAAGCAGACACCGCATTCGAAGACCTCAAGAAAGCTCTCACACAAGCCCCCTTGATATCCCCACCGGATTTCTCTCAAGACTTCACCCTTTATATCTCAGCATCCGAACATGCTGTGTCCGGAGTTTTGGTCCAAGAAGATACCTCACACCGAGAGCATGTGATTTATTACGTCAGCCAGACCTTGTCTGGCCCACCTCTGCATTACCCATACGAGGAAAGATTAGCCCTAGCTGTAGTCTTTTCCGTACAAAAATTGCGACACTACATCCTACTCAGTCATACCACGGTCGTGGCCGACTCCAACCCCATGGTCTATCTCCTCAGCCGACGGCTCCTTCAGGGTCGTGTCGCTAAATGGGTCATTATCCTCCAGGAATATGACCTTACTTTCAAGACTCCTAAGAGCACCAAATCCCTCGCGCTTGCTCACCTCATCACCGACCTCCCGTCCTCTTCGTCATCACCCGTTATCCAAACAGATCTGATCGACGATCAAATCTTCATCTTTTCATCTGACGACCCATGGTACGGAGACATTTTGATTTACCTTCGCACGCAAAAGTTTCGACCACAGATCGACCGTGACGAACGCCGTCGCATACGACACCATGCCCCCCGATACATCTTATTAGGGGATGTGCTTTATCGACGCGGCGTTGATACCATCCTACGCCACTGCCTATCCCACAGTGAGGCAGAACAAGTCCTCAATGATTGTCATAGCGGTGCCTGCGGAGGCCATTTCTCCGGCATGACCACCGCCCAGAAGATCATTCGGGCAGGTTATTTTTGGCCATCATTGTTTACTGATTGCATAACCGCAGTCAAGCATTGCCAGAACTGCCAACTCTTTGCCCCCAAAGCAAGAACCCCCCCCGCCCCCCTTCATCCAGTTATCACCGTCGGACCATTCTGCAAATGGGCCATCGACTTCCTCGACTGCAACCCCCCGTCAGCCGGCAGTCACAAACACATCATTGTGGCCGTAGATTACTTTACCAAGTGGGCGGAAGCAATGCCAACTTATAATTGCAAAGCCGACACTGCAGCACGGTTTTTCTTCAACCATGTTATCACTCGATTCGGAGTGCCGAAACAACTAGTCTCTGACCACGGCTCTCACTTCGAAGACGCCGTCTGGAAAGAATTATCGACCATGTTGAAATTTGAACACCATTTTTCTTCAGCCTACTATCCCCAAGGAAACGGCCAGGTCAAAGCGATCAATAAAATTTTGAATACCATCCTACAGCACACTGTAGACAAACACAAATCCAATTGGCACCACATGCTCTTCCCGGCACTATGGGCCTACCGCACCTCGACCAAAACTGCCACCGGTTTTACCCCTTTCCATTTAGTTCACGGTGTCGAATCCGTCCTCCCTATTGAGTGCCAGATCCCAGCCTTACATATCGTCGTCGAACTCCTACCAGATACTTCCCCGATCGAGCAACGTTTACTACTCCTAGAGCAGGCCGACGAAGATCGGCGCACCGCCATTCAAAACATGGAAGCAGCTAAACAACGATCGAAACTAAGTTACGACAAACACGTCCACCCGAGAACCTTTTCTGAGGGAGACCTTGTCCTCGCTTACGATCAAGCTCATGATAAAACCGGGAAAGGAAAGTTCGTATCTATGTGGCAAGGCCCCTACATCATACACACCTGTCTTGGGCAGGGGGCATACATTCTGACCGATTCAGAAGGCAACACCCTACGCAACCCACGCAACGGGTTGTACCTTAAACGATTTTACCCATAGAAAATCTGATGGACACCATCGTCCATTTTAGTATAGGCATACATTTTTTGTTCACAAAAAATTTCCAAAAACCTAAATATTTGTTTTTCTCTGCATGACCACAGATGGAGCCTCTTCCACTCTGCCATGTCAGTTTCGCTGATGGTGCAAGTCGTTGGTCTCCCAATCTCGCCTCCGCAGCTTGGGTAATATACTCCCCTTCACATGAGTTAATTCACATTGACGGAGTATGTTTAGGTGCCGCTACCAATAATCAAGCTGAATACGATGCCGTGATCGGTCTCCTGGCCGCTGCTCTCCAAATGAGCATTTGTCACCTCAACGTTTTCTTGGACTCACAGCTCCTAGTTTCCCAGCTCAACAATGTTTACCAGGTACGCGATCCCTGCCTTTTCAGAAAATTCCTATGCACTAAACAAATGGTTAGACAGTTTGAATCCATTACATTCACACATGTCCCAAGACACCTCAATAGTATAGCAGATAATATGGCCAACAGTGTCCTCGACTGGCACACCAACCACATCATGTCATATCCATAAACAAAAAATGCATCCATGTGCATAACATGTGCCTCCACGGGCATAAAACAAACAACCAAATACTGCATCCACGTGCATAACAGGTGCCTCCACGGGCATATACAAAAGACAAAGGTGCATCCACGTGCATACACGACAATATATCCAAATATATATCCAAATATATATATATCTCATATAGTCAACATGTCATAAGTGCTCTCAGCACCCGATATACAAAAAATACATCTGTCATACAAAAAATACTTCCCCATATGCTCATAAGCATTTGGGGGCAGATACAGTATCATCTACTTATCTGGATCCCTAGGATCCTCCAGCTCCTCCTCCGGATCCTCCTCCGCTGGCCCCGCCGGGTCATGACGAACCCGAACTCTCCGCTCTGCCGGCCCCGCTGGATCATCCCGCTGACGTATCCCCCCCTGAGCCGGACCTGCCGGATCATCCCGATCCCTATGCCTCACCACGAACACCGCTGCCCTCAATAAGAGCGACTGCCACTCGGGCGGCACACCAAAACAACCCTGCAAAATATCCCGATCCAGGTCTCTCCAACCATCCTCGGGAAGCCCAGCCACGATCCGGGCAAGAGTCTGTCAGACACCATCCATGGCGTCATCACGAGGGCCAACCCCTCGCCCACGAGCTGCAAATCCTCCACCACGCGGAGGAGGTACAGGTACAGGTGGATGGGCGACCACCATCGCCCGCCCCTGCCGAGCCACGTAGTCAGGCGGTGGCACTGGACCCACATCTGCACAAAGCAAGTAAGCCATCACATACTATAGAACAAAAAATCATCAATGATAAATCAAACAACATATGATATACTATCAAATAAAACAAAAAACATACCGTCTAAACTCCAGGCCTGTCCTGGGGCACGAGGCATCTCTGGGTCACCTCGGTAGTCCATGCCGGCGTAGGGATAGTCCTCAATCACCAGAGGCATCTGCTCCCACTGCTGATAGAAATCCTCCGTGAAGTAGCCGCGGACACCACCGCCGCCACGGGGCATCATCTGCCCCCACCTCATCATACGAGGCTCACTCGGAAGAGCAGCACGAACAGGTACCCGTGGCCGTCAGGTCGGCACCCGCTCGAAGAAAAACAGCATAAAAACGAGGCATAACAAAACTCGCCTCCCTCTCTAATGGCCTTGTCCAGATCTCTCCGGACACCAGCCAGGAACATCTGCGCCCAGGCATAATAAGTACCCTGAAGAACGGAATCTACCATCATCGTCTTCCCCCCAGACATACGATGTGGTGCAGCAGCACCCAATACCCGCAGCACGCAGGCACCAACAGCTCGCATATCCCACTCACGTAGGGATCTCAGACTAATAGAGTTGTTTACCAAAACAGCATCATCGGAACAGAAAGTCTGTAAAAGGTCCTCCATATCTACACCTGGAGGCAACCTCGGCATGATATCGCCCACCTCACCCAAGCGAGGCAACCCAGTCAAAAAATAAACATCCGTGAGAGTGATCTCTAACCTCTCACCCCCAATAACGAATGCACCCTCCCCTGGCACCCACCACTGCACAAGCTTGTTCAGGAGCCGTCTCACTGAACGTATAGGCGGGATCTGAGCGAACTTCAAAAGTCCGCTCATAGCCAGGGTCTGTCTCACCCCTGCATCAGTCTCAATCCTCAGCATGAGATCACCATTGATCTCCCTCTCCCGCCACAAGGACTGAACTCTCCGCAACATCCTGCCAGGAAAACAGAAGAAATTTTTAGCCCTAGCATAAAAAAAATTTAGAAAAATCCCATCGCGGCTTTTACACAAAAAGCCACGATGCCCATCGCGGCTTTTCCACAAAAAGCCGCGATGACCATCGCGGGATCCATGTAAAAACCCGCGATGAACATCGCGGGTTTTGGGCCGAACAGTCGCGATGAACATCGTGACTATCCCCCATGAACTCGCGATGAACATCGCGGGTTCCGACCTCACAGTCGCGATGAACATCGCGACTGTGAGCCTAAAACCCGCGCGGTTCATCGCGGGTTCAGCCCCGAAACCCGCGCGGTTCCACGTTGGAGAGTCAACGTGGAATTTCGCGGCCTTCGAGGGCCCGCCCCCAACAAAAAAGACATAATGGAAAAGGCTAAGGCAAATAGAGTTACCTGCAACTCGCTAAATCGAAAACCAACGGTGAAATCTCCCGGAAATCAAGAAATAGCTCTGACAGCTCTATCAAACTTGCACGTAACAATGACAAGTCATTTGGGCCCCACCTCCTATTTATAGAAAATCTACCAATTTTCCAACAACCATTGCGGTATCATACGAAGTCCATTTCTCAAACCGTTGGTACCGTTGGGATCAGCACAGCGAGAACTTCATACAGGCTCCTTCCTTTTCCCGTTTTCACGGGGTCCATTTTTTGACCATTTTTTAGCCTCTCTCATGGCCTCGGTTTGCATGCCACATCGGCCGCTCTCCTTTTTTCGACGTGCCTTATATAGCCGGATTCAGTTTTCCGCGCTCGTGATGATGCTTGAGATCATTTCTCGCTCTCACCTTTAGATTTTTTGGGCATTTTTTCCCATGCCCCCTTCGTCGCCTCGGTTTGCGTGCCACTTCGGTCGTTCTCCATTTTAGACGTGCCTTATATAGCCGGATCCAGTTTTCCGCGCTCGTGATGATACTTGAGATCATTTCTCGCTCTCACCTTTCGATTTTTCAGCCATTTCTTCCATGCTCCCTCATCACCTCGGTTTGCGTGCCACATCGGTCGTTCGCCGTGTCCGATAATCTTTATGTCACCGGATCCAGTTTTCCACACTGATGACGATGCTTGAGACCTTTTCTTGCCCTCATCAATCCATTTTTGGTCGGTATAGTTTTATCCCTTTTTCGGGCCGAGCAACCTCTTTTACGAAAAAGGCACTTAGGGAGTTTCTGTTAAGCTCTTTTCTGACTCCTAAAAACAATGAAAAGATTGCCGAGTAACCTTGCTTCCTTTCATGCTCGCTAAACGTATCCGAAAGGGCGTCTACCTGGTATAAGTTTACCCCTTTTCCGGACCTCGTAGACTAATTACGAAAAAGGTATACTCTAGTCACATCGGCTAGAAGAGTTCTCCATCCGCATCATTTTATGCTTTTTCGGGCCTTGGAGACTAAACTTACGAAAAAGAAACACCAATAGAGTCCACTTACCGCTTTCAGACTCTCTAAACAAGAAAGCAACCATGAGCATGAGCCGTCCTGGGCTCACAAAATCCACAGGACCGTACCATTTCAGAGCACACTTTTATCCCTTCTTGGAGCTCATTAAAACTACGAAGAAGGAATCAATGGTGCCTCTTGGCGCCACAATAGATCATGTCTACTCACATAGCAGCTTCCCCATTCTGGTCGCCTTTGTTCAGAGTATTCTGCAGTATGTCACTCTAAAACTCCCTTGAAAGCTACCATCAGCGTCACCCCCCCCCGGAGTCAGTACATACCCTTCAGTCCCTAAAAAAGCTATGATCCCTACACCTACAAGTCAGTTCCATCCGCTCCAGGTCAACCATGTCATCATGCTCTGAACAAAGGAAGTTTGAGTCTACCCATTTTTGACCCATTAATTTCCCGTTCCCACAAGTATGGCAGTCCTACCATCAGTACTACAACACTTCAGTTTTACACCTCGTGCTCCTATCAAGGAAACATCATTGCCTTGTTAGTTGCTGGTCTCCCTCTGTCGACGACAACCACATTTATTCCAGAGGATAGACCTAGAGGTCCCTGTGTCTTGGACTCGTCCCCATTTATGATGAGTACCTACGAATAATTTGGAGAAGAGTCCTCAGTGCCTCTCCAAATGGTTGTTTCTCACATGCTCGACTTCAAACACCTTGATCGCATCGTTGAGACTCGCACAGGGCATTCATCCGCTCAGTTATTAGTCGAAGACCCCATATACCACCTGACTCCTCCACATTTGAAGTCTACCTATGGATACAACCAGTTACATTTTTTCTATAGATATCCGGGTTGCGTATGGCGACAGTATTCAGATGTACCCCAGTTTTATACTCCCTCGAGTATACAGATACAAATACTTCCCAGAGATGGCTCACAGTCATTAAGTTCATACAGATGTTGAACACCTTCAGTTTCAGTAGTTCAACAGTTATTCCAGTGTATCAGTTATTGAGATCAGCCATGATCATGACTATATCCCACAATAATGTCCCATCTGGACCATTATGATGTACCAGTATATTTCTTTACGTATTAGATCCCCCTTCTTGGGACTAATTGTTTTGTATATGTCTTGATACGAGCATGGGAATGCCCGCCTCGTCCTTCATCAGAGATTATACCTCATTCATATTGAGGCCATGTAATATTTTTTGTTTTTGCAGCTTCCAAGGGCCGTGGCTCCAGTCTCCAACCGGTCTCTTCTCTCCCCTAAACCCCAGAAAAAAGGACAAAAGAACTATGATGTCTATCGGCCATACGATGAGCTCCTGCCCTCACACATCAGGGGGCAATCTGTTAACACCTAAAAAGTGCTCACTAGCTCATTCCCTTATTCACATGACCCATTTGTCCACTTTTCCACCATCTAAGCCTCTGAAACCAACAAAAGGTCACCAAAAGACCTTAGTACACCCCTTTTTCCATTAAAAAATATTATTTTTCCAAGAAAATCATAAAAAACCCTCAAAAAGGGTCCAAATTCCCAAAAATATTAAAAAGGGAATTAAAATATTATTTTTATTCAAAAAAGGAAAAAGGAGGGAAAAGTACATAAACCATGTTGGTCAATACCATTTGGTTTCCACAAAACCACAAATGGTATTTCCCACCACCAAAACCTATAAAAAGGTGGTAGGGGCTCCTCATTTCACATCCATCCATTATCTCATCTTTATGCTGCTGAAATCTCCCTTGAGCATTTTAGCTATTGCAAACTACATTGGAGAAGAGACCATTGGAGATTGGAGTTGCTCATCCTTCGAGCCATTCAACCTCATCATTAGAGGTATTGATTCCGCAAGCACTTGCTTGCCCCATTCTTTCAATACAAATTCATTATTTTACATTATCTTGTTCTTGATTTTAAATTATTTTTGTTATTTGCTTAATATCTTTGCATAGATCCATGGTTAGTCTTGTTTAATTAGTTTATTGTTATTTATTTCCATTGAAACTGCTGCTACTAGTTAGCAGGTGCCCATAGCACTAAGCCTGGTTGCAAAACCGGGCCAACACCAACCAAGTGAGAAAAACCCTAAAAATCCTTATCTGAAGGTCTAGCCACCGCTTTTTATGCACAGTCAGTCTATTAAAAAGATATTTTGCATGCTGAAATAATTGAGAGATAACCCTCTCTGTGTTTGGAAAGGCTAGTTTCCACCCACAAAAGTTGTGATTGAAATAGTTACCTCAGTTATCCCTTTTCCTGCAACCTAGAAGAATCATAAGTGATAACAGGTGGTTTGATTCCTCTGTTACCTACCATAAATTAAGAAACTATAATGAAATAACGAATAAAATGAGTAAATATACTACCAATATATGAAAATTGGTGAATAAAAATTACTACAATCACTAAATAAACGAACAAATAACAACAATTAATGACTAAGAAAACTACTAAATATAATACCAGATGATTGAAATTAATGATTTAAATGTTTAAATGTATACTTTTTTATGGTAATAAATGACTAAAAATACTAAATAAATGACCAAATAACCTCAATCAATGACAAAGGAAACAACTAAATATACTATCAAGTTGATGAACTAGAACAACCAATAAATGGCTAAATTGTTTTAGTCATAAATTTAGGGGCGTTATAAGTTACTCGCAATAAACTACTAACAGACACATGACAAAAATTATCACTTATATGAAAATTTTAGTAGTTTTTTAGCCATAAATTTCTCTTTTTCTACTAGTTTAAAAATGGAAACACACACAAATATTTTGTAGAGCACATAATAGTACAGTAAAACCCAAATTCTAGCAATGAATGGAATGCAAAAAAAATCTTAGGTGCAAACATTACAAACTAGCTAGTATGGTGGTAGCTTATATCTTAAGAGAGATGTGTCAGCTACACTCATTCGTAATTCTTTATTACAAAGAGACTGAAAATTCCTTCTTATCATAAGAATAGAGGAAAATTCCATAAACATCCAAAAACCTAACGCCAGGAGATGAAGTGCCAAAAGGATTTGTAGGACCTAAAGTGGCTACCTCACTGCATGTGGGCACAAATTTTTCGCACAATATTTATTTAGGGTGCATAATGGCTCATTGGAAAAATCTAATTGAAAAGTGAAACTTTTGGCTAGGGTTAGTGAATTCCATGGAGATCCTAGCCCACTAAATGGCTAGAAAACTCGATTTAGGGCCTCGAAATGGCCCCGAAAGTTTGGGACAAAAATCCATGGAAAATTTCCACGAAGACAGAGAACTATTGAATCTCAATGAAACATGTAGTTTTCCAACAGTGTCCACCTAGATCAATCCTCCCCCCCTTAGGGTTCAATGGTTCCCATTACGTCAACTTCCTCCATCAGATGGTGAAACTTCTACATAATCTAAGTCTTGGTGAGCCCCTTTTCAAGTTCAAAAAGTTGTTCTACATTGACTACCTAATACCGTTGGATTTTCTATTGGCAAGTTCTCTTCATCTCAATGGAAATAATCTAGTCGACGGATTCCTGCTCAATGTACATAGGATTAATTTATGCAGGGGACAAGTACTCAACTACCTTTGAGCTATCCAAGAGAGGTGGAAAAAATTGTTGAAACAACTCAACATTAAAGACATGGTGCGAGACAAGGAAAGCGGGGATACTCAACTCAAAATAATTCTCACCCATAGACATTCTGATGGTGTAATGACCATATTGGATTGTTCAAAGTTTCCAATGGGTTCCCATGATGGTCTCTCTATGCAAATGCGACCATATGTTATCTCCCACCTAGATCTTGTCTGGAACTCGAAGTTGATTATGGTGTTTCTTATACTTATTCTTCAATTTCTGCAAAATATCTTGAACCTACTACTAGATGTGATGGATCCATTCAACAAATTTGGTTCCTTGATCAGTCTTAGTTTTACAATGGGAGGAATCACCATGTGCATAAGCAATGGGAAGCTCTACATCAATTGGGGATAATGGTTGGAACCGCAAGCACACCTGAAAGGGATTGTGGCCAAGAGATCCATGACAAGTTCTGTTATATCTATGTTGAACATAAGGGAGGCTCTCATCCCAAATGTGTGGATGTTTGGAGTTGTAACTTCTTAGGATATGCACAATCATCATTTTGACCACCTCTTCCTATCCATCGATTTGGGTGTGGAAGGAAGTCAATTTGGTTAGCTTTGCGTCCATCATTGACCATAGGCTAAACTAGAAAATACTCTAGAATCTATTGTCTTGACCCAAAATAATGGTCCATGTGAGGCCAAAGTGAACCCAAACATTATTGAAGAATATCTTAGTAGTGACATGTGTTGTGATTCTCTTCTTACAGGGAAATAAATTTTCCATCTTAAAGATCCAATCAAAAACTAAATACACAATCATTTTCCATGGAGATATATTTCAAAGGTCTATCCGAGATAGGAAATGGAATGTGCAACCTTTACTTATTGATGGTAGTTTTGGAAATGGCATATGTGGTTCATGATCTAATGTATTTGCCAACATATTTTTTGAGATTTGGCCAGTAGAAGTAATTTTGCAGCACTTCCACTATATTCTCTAATCTAAAGTATCCTACCACTCAACTACAATGTGTTTCCCATATTATATTTTCACGTTCCTTTGAAGGAACACATGGGTCATCGAGATAGCATAAAAATAAACCTTAAGATTAACATTTGAGACTGATATTCCTATGCACAAAATCTAATAAGTAACAACAAAGTCAAGGCCATTGTTGTACATTTCGGGCCCCATAGAGGTCTTATGTCAATAAGAGTTGAGCACGGTAGTTAGTGCAACAATCTAAGGTTAGTGGAGGTAGTCTACAATTGGATTTTTGATTCCCTTCTTGTACCAAATGTTCTAGTGGAACTGTTGCAATTATGTGGACCACTTTTGATGGTGGTTATTCTATCACTTTCCTTGCATTCACTTCAATTGCAAGGGTTTGTGATCATTGTGGATGCTTGTATATACCCTTCCCTAGGATGTCATGTTTCCATTGGCAATAAGAATGCATAATGGAGTACATTTCCTTTTCATAGGAGGGAAACTAGTGAAAAAAATTAGAAAGTGTCTCTCTATGATAAGCCATTGGATGGCCATGCTGAGTGAGGATGGCATCGATAGCCTAGTCAAAGGCTTTTGTCTCAATCTTGTAAGGTTTTTGGGAGTCGGTAGAGTGATGAATGGAGTAGAATAGAGGAATCATTTCAAATCCTTTAATGAGTTTTTTTGTGAGACACACCAAGCAAACTTGGATTTGGCCCCACCCTTGTTTACTTGGCTCAAGGGACAAGCAATATGAGAGAACCCCAATACAAACCTTTAGTAAAATTTGGCAAGACCCAATAAGCTATCAAGCTCTATTAGATTCATTAGAATTGGCCAATCATGAATGACATGTATCTCGGATGGGTCACGATGCACCCCATGTTCATCCATTATGTATCCAAAATACTAAATTATCTCCATGTTGAATGAACATTTCTCCAAATAAGAGAATAACTTGCGTTGTTGCAAGGTGTTGAAGACTTATTGAATGTGTTGAAAATGTTCCACCCATATTTTTCTTAAGATGAGGATGTCATCCAAATACATGACAAGAAAGGAGTTTGTAAATGGTTGCAATATATCATCCATCATCCTCATGAATGTTGCTGGAGAATTATTCAATCCAAAAGGAATGAGCAACTACTAAAAAATGCCATATTTAGACTTAAAGGTTGTCCTCCATACATGAGTTTGCTTGATTGTTACCTAGTGGTATCATGACTCTAGAAAGATCTTGTTGAAGAAATTGACACCCTTGACCCCATAAGCTAATCAAGAAGATTGTCAATCTAAGGGATTGGATATTGATTATTGATAATGATCATGTTTAGGGATTTGTAATCAATGCAAAGTTTCCATGTCCTATCATTCTTAGGGACCAACAAAATTAGGCTCCTACAAAGTGGGGAGATTGGTCAAATATGGCCCTTTGGGATGAGATGTTGAATTTGACATTTTATTTCCCTAGTCTTTATAATAGAGGGTTTGTATATTGATCCATTGGGTAAGGGAACACTAGGCATCAAATCAATTGAGTGCTTGACCTGGAAATGCAAGGGAACCCCGTTAGGTGAGGCAAATATATATATGTATTCTTATTCATTCTTGTCCACCTACTTTTGTTGTGTAGAGAGACATCACACTGAGGATTTGTTGGTCTTGTAGACCTTTCATCCACCTTTTGATCAAACCATGAAGAGGAAAAATTTCTCAGTTTGAGAAATAACCTTTCAACAATTCTTTTCCAAGATCAAAGAAACTACTATAGTTGGAACAACCTTAGGTACCCGATAGAGTTGGCCTCCCCAAGTAACAATGACACCACAAAACATAGACTCATAAATATAATGACATTTCCACATAGGGTTGTCTTAAAAGAACATAACGAACATCAAGTTTGGAAATATCACACAATACCTCCTCTTTGAAGAGCTTGACATTGTAGGATAGGAGGAAATGCAGATTGAAGTGGATGTCTCACCCTTGGCTCAACCAATCGATGATGTATGGTTGGTGGGTGAGGCATTGTCGACAACTTCAATCCCTTGATGACCTAAGTCGATATCAGGTTCTTCTACCTACCACTATTACAATGAAATGTAGCAGATTCCCCTTTACTGATCCGGGCGGATCTCCCAAAATGACCAAATTTTAAAGTCTTCAAATGTCGAAAATAAGTATAAATTTGCGTAGGACTCATTGCGAGATTTCTCGTGGCGTACGTTTCATCAAAAAATAGACTCCAGATGCAAACTGTTATTGCGTTATGAATTCATGGTAAAATATGTAAAAATTTCAAAAGGGAGTGCCACGTGGTAATCATTAGAGGAAATTTGGGTAAAAAATGGGCTTCCTAAGGAAAATAATAAGAAAATAATAAAATAATAGTAGAGAGAGAGTAAAAAAACTACTTTTTTGGATCGTATTTTCAACTTATCTCCATATAGGTTTACTCAAATTTCAAGCGGGAGGACTCGTTGGATGCATAATTAAATTATGCATCCAACGCGTATCCATGTTGCATACTTTTAACAACATCCACACCATGAAAAATTGAAAATTCATTAAAAAACGTGTTTCTAGTGAGAGAAAACACGTTTTTTAATGTATTTTCAATTTTTCATGGTGTGGATGTTGTTAAAAGTATGCAACATGGGTACTCGTTGGATGAATAATTTAATTATGCATCCAACGAGTCCTCCCGCTTGAAATTTGAGTAAACCTACAAGGAGATAAGTTGAAAATGCGATCCAAACAAGTAGTTTTTATTTTTTCCCTCCAATTTTTTTAGGTGCCCCCTTTTTAAATTTTAAAGCATTTTGATGGGCTAATACATGATGACATGGAATTTGTATTATTTTTGGAAGGCCCATTTTAAATTGAATTTTCCTCTAATGCCCACAGGTTGCCACATGGAATGATCATACAACTAACTTGGAAGAGATGACATGATCATGCTGACATGGTCGCATGAGAGGATGACACATGTCACCCAGAAATGGACGCGTTGGCACCCAATCAAACCAATCTACAAGTGTCATGTGGCATATGATGGCATGTCATGTGCTGACATGGTAGGTGCTAATGTGGCACGATGATGTGGAATGTACTGACATGGTGCAATGGGAAGTTGACATGTGGCGACCATGTGAACCAATAGAAAGCTGCCACGTAGTAGCCACAAAATGTTCATGAAGGGAAAATATTCAAAATTTTGATTTGCTAAATAAATCCTAGCTATATAATTTATATAGTTTGTTATACATAACATGTGTATATAATGGAGAGGTTCCTGGGATTTGAACCCAAAACCTCCCTTATAACACTCCAACACATTAACCACTAGCACATACGAATTACTTGAAATAGTAATTTGAAATAAATTTATTTAACTTAAAGCCAATAATTATGGATCATGCTTGGGATTCCCACGGCCTATAAAACTAGGCATGCATTTTGAGATCTGAGAAAGAGTTGAATGATGGGTTTATACATGGAAACCAAGACAGAGAGGTTCAGTCTTGGCATGTTTCCCAAGGCAATTTTGGGCACAGAAACCAAGGCAGTTTTCACACAGTGCATAGTAGTTTTGACACACATCTTGATGTCATAGTATGCATGCATCTCAAGGTGTTGAATATTGTAACTTCTAAGAATATTATATTTGTACTTTATTATTCCGGAGATGTTTCATCCCTCCGAGGTGATCCTATTATGTATCCGGAGATGTTTATTCCTCCGATGAATTGTGGTAACCAGGGTTATTAGATCCACCATGTGGGGCTCGGCCCTGAGTTAATTAATTAGGGGTTATTAAACTTCATTAGGAGAGGTCGGCCCCATAAGGGAAATAGTCAGTCGGGAAACTAGTATAAGTGGAGGAGAATGCT